>OOIL02000450.1:3276392-3329208 GCA_900332095.2 Cuscuta campestris | reverse complement strand
TACTATAAATAGGGAGAATCCCCTTCACTTCCAATCATCAAAAGTGAAGAAAACAATCCACTTGTAAAGTGAGAAGTCTCTTAGAGTGTGAGAGTGTAGAGCTTGGGAAGTCCTAACCCTCAAGCTTGAGTGAGACACCATAGTGTGAGTCAATTTTGTAAACATATTCTTGTAATCCTACTATTCTTTTATATAGTGGAAGAATCTCCATTTTGGAGAATTATAAACTCTTGTGTTCTCACTACTACCTCAATTCTTAAGTTCCTATCTTAACTTCACGAAGCGGGAAAGATCGAGCATTTCCCAACAATATGACACTATCTTCTCGACTAGTTGAGTTACGTACGCCCCACAGAAGCAATTAATATTGTTATGAGTTACTAGTTAATCCCAATCATCATGTTTCCGCATCACACCCAATCACCCATACATAAAGGGCCATTATTTTCTTTATTTTTTATTTTAATTTTAAATTAATTTTGAAGCTTTCAAATATTTAAACATCTTCATCTTTTAAGTTGTTCATGGCCTTTTGTTTTTTCATCTTGATAGGATACATAAATAAAAACAAGAAAAGTAAGAAGTCATGATTTTTTTTATTAATAAAAAAACATTATTCATGATGACTCAAAACTTGAAATTGGAAATACATATTATTTTGTAACATAAAATAAACTCGACTGAAAAGGACACAACAAACAAGACTTGAAATTAAAAATAAATATTATTTTGCAACACAAATTAAACTTGACTCAAAATCACTCATCCTTAATCTTATTTTGGCTAACTGAAGGATCACCATCATAATATTCAGCTCCATTAATATCACGACTTGGCTCAATCAGAAAATCATCCACATCAAAATGAGTTGCTTCCATCGGCTCAATTGTAGTATCAAAGTCGTTGTCAAAATCAACAAAATTTATCTCCTTTGTTTTTCCCTTTCCTTTGGTAGATGCTAGATAGAGATCAACAAGGTGCTTTGGTGTATGACAAGTACGAGACCAATGACCTTTCACTCCACATCTATAACAAATTTCATCCCTTTGTTTTGAAGCATCACCTTTAACGATCTTCCCCTTTTCTTGTTTTTGGTCATTATTTTCCCACTTCGAGTGGTTTGGTATAGATTTCTTACTAAAAACATTGTTATTGAATCCTCCTCGACCTCGTCCATGACCAAAACCACGACCGCGACCACGACCACGAGCACGCCCTCGTCCACGAAAATTAGCATTCGCTTCTGGGAATGAATTGATTGCATTTGCTGCGGGGAATGGTTGAGAGCCAGTAGGGCGAGAGTTATGATTTTCATGAGAAGATCATTATTTTGTTCAGCAACAAGGAGACAAGAGATAAGTTGGGAATACTTAGTAAATCCTTTTTCTCGGTATTGCTGCTGCAAAAGCATGTTAGAGACATGAAAAGTGGTAAATGTTTTCTCTAACATATCAGCATCAGTGACAGTGTCTCCACACAACCTTAATTGATATACAATCCTAAACATAGCAGAATTATACTCGTTTACTGTTTTGAAATCTTGCAACCTTAGTTGTATCCAATCATAACGAGCCTTTGGAAGTATCACACTTTTTAGATGGTTGTATCTCTCCTCCAAGTCACTCCAAAGAGTCGCAGGGGTCTTTGACCCCAATGTATTCGGACTTCAGGCCTTCATGAAGATGATGACGTATGAAAATCATTGTCTTTGCGTCTTCTTGTTCGCTAGCCCCACCATTTTCCCTAATAGCATTTCCAAGGATCATTGCATTCAAATGAATCTCAACATCAAGAACCCATGTCAAATAGTTCTTTCTGGAAATGTCAAGGGCAGCAAATTCAAGCTTGGTGAGGTTACCCATCACTGAAAATAAATTATAAATTATTATTATTTAGAACCATGTGGGCTCGTTGATCCTAACCTTTAGTCATATATTTCATGTTGATTTTTTTTGTAATTCATTACCAGAATCTACTAGTTGAAAAAAACAAATGTATATGTAAATTGCACCATACAAGACAATTTTATTTATCAAATAATTCTAATTGTACATTTTTTAAAACGCACATATACACATATATCAAATTAGTAGATTAAAAATAAATAAATTAATGTGTATTGATAGAATAATAGGTTTTTTTAAATAAAAAACGGCATAGCTACTTGAAGGGTCTCAATTATTATTATTTATTATGCATTATTATTATTATTATTATTATAGCGGAGGTTACAATTAGAGCAAAACTATGGACATAATGATAAATTAGAGCACATTACATAATCACAAATGATAAATCTATAATATTAACATTATTATTATTATTTCTTTGTTGCAGAGTAAATAATAATGTCACCTATATATTCATGTGGCATACTCAAATCTTCAGGTTTGAGTTTCACTGTTAATGCTTCGAGCATATGAAATCAGAATATGAACTTCAAGTTCACTAGCCAAAAGAGAGGAAAAAAACTAAAGAAATGAAAATTTTTTTCGACATAATATGTACTCAAACTTCAGGTTGAATTTTATCATATAATCTTCAACTTTAACACATAATGTAGGCTTCATATGTCAATTCTCTAATATATTTAGGATCTTTAGATTCAATATATCTACAAGTTCACTAAAAAAATTAAAATAAATAAGTGTATATGTATATGTATATATCTATAACATGAATATGAACAAGGACAAGAGATGAAGGGGAGTAATTTCTATAAAATTAGAATTTTTTGCTATCGTGCTGATAACGTGCAGTGTTAAAAATAAAGATAATAAAAATATTGTTAACACAAATGAAAGAACAAAGTGCAATGGAGATATACCTTGATAACACAAATGAAAGAACAAAGTGCAATGGAGAATCAAAGGAGAAGAAATGCAATGAGAGACTAAAAAGATGGATGTCTCATTTCAACATATGGAACCTCTATATATAGGCTTACAAAGGGGAAAAGTAAAGGTCTAACTTAGACATGGAGAACATCAAAAGACATTTGTACATAACAGTTTGGTGTTTAAAGTCTCAAATTCAGAGTTTTTGTAGAAGAACTTTTTATGGGACTTAAATTACAAACTTAAGTTCTTAATTAAGTTTTTTTTTATTAAGAAAAGCATTAAGTTTGTGTGGCGTAAACTATGAAGTTCCAAGACTTTTTTCTTTAGTGTTACCCGTTTGCTCCGGGACATTTTACATACCTAAAAAAGGACATTTTGCATTAACGTATTTTGATTTTGTTGGGGAAATTAACGAAAACTTGGACCAATCGAGAGTCGTGTAGAACACTATCAGATTGAATATTTTGGTTGTTCACTCCAAAATTCAATCGGATAAAACTCAAAAGTATCAAGAACGAAATATGAGAATTGCTATAAAAAAACTGAACTAAAACCCGACCATGGCCTGCAGGAATTTATAAACTTGAGGTAGAGGGAGAAGACACGACACCATCGCGTCTCTTTCCCAAGTCACGCGATCCTTCGCGCGGAAGTTCTTCAAAATTCGGTGCTATCCAATCGGAAGTTTTCTTTTAAAGAAAATTTGAAAATTAAAATTCCAATTTATTTTTTAACATAGCATCTCGACCCCCAGCCTGGGGCTCTGCCCCTTGGACCCTGCAGGGGCTGCCGCCCCTTGAACCCTGCTCGGGGGCGCTGCCCCCGAACCCCCGCCAAGGGGGCGCTGCCCCCTTGAAACCCCCGAAGTAACGGGATTTTTATCGTAACAAACTCAATGAAGCGTGCACTCCGCACCACCAAACTTCGTTGATGATTATTAGGATAGCGTTGGTCATAGTTTTTCCAATTACACTAAAATATACTCCCTCCGTCCCAAAAAGATTTACACCTTTCAAAAAATTGCGTCCCACAATCTCCTACTCATTTCTATTAAAAAACCATTTTACCCCTTATTTTTTCAAACTCTACCTATCACATCATACTTTTTTCCTAATAATCTACACATCACATCCTACTTTTACCCATCACATCAAGGTTATTTTTGGAAAGTCAACACAAAATTATCCCTCCCTTAATTTCAATTTTAGTCAAAACGTGTAAATCTTTTTGGGACGGAGATAGTATAACAGATTTATTATAAACCATATCTAATCATTGATGGTGCAAATCTTGGAAATCATTTTTTACCATAGATTAATTGCTTAAAGGGGAAGAAAAAAGTACAGAGCTAATAAAAGCTTTTTCGAAACATTTTTAGCTTATGATGGTATTCCTTTCGTTCCTGAATATTTGTTGATGTTGAAAAAATGTACTCCCTCCGTCCTAAAATATTCTTCCCACTCACTTTTTACACGGTCAAACTTTAGTCACTTTCTTTACCTATTTTCATTAGGTATTTGATAAAATAATATAGTCTTGTCACCACTTGTTTTGTAGAACTTTTGATGTAGTTTTTAAATATATAAATTTTATTTTTTTAATTTTACACCTACAATCAAATAAATTGAATTAAAAATAAAGTCGGTCAAACTTCGTAAAATGAACCGGAAAGAACATTATAGGACGGAGGGAGCATAAAATATTATCATTTTAAAAATTAGTTAAATACAAATTGGTATAGACAGATAAGATTTATAAATTACACCGTTCAAAAATATATCAAAATTTTTACAAACCAATGAGTGATAAAAATATTTTATTTTATCAAATGTTTAATGGAAAGATATAAACAGTGAAAAGTTATTGAGAGACTGTAATACTAACTATGACGTCCATTGTGCGACGGAGGGAGTATGACTTTTTTTTGTATTGTTTTTTTAACACACTTTTTAATACTGTTGACTTTATTAAATAGTAGTATATGATCATGCTTTCTCAATATAATGATGCAAATTGAGTCAATGCCTCTGCTTCTGTTGAGAATTGAACCCGGGTGATTTTTTCCATTAATCTTAGAGAGTAGATTTTGTACCACTCAAGTCAATGGAGAAGCTCGACATCTACTTCCTCTGTTCCAAAATTATTTTCCTATTTAATTTTTTACGATCTTCATTGTCACACTTTGACCAAATATATCTATATCTATACATAGATATATTTTATAAAATTTGAAATTTTCAAATTACGTTTCAAAATGAGTCTATTGATATTACATTTATATAAGAAAAATTTGTACTAAATATGACTAAAACATAATTCATTTCTCAATGTAGGACTTAAATTTTTTTATCCTCTAAATATGACTTAATAATGTCTAGTGGGAGGAATAACGTCCAGTACTGGTGGACATTTACTTGAATAATGATTAATGGATAATGACTAATGGTCCTACATTAGGAAATAAAAATATATGGTTCTATGTTGAGAAAGTCATTATGTTTTAGTTCCAGTTAGGAAAACTCCCCTTTATATAATGATACATTGTATTTTTTGTTTATCGAGATTAAAATTTACAAACTTTGATCAAGATAAGTCATAGAGGAAAGTTTTCAAATGATAGAGTTATTACTACGTACTCCATACAGGCATATACTTTATTGGCAAGTTATTCTTGTTGATCAATTCTTAAGCATAAAATATAAATCATGAACCAAATCATGTGTAACTTATAATAATCCTATAATCCTGTGAATGTAGTTAATTAAGGATGATGACATGATTCTGATGCAGATCGAGTTTCCTTTAGGGTGTATTGTTATGAAGACTAAGGTGAGGATGAGACACACGAGTATAGATAGACAGAGGGGGCGTAAGATTAGTGTGTTAACCTCTGCCTAATGACCTCTTTATATATACATCCAAGGGAAAACCCTAATTACGTTGTATAAGGATTATTACATCCATCGAATAAATATCAATTAAATACATACGGTATTTATTAGGTTAATGGTCAATTAGTTAAATAAATGATGACTCAGTCCACATAATAAAAAATTGTATCCTACCATTCTGACATTACAATTCAATGTTATTTTATGACATTAGATATTTGAGGATTCTACAATATTTTGTTAGGTGTAAAGTGATGTTAAATTCTCTTTTACCCCTTCTACTATTGTAAATGAAAAAAGAAAGGGTTGCAGGACGAAGATAACTAGTGTCAATATTTATAGCAATTTCACGTCTAATTCTTAGGGTCTGTTTGGTACATGAAATTGATAGAATTAGAATTGAGTTGAGAGTTGAAATTTTATTGAATTGATTTGAAAGGAATTGAATTCTCCAATTCCAATTCACATATTTTTATGTTAACAAATAATAAATTTGGAATTGTTACCCATAATTCCAATTTCATAGTTTGAATTCTGTATACTAAACAGAACCTTAAGTAATTTAATTATCCAAAAAGATATGATTATACCAAAATCATTAACAAAAAATGCCTTTATATTACCCTAGTAAGAGTAATTAAGGTGGAGATGTGTAGAAAACTAATACCTTGTTTTGTTCAAGAAATTCGAAAGGGAAAATAAAAGAAAGAAATATATATATATTAAAAATCAATTTTGGTGTGTGATTAGAATGAAAAGAAAAAAAATGGGAAAGACTTTAAAGGCGAGAAAAATGTAAGCTAAAATGGGAGATCAATGCTAGGGGTTTACCAAATGGTGTACCTTATTTATACACCAAGGCTTTTACACACATACACAAGAAACTTAATATATATGTACCTACAGACATTGAGTGTCTCTATGTGTTTGAAAAGGCATTGATGTGCGAATAGAATAATATATAGGATACACTATTTGGTGTACCCCTAACATTATTAAAAATGAAAATATGATTTCCTTAGCTTTTATTATATTCTCCACTCATCCTCGCCCTCCCAATTATTTCATGTTCTCTTCACCTGATCTGAATGGTTTTAATTAAAACACTTTTGATTCGATCTGGTATGATCTGTTCCGATTCTTATAAGAATAAGTAATAAGTAAAAAAATAAGTTAAGCAAAACATGACCTTAGTTTACATCTTCTTTCATTTTTTTCTACAACAACCAAATAAATAAATAAATCATTGAAAACCAAAGTAATTTTCTCACCAATTAGTTTTTTTATATTCTTTTTTTACTTTAATTTCTTTTGCTTTTCTTCCTAAATCAAAAGTAGTATAAAAAGAGACGTGAAAGACTTTGGTATGCCATATCTTTTAAATCGACAGGGGCAGCATGACTTGGGTTGCTTATTATATGCATGCATAGTGCATATATATATATATATATATATATATATATATATATATATATATATATATATATATATATATATATATATATATATATATATATAATGTTTTGATCTAGTGAGAATGGGATCTAATGAAAAAATAATAATGTATCTCGTGCATTAGATATAGAAAAATTATCTCAAATAATCTTACATTTTTGTATTTTTTCAAAAATAAACCCACCTTTCACTGTCACCGAAAATAATCCTACGTGCGAGTTTTGGGTCACCGTTAAAAAATTAACAACCACTTAACAGAATTTTTTAAAAAATGCATGTTTTTCACAAAAAAATGAAAGGTGGAATTATTTTATGCAAATTTGTTTTTTACTTTTTTTATTTTAAATTTAAAATTAATATTTTTAAAAATATAACAGTATACTCTTGTTAGAGATTTGTCTAACAATTTACAAATTTTTTTCTATCTCGGGAATATATAATATTGAACTTTCAAAAATAATTCAGAGTCTCAATCAAGAAAGAAACTGTAAAACAAAAAAATTATAGTGAGTTATAAAATTTATTAGTGCCGTTTTGGAGAAAAAAATATTTTGCCATTTTTTCACAACTTTTGAATTACTATTTCGGGAAAAATTTGCACTGAATTATCAAAAAAATCACAAATTAGGTAGTTCCATTTTAGAAAACATAATATAGGCAATAGAAGATTACCAATAAGTGTTCCGGAGTATTGTTCATGAAAAAATTGCAATAATACAACAGAGAATGTAGTGAGTTATAAAAATAAAAGTTTCATTTTCATGAAAAAAATGTTGTGTTATTTTCACAATTATTGTAATGTTACTTCGTAAAAAATATTTATATAGAATTGTTGAAAAATAGTCACAAGTTTTGTCGTGCCATTTTTAATTAAGAAATAATAAGAATATAGTATCAAAAAACAATTCAAAATGTCGCTCAAAAAATATAATTGGAACTAACAAAAAATGTAGAGAGTTATGAAGTAAATAAATTAGTTCTATTGTGTAGAATAATTTATTTTTTAATTATTACAAGATTATCGATTATTAAAAAAACAATTAGTTTCACTCTAAAAAACTTTTAAATTTGGTATTATTTCTAAAAAAATCTTTAAAAAAGCGGTGACATTATGGTAAATAAGTTGAACTTTACTTCGAGTGCCAAAAATGCACTACCTGAATGTAAAAATGCGTTGTGACGGCATAAAATTGAACCATTCTCATTTCTCGCAGTAAGGACTATTCTCACCTAAACCGCACTATATAAATATATAAATAAATAAATATGTGTGTGTGTGTATGTTAGGAAGACATGTAAACCAAAATATTAAAATTATAATTAGACCTTTTTGGAGGAGAGTTTTGGTTTACTAAGCAAATCCATCTTTGGTATACATGATTAATTGTTAGGTTTTAAAAAAAAGAAAATCACAAATGGTAAATCTTAATGTGATAAAACTTAATTGTGATATGCTTTTTTATTTGAAAAGGCTTTCGGCTAGGGAACGAAATGGATTTGCATGATTGTTTGCTTCCAAGTACAAAAGAGTAATTAAATAGGAAAGATTATATTGCATAGTGCGTATTTAATTAATATAATTGTCTCTCTAATTCAAGGCAAAGTAAAATCCATTAAGCCAGCTTGCATTGAATTAATCTCCTTTAAATTTTTATACTCTTTCCGTCTCAAAAATGAATTACTATGATTTTTAAAATCATTTTATTTACAAATTCATATTGAAATAATAAATAAAAATTATATACTCCGTATTTAAAAATTAAAATTAAAATTTTTCAAAATAAGAGTTATAGTAACTTTTTATTTCATTAAATGAGCAATGAAAATAATTAAACAAACAAAAGTTGTCGTAATGTCGTTATAGTATAGAGTTGGGTAAATCATTTTGGATGGACGGAACACTTCAGAGACTAACTTCTAGGGCTTGAACTCTTGATTTCCAGTTTCTTCCAATTCCTTCCAGTTCTTTCAAGTTTTTTCCAGTTTCTTACCGTTCCTTCTAGTTTTCTCTAGTTCCTTCTTGTTTCTTCCACTATTTTTATTTTATTCAAATTTCCTCTACTTCCCGACCAATTATGCTAATAATAATAATAATATTATTATTATTATTATTATTATTATTATTATTATTATTATTATTATATTTATTATTACAACTATTATATTCATAACTATAGATTATAAATTATTTCATTTTTTAATCTCACTATTTTTATGATTCACACTGATTATTATTTTTTCTTCAACTTTTTAAAATGAATAATACTATTTTTTTTTTGTATATCAATCTACATGATAAAATAGGAAAACATCAATATTTTAAGCTATTTTTAAAAAACTAAGGATAAAATAGTTACAAAAAATGTTTATAATCTAAATTTATTTAAGGAAAACATCCAATAAAGAGAAAAAAGAAAAAAATGTTGGGACACGAATAGATAAAAATATATCCTTGTATAGAGAAAAAAGAAAATAAAGAGGAAAATGTAAAACAATCTACAAAAAAATGCCGGGAAACAAAAAAATGAGCGGAGAAAAAGACATCTCACTTTTCTCTTATTACTCAATTTTTTCTCATTTTTATTTATTTCAAAAATTAATTTTGCTTTTCATTTTTCTAATTTTTATAAAAAAATGAAAGCAAAAATACTTTAGAGAAAAAGACTAAAGTAGGAGTAAAAGATTAAAAAAAAGTAAAAAAAAAGTTCTATGTCTTTTTTCCAAAAGTATGGTTACAATGAAAATAAAATGTCAATCAATGAAGAAAAAATAGGTTTGATTAAAATATGTCTGATATTTAAAACAAAATCTTGTGTTATATATAAAGTATAATTATAAATATATTACTTTATGATAAATGCTGCATAAATAAAGCGTTGTTCCACGTAGCCAAAATAACTTTTAAACATTTAACATTTTGATATTTATGCTAATTTTATATTTCTAATTATTTATTTTGTAAAAGTAATTTTTTCGTATATAAAAAATAACAATATTTTTTATCTTAAAAGCATTCATTAAGATAACGTGATCACAACAACAACAACAACAACAACAACAACAACAACAACAACAACAACAACAATAACAACAACAATAATAATAATCATTTATAACAACAAGAATTAGAATGAGAATAATATAAAAATATGCAAAAAAATATTTTTTAAAGTTTTTTTATGTTTTTCAGTTTTTTTCTAGTTTTTTCAATTTCATTTAATTTTTTCGAGCAGTTTCTTCGGTTCTTCCAGTTCCTTCTAGTTTCTTTCAGTTCTTCTAGTTTTTTCCAATTTCTTCCAACATCTAGCTCTTTTTTCCAGTCCTAAAGAACATGTTCTATGTAGGTAGTGTTCGTATAAAAACAAATTAACATATACTCTATCTATCTCAAATTAAATATTTTCTTTTTTTGTTTTCTAGAATATTTTTTTGTTAAGTTCAAAAAGAAAATTCAGAATAAAAATAAAAATACGGAAAAAATGAAAAAATTGAAACTTAAAAAAAGTCTTATACAAAAAAGAATTTTCGGAACACCTAAAAAAGTCTTTAGAATTGGGATGTCCAAAAAAGATAATCATTTATATTTTTTATTTTATTTCTTTTTTTACTCCTTATTTTTTAAAATTCTCAAAAAAAGTTTTTAGTTTTTTATTTTGGAATACAAAAAATAAAAATTCTTAATTTGAGACGTTTAGATGCCGCTAGTATATGTTAATTTTTTTTCAAATCAAAATAATTTTAAATTTTAAGAATATTATAAAAATGATTTTAAAAAGAAACATAAAAACCTTAGCTTTATTAATAAAAGAAACAACTAAAGGAAAAATAGGGGGAAAACAAAGAATAAGAAATGAGCGTTAATGCCTCATATGAATTTGAAATATGCACTAATGCTTTATTCTTCGTCAGAAAAATGGCCAAAAAATAATCAGAAGGGGTACGTGTGCACCATTTTGAAACTATGAGAGCTTTGAAAATAAGTTTTGAAAACAGTAGGGGTATTGATGCTTATTTTCTAAACTAGGGGTACTGGTTCTGTTTTTCCAATTTATACTCCGTACTGGAAGAGAAATAAAAAAATATAAATTAAATCATTCAAAATAAAAGTAAACAAAAATGACATCCTCTTCCACCGTACAATTCTTTTGGTGTATCTTTTTGTTTCTTGCTCTCCAAATGCTATAAACACAAGCTGCCCAAATAGCAAGGATCTTCATTTTCCTCCTCTTTCCTTGAGTTCCATGTAAGATGGCTTCTAAGTCCTCCAATCTTGACAACCGAATTTGAATATTGAAGTTATCAAAGCTAATCTTATAGACCTCTTGTGCAAAGGAACAATCCCAAAATAAATGTCTATATGTTTATTCCTTCTCATCATCATACAAAGCACAGGTTTTATTTAGTGAAATTTGCACTAAATAGGATTAAAACATAATAACTTTCCTAATGTAGGACTTAAACTTTTTTATTCCTTAAATAGGACTTAATAATGATCTAGTGGGAGGAATAATGTCCAGTAATGATGGACATTTACTTGAATAATGACTACTTCATAATGACCAAAGGTCCTACATTGGGAAAATAAAAACATATGATCCTATATTGAAAAAGTCATTATGTTTTAGTCCTATTTAGGTATATTTATAGACAAAAACTCTATAATCCTTACTTTAGTTTGCAATCTCACTCTCATAAGTAGCTAAGTCATAAACTGGAATTTAAGAGGGGGTAAGTTTATTCCAGACCAAACCATTACATCTTGGTTTGGTACCATCGCCTTGGAGCCAATTTTACCCTTCTCTAACATTAAATCTCTTAGTTGTAGGCATACTATACCTCTGAATTTGTATCTTACTACTTTTTATACAGAGTAATTTTTTTGACATTCTATACGTAGTATTAATAGTACTCCGTAATTATATGAATTTTAATTAGGGCATGTTTAATGAGGAAAATAGATATGAGGTTTGATATCTAAAGGTTTGATATCTTAGATATCAAATTTTAAAAGGATATGTTTGGTAAATTTAAAAGGGAATCTTCTCTCATTTTTCAAATATTGATGTGCATATGGTCCTAAGATCCATATTTAAAATATGAACCTTCTCATATTTTTATGGGCAGTCTATGAGTATTTTCTTTTTGCAATATACTCATTTCTTTAATGCTACAAATACACTAAGTTTAATAAAATGAACATGAACCTTAGGTTAACGGAAGAATTTACGGATTTCAAATAATCAAAGCGGAAGCTTCAATTAATGCTCTGTACTTTGTATGCCATTGTTTCTTTGTGTTTTGATTTATTTTTTTTCCTTTTCTGTGTAAATAATAACATAATCCAACTTTTTTTCTCAACAATTTTAATTATTTTATTTTCATTATTTAATATTCTTAAAATATTTTGTTGTTTGCATTTTTCATAACCTCTCTAAAGTTAAAATAATTTTTTAGATGAAGCGAGTATATGACTTCGTATTATAGATCTTATTTTGTAATATCTTGTGAACATTATTGTAACTGTGAATAATTTCATATCTATTTTCTCCCAACGTTTTTCATTCAGATTTTAAAACATGTATCTTTTCTTTTATATTTCAAAATTCATTTCTTATCATATTTTATCACATCTTTAAAACTCACCAAACGGGTTCTTAGTGTATTACTCCGTAAATAACTGAGTATGAATTACCATTGTATTGGACCACCAATTTGCGACAAAACCGGTTAAATTTATATTGATAGGTCTAATTCAATGGCTTTTTTAGTGCTATCGATTCTATTACAATGTGATATTTCTTCATACTATTTCCAGTCTAATGGCGCACAAAGAGTCAATGCTTAGCATCTACTGGGGCTCAAACCTGGGTGAACTTCCTCATGAATCATGGGGAGTGGACTTTCAACCATTCAAGTCGGGGGAAAAGTCCTGATCCAATTATTCGTCGTTCCTGAAAACTCTTTCAGTTTGACTTTTTTTGGTCAAACAGCCACTCTCTTTGACCACAAATTAAGTATAATTAATCTAAATAAAAAAATATTATAACATTTTGATTTATCAAAACTATACCTTTAGATGAACCCAATTATATTAAATTTATATAATAATTTGATATATATACTTTTTCCTACGGAGTAATTTATAGTTAAAGAGTTTCAATGCTCCAACTATATATGCTATCACTGCAAAAGTATTCTAGGAATATAATATTTTCGGTCAACCATTCACCTAAGCCTTTATTATTTTCTTCTTTTAATATTTTTTTGTTAGACATCCATTAGATATTTATTTAAATTCATTTAATATTTTAAACTGTTAAAAGACATAGTTCTTTTGTCTAGATCCATTGTTCATTATTCTTTCATAGATTCAATAATAATGATATAGGTTCTTGTTTGTACTCTTTATTATCCTTTTTTTAATGCACAATTTAATTAATAAAAGAGAAAAAAATTGTTTAAGATTTTATTCGATACTTATGTAATTAATTTCCTTTGGCTTTCACATTACTATATGTACAGTCACGTGCACATTTTTTTAATTCCACCCCAATTAACCCAGCTATTGTTGTGCATTCCCTTCCAATTTCACTTGAAAGACAGTATAAGAAAATAAAATTTGTGTGATTATTTCGTAAAATTTATTTAAAATATAAAAATAATGTGAGTTACATATGGAGTATTATTATTCTAAAAATAAATATGGAGTAACTAAAAAGGTGATATTTTATGGACAAAATTTTTAGATATAAATTACAAATGAACTTAATTATGAGTAATTGATTAGCATGATTAATTAAGAGCTTGTATAGAAGGACTTGATCAATATATATCTACATGTATTAACTTCTTTTTCTTATTACACCTATAAATGTATTAATTTATTAGTATGGCAATGTATAAGACTTAGGTCGAATTAATCATTCATTAGAACGGGTGAATTTACACTAATATATATAGTAGATGTTAGGAATACTATAAATAATAGGAAATAAAATAGAAATATTTGCACTAAATAGCACTAAAATTTAAGTCATTTCTCTAAATAGCACTTAAATTGTTTTATTCTCTAAATATCACTTAATGATATCCATAATGACCAGTGACGACTAACATTTACTTGAATAATGACTAATGGATAATGACTAAAAGTGCTACATTGGGAAAAAAACACATGTAATGCTATTTAGGGAAAGTCATTATGTTTTAGTGTTATTTACGTAAATTTCTCAATAAAATATTACTCTCTCTGTTCTAAAACGTTATTATGTTTTAGTGTTTTAATTTGATCGATTTTATTTTTAATTTATTTTATTTGATTGTAGGTGTAAAAATAAAAACTAAAATTTATATATTGAAAAACTACATCAAAAGTTCTACAAAATAAGAGGTGACAAAACAATATTATTTTATCAAATAACTAACAAAAATAGGTAAAGAAAGCGATTAAAGTTTGACCGAGTGAATAGTAACTGGGAATAATATTTTAGGACGGAGGGAGTATTAGTTTTTACCTTATTCTATTTTTTTCTGATTGTATTGTTACCATATAAATCTTCTCATACTATGATTAGAATCATCTCTTGTAATTCTTAAATACAGGGATGTATCTTTCATTACTCAATAAGATTAATTATTATCAAATTATATCAGTAGATAATAATTACTCATTAGTCAAATTTTTTAAACTTTGACCGCATATTTAAAAAACATTAAATTTTCTTATAAATTTAATACCAATAGATTCATTTTGAAAAATACTTTTAAAATAATTCATTTTTACGATATATACTCTATGTTTATATATAAACAAATTAAATATACTAGTAGTCAAAGTATTGCATTGGAGACTGTGAAAATCAAATGAAAAATTAATTTTAGAAAGAAGAGAGTATTGGATAGGAATATAAGAAAAAGACTAAAGCAGAAGTAATGACAACATACCAAAATAGCAGTTACATGTTTTTATTCTCGAAAGAGGAGTTAAAATGCATTTACATTACCAATCATGACCATGTACATTACCAAAAATTATAATAAAATGTTCATATACATTGTACAGTACCACATTACAACAATGCAAACAATTATTTAGAAAAAAAACGTAAAACTCCTATTTTATTATTTTCTCTATGTTATACGTACTCCTTTTTAGGGCGATTTTTTTAGAAATATACACTGATTTTTTTTTCAAAAACTTTTCCCTTCCAACTTCCAACTTCTTCTTATTAGCTTCCCATGTGATAGAGTTAGAGCATGTCGGCACTTATTTGGCCATAAATTGAAGGATCTCAATTTTTTTTCTTTATTTGTTTATGTTTTATGCCTATCAAAAAGGACCACCCAATGCAAGAAGAGCTCTCCCAATTTATTGATAATAGCTCTGAAATATATGGTCATACATATATCTTAGCTTAGATTATTATGTCTATACACAAACATAATTTATATATAAAAAACGAGGCGAATTTTGTAAAATTTGATTTAAAAAACCAAAGTATATAGTTAAGGTGTTTACCCAAGACAACCTTGTTAATGTTTATTTTGAAAAATCTGAATAAGAGAAGTGATATGATGGGGAAAAAATCAAAATGCATGACAAAAGAAATACGTCACTATGATGCTATTTTATTATATTCTATTTATCCACAGAAAAAAGATAATTAATTAATATTAAATGAAGTTTAAATTAAAACGTACTAAACCCTACATATAGTCACAACAAAGGACCATGTTCCAACCTCCAATGCAAACTGATGTTTCCATCATATAATAAATTTCCAAGTTGGAATATATATGTGGGAGAGTTTGGTTTGTGACAATTGAGATTAGCTGGTCAATAGGAGATTATGGGTAGATCTTGTTCTTGTTGTCTAATTTGACATTAAAGTTTGATTGGAAAAGTCAAATTCATTTTGCTCAATTACAAGGTTTTTGGTATTTTATAGATAAAAGTATTATTATTAGAAGCATTTACCGATCACAGACACTAAGTGTTTGTGTTTGTCTGGTGTACAAATGGGGTATCCCATTTTGATATACCCCTAACATGGTTCAATATAAAATTAATAAATGGTATCAAAAGATCCCTTGCCAAGTATGATACTCAAACCACTTAATGAGTATAATTAAAGAATTAAGCTATGTGTACCCCAAAAATTGTATCATATATTATACCTCGAAAGCATGCACCGACATTTTGTGCTAGTATGATGGTTTATACTTACAGAAAATGTCAGAACAAATTTTTTTGATTGAAGTAATATTTTGTACAGCGTGAAGCGTTAAAATATTGGTGTATCTTTTTGGGATACATTTCTTGATATACTCCTAGCATGGTTAATAATTGAATTGCTCAATTGTAACCCAATGAGGTTAAAAAAAGGTGGAATATTATACCCCCAATGTCCCCACCTTCTAGCATGATAGAATAGTGAGTCGAGTGAATTAGAGTATAATCTTAAATGTTGTTTTCCTATGCTTATAATCTAGTTAAAATTGTTCATATATATTTTTTTAATTTATAAATTAACTCATGACATGTTTTTTTTGTATTTATTAGCTGACTTATAAGTAGTTTATAAGCCAGAAAAATAACTAGAGCTTACCTATTTTTTTTAAACCATTTTTTTGAAACTACGTTTTGATTAGATCATTTACAAAACTAAGTTGAGCTTACCTATTCATTTTATTTTCATAAAAAAATATTTAACCTATAAACAACTTATAAATTAAAAACTATTTATCGATAATAAGTTAATAAACATTAGAAACACAATTTTTTTTCATGCTTGAGGCCGAATGGGGTTATTACATGTACAATGTGAGCATATGACCAACATATTCTTTTGGATTGTAGTGCTTTTATTAATCAAAATGGCCCACCATGTGAGCATCAACCCGTTCCCCACGTCCGTGAAAGCAAGTTATGTGTGTACCTTTCAGCCATTATCCACACAAGATTTGTAGTTTTGACTTCACCATTTCCACTATTGAAATGGAGTTCGAATTTCCTCTAAAAGAGAACAAAAAACTTTGTCCCATATTTATTTCGATCAAAAAAAGAGAGAGAGAAAATGAGAAGATTTTTTTTAATAAACAAAAAAAACATATAAATTTCATTGACAAAATGATGAACTATTAAAGGTCTATTCTCTTCATCTAATTTGAATGATTCTGATATGATTAGAATAAGTCTTGATCTAATATGAACTGAATGCAGTTATATTTAAAATTATTTCTGATCTGATCTAAACTGATTCCAATAAGAATAAGTTGAAAAGAACAAGTTCTAAACTTGCATAAAAAAATTCCTGCAAGTTTGAATAACCCATTTGATTACCACTCCACACTTAAGAGTCATCTCTTAAAAGCTTTTAGTTTGATTTTCTATCGATAAATCTCTAACATCTAATACAAACAGAAAGTAAATATTGTTTTACCAGTCATTAAATCATCACCTGAACTGCTTGGTAAAATAATAAGGGGAAAAAACAAAGAAAAGTGAAGTAATTATATTTCATCATTTGAATTAAAGATTAAGAGAAAAATGAAGTTACACAGCAATATTAGCATGTATCTTTCTCCAATATTTACATCTGATCATCTCCTTCGGTTGTCTAACAGAGCATAAAAGCTAAACAAACTGAGGCCCCGTTTGGTATACGAAATTCAAACTATGGAATTGGAATTGAGCACTTCAATTCCAATTCTGGTGTTTGGTAGCACAAAAATTATGTGGATTTGGAACTGATAGTGCAAAAAATAAATTGGAATTGGCAGAATTCAATTCTATGGAATTGAATCCCGTGGAATTTCAATTCTAATTCAATTCTAATTCTGTCAATTCCGTATACCAAACGGACCCTGAGAGTTTCAATTAGACTTCATCTCAATGTCTGTGTTCTTCTTCTCCTCGTCGTCTTTGGGCAGGAGACCGAGCAGTGGTAAAGGCAACAAGGAGCTAAGATTGCAAAGAATAATCAGAGCTGCCAAATTGTCGAATTTGTCCCTGGTCACGCCGAAGATCTGGGTTAGACCCGCGCCAATCAGGCCCCCGAGGACCCCACCCCCGTTACATATCGACATTAGGGTTGCGAATAGGGTCGCTTCCATTCCTTGAGGACATATTCTTGCAGCTAGTACAAGTACTGGCATGAAAGAAGCCTGGAAAGCAAAGCCTCTAGTTACCACCAAAGTTAATAACCAAGGGACTAGTCCGGACTACAGTTGCAGAAAATAATTTGTTTGGGTATATACCATATCAGTTGTCTATTGAGTTTCAAGTCTGGTGTATAAGTTTGAGTTTTATCTCACCCTTTGAGGGTGGTGATGCCCACTTTTTCATGGTATTAGAACATGCTCTGAAGCTAATTTCTGGGACATTTGTGAGTTGGGAGTCGTTTTAGGCCAATTTGTCAACCCCTAAAGTTGTTCGGTATAGTTTGAACTTTTTAGGGCAAGTGTGAGATAACATCACTTCTTGAGAATTCCTTTGGGTGTGATATAGACCCAAGTTAACATCGCATAAAAACATACGAAGTATAATATAGTACGAGAGAAGAAAATA
Organism: Cuscuta campestris; assembly: GCA_900332095.2. Taxonomy (NCBI): domain Eukaryota; kingdom Viridiplantae; phylum Streptophyta; class Magnoliopsida; order Solanales; family Convolvulaceae; genus Cuscuta; species Cuscuta campestris. The sequence continues at coordinate 3,310,453 of OOIL02000450.1, read as the reverse complement.
TATACACATTAATATGTGATTACCTGGCCGAGAACTGTAATAATCAATGAATCGCCAATTGCAAACCACTCATCACTAATGCCTAGTTGCCGGTTCAATCCAGTTACAAGGAGCACCTGTGAGACACAAGTTTCATTCAACTTCAAAAATACCTGACAACACAGCAAAATATTGGAGAAAAGTGCTTGTTTGGCAACTACTTCGGCATTTAGCTTTAGCATTTTGGAAAGGTTAGCTAATATCAGCGTTTAGCTTAGCGTTTTCAAAATCAATCTACACCATAAAAAATTATTCAGATCGAAAATGTTGTTCCCATACAAGGCCTAATACTGGTAGAAACAAACAAATTTGTATTGGTGACAAACCTGGGTCATCCCAAGGGTTGTGCCGATAACAGTTGTCGCAAGGAATATCTTTCTCAGTGGAACATTCTTTAAGAAACCATTATACAGCCCAACACCAAGAAGGGACGCAATTGAAGTGACAAGTTTGACACGGCCCAAGAACTCTGGAGTGAAACCGAGTTTATTTGTTCTATAAGAATCAGACAAAATGATTTTTACGGTTTCTCAAAACATGCCACAAAATGGTTAAACCAAGTTAAGCCTACAAAGCACGTACGTGAAATAAAACATGGCAGAATCAGACTGCGGAGTTGCCTGCCATAGAAATATAAATATGGTTGGTAGAAAAACATTGGGCTCTTTAACAGCTCCCCACAATTGAATAATGTTCTTCTTTGAGCTCTCGAAGAAGCTAACGTCTAAAGAAAGATTCTGACCCCTGGGTAGGCCACGCACAGGCTGCTCTTTCACAAGAACGGATACTGCAGAAGTTATTAATGGCAACAATGCTGTCACACCGAAAACAAACCTGCAAGTAATGTAAGGGGCTCAGAATGGGAATAAATCAACAGAAGAGTTTCATTTGACACACACTAACACACCTCACACCATAGGCATCCACCAGGGAACCACTAAAGTATGCACTGACAATTCCCCCAAAGGCCGAAGAACCCCAACATAATGACTGGAGAGATCCAGACATGCTTTGAGACTCACCTCGTGCCCTCTCTACAACCATTGAATCAACAACCTACATCATGCCTCAATTTAATATCATAGCTGAAATGAAAAAAAACGACACAATCAGAAGAACAAGACATATAAACAAAAAAAGAGGTATATCTCAATTCAAATAAGCCAGAAATATAGCTTAAATGGATTTTCATGTGTTAGCCTTGACCATTATTGTCTGACTCAAGACAGAAGATGTGTTCCCTCTGTTTGAAAAAAAGAGAGAGTGAGAGGTTTGTTTGGTCAAGGTACAAAATTTTAATTTTGGCAAGGTACAAACCATTAAAGTAATGAAATCTTACATCTGAAGTAGGGAATATATTTTAATTTTTTTTAGATTAAGTAAATAATCAAATATTGAGACATGTTTATTTTAACTAAATTTGTACCAAAAGTAGTTTAACTATTTAACCTGCTTGCAACTCTTTTTTTTTTTTTTTTGCAAAAACACGTGAAAAATTAGATTAGTTTGATCAAATAGCACCCCAATAAAACATTTGATACATGGCTATTTTTCTTTGGGAGTTTGGGGAGGGCGGGAGGGGCAGTCTAACACATTTTTAATCAACCAAAAAAAATAGTGGGTAATATGCATTGAATAGTTTGTTCTTAGCACTGATAACATAAAGAATAAGCAGGCATGTACGCATGTGAATAAGTTACAAAAGGTACTTACAACATCGGAGAAAGCAACTGAAAGAGATCCAAGAAGAATGCAGAAAGCAGCGCCATACTTGCTGTCAACAAAGGTGGACATCAGACTCCAGGAGAGTGCTCCAAGAAGCCCTGATAGAACCAGATAAGATCTTCTCCGGTATCCAAAAAGAGGGAAATAATCACTACAAGGCAAAGACTTTTTCATGAGATCTTATGCACTTGTGTAAGCAGCGTTCTAGAGAAAAAAAGCATCGAATTTAATCGGCACCTGATAAACCCATATAAAGGTTTTACAAGCCACGGTAATGATGAAAATCCAGATATAACTGCTGTCTAGTTCGCAATATAAGATTTTGTCAGTCCTTGGATTCAGATAAGATATTTATATGTTGACTACATTCATCAAAGTTCATCAATTCATTGCTCATTTTGACATAAACAAAAATTTAGGAACTCCATTCACCACATATAAACAGTGGTTTTGGCAATAATGCTCGTGCTACACCAAATTGGCACCATTTGTCCTGTATAAACTAAATGAACACTATCGGTCATTTGGCCCCTATGTTTGAAATAAGTGGCACAATTGGTTCCCATGTCCAAGAAGTGTCATACACGAAAAAAAGAGTAAACATTCTATTAAATCAAGTAAAGGATGACCCTACCATGTTCTTCATCAAAGAGCGGGTTGTCTCTTTGCTACAGCTGGCTTAACTGACATGGCTAGTAGTTAGTTGAATCAGTTGTAATACTGTTAGAAGTTGTTAGAGGTTGTAGCCGTAAGCTGGTGTATAAATACTGCTGTATACTCTCATTGATAAACATGAATAACACAATCTTCTTCTCAAAATATCTTCTCTCCCTTCTCTCTCCTCCCAAAATATCTTCTGATCTTTCTTCTTCATTAAGTCTCATCCGCCATTTCTGCAAATCCTTATAGCAAGGTTATCTTGCTATAACATTGGTATCAGAGCTGTTTCCCTGCTCGGTTCACGTCGACGGCCTACGATTGAGATTGAGATTGTAATCTCATAGACATGGAGGCTCAATTGAAGACGATGGAGAGCAGATTCTAGAAAGTTCATAAAGGGCTATGCTATGATCAGCAAACCACTAACTGACCTTTTAAAGAAAGGAGCATTCCTATGGTCTGATTCTGCACAAATGGCCTTTGATTCTCTCAAATTGGCACTGTCTACAGCCCCGGTGCTAGCAGTCCCTAACTTTACCCTACCCTTTGAGATTGAAACAGATGCCTCCAAACAAGGGATTGGGGCTATTCTTATGCAGAAACAACATCCCATAGCATTCATCAGCAAGGCCTTGGGACCAAAGTGGCAAAAGTTATCAGTATATGAAAAGGAGTTGCTGGCTATTGTCCTTGCTGTACAAAAATGGGAGCAATACTTGTTAGGCAGCCATTTCATCATAAGGACTGATCAGAAGAGCTTGAAGTGGCTCCTACAACAGAAGGTGTCCACACCTTTCCAGCAATTTTGGTTATCAAAATTGTTGGGGTTTGACTACGAAATTGTATACAAAAGTGGAAAGGAAAATGTGGCCGCTGATGCCTTATCCAGGGTACATGGTTCAGAGTTGATGGCCTTGGCAATTTCTGTGGTGTCCTCAGATCTGGGAAAATCAATTCAAGAAAGTTATCAATTAGATGTGAATCTGGTGCACATCATCCAAGCCCTCAAGCAGTCTCATCCTATCAAGAACTTTACATATCAGGGTGACTATCTAAGAAGAAAAGGAAGATTGGTGATAGGTCCTGATGAGCAGTTGAAAACTAACATCATCAAGTGGCATCATGATAGTCCTGAAGGGGGACATTCTGGAAGGGATGGCACACTAAAAAGGGTAAAGGCCTTATTCTACTGGAAAGGCATGTCTAAGACAGTGAGTCACTATGTGAGGAACTGCTTAACGTGCCAAGCTTCTAAACATGAGAATGTTGCCAGTCCAGGGTTATTACAGCCTTTACCTATCCCTGAAGGAATTTGGTTGGATATTTCCATGGACTTTATTACAGGCTTACCTAAATCCATGGGAAAAGAGGTGATTTTGGTGGTGGTTGATAGACTCAGCAAGTATGCTCATTTCATTCCACTCAAACATCCTTTTACAGCTTTAGAAGTGGCCCAAGCTTATCTGGATCAGGTGTTTAGGTTGCATGGGTGGCCGAGGAGTATTGTAAGTGACAGAGATGCTGTATTCTTAAGCCAATTTTGGCAAGGCTTATTTTCGCTCCAAGGAACTGATCTCTTGTTATCTTCAGCTTACCATCTCCAAACAGATGGGCAGACAGAGGTAGTGAACAAATGTTTGGAGATGTACCTAAGGTGTATGTGTGGGAATCAACCAAGAGATTGGTGTATGTGGTTACCATTGGCTGAATGGTGGTACAACACCCACTACCACACTGCTACTAAGTCTACTCCTTATGAAATTGTCTATGGTCAACCTCCTCCTTGGTATTTACCCTATCTTCCCGGGGAATCCAAGATAGAGGCAGTAGACAGAAGTTTGCAAAAGAGGCAACAGATGATTGACCAACTAAAAGCTCATTTGGTGAGCGCACAAAATAGGATGAAGATCCAGGCTGACAAACACAGATCTGAGAGAAGCTTTCAAATTGGAGATTGGGTTTGGCTTCGGTTGCAACCTTACAGACAGCAATCTGTTCAACATAGAAGCAATAACAAACTCTCCCCTAAGTACTTTGGGCCATTTCAAATTGCTGCAACTATTGGTCAGGTGGCTTACAAGCTTAAGTTGCCAGCTCAATCGTGCATACATGATGTGTTTCATGTCTCTCAACTTAAGCAATTTAGGGGCAACTTACCTACAGCAGTCCATATTCCAGCATGGTTCCAAGGTCAGGATGCTGGGAGTCATCCTAAACCAGCAGCTATACTTGATAGGAGGATACAAAAGGTACAAAACAAAGCCCAGGTTCAATATTTGGTTCAGTGGGAAGGCTATAGCAACCTAGAGGCTACTTGGGAACCTGCAGAGGAATTTCTGGCTACATACCCTGAGTTTCGGACTTGAGGACAAGTCTTTTTGGGGAAGGGAGCAATGCTACAGCTGGCTTAACTGACGTGGCTAGTAGTTAGTTGAATCAGTTGTAATACTGTTAGAAGTTGTTAGAGGTTGTAGCCGTAAGCTGGTGTATAAATACTGCTGTATACTCTCATTGATAAACATGAATAACACAATCTTCTTCTCAAAATATCTTCTCTCCCTTCTCTCTCCTCCCAAAATATCTTCTGATCTTTCTTCTTCATTAAGTCTCATCCGCCATTTCTGCAAATCCTTATAGCAAGGTTATCTTGCTATAACACTCTTTTTTCAAATGGAGCGAGATATCATTACTTCTGCAGATAAGGTGGTTTCGAGAAGAGAAATGGGGACTAAACAGAAAACTATCAACTATCAGGTTCTTTAGTGAAGAAGACAAGAGTAGAGTTGTCTTTTACTCATTTTTCATTCGCGTGTATAATACTTCTTGGGCATAGAGGGCAATGGTGCCTTTTATTTAAAACACAAGGGCAATTACTCCATTAGTGCTTATTTAATTATAGGTCAAACGTTGCCCATGGTTGACTGCAATAAGTCAAAACTGGACAAATATTTAAGGACGAAGGTAGTATATCACATGGAACAATAGTTCCAAAAACCCCAATCATACACATTACCACTAAATTTACATTGACACCCCTGCTTTTGCATTTTGTACATGTGACCATGTAAATTATAAAGGCGCTTAAGAAATACTCCTTCCGTCCCAAAAAAACATTAGACTTTACTTTCTTATACATCCCAAAATAAAAGTTCATTTTCTTTTTTGTTAAATGAAAACACTTGGTTATTGTTGTTTTTCTCTTTCAGATCGATTCCAACTACACATTTTTCACAGTTCAACACTTTCTTAAACTGTGTGTCTGGTCAAAATAGACTTTTAATGTGAGACAAAGGTAGCAATGGACAAAATCAAAATGGCACATTAGAATTCCATTGCTTCTTACTTTAAAGAAGTTTTGGGGAATAAATGCATCATGAGTCTAATAGAAACAACCGGGTAACGTTGTGTACATCTTAATGGGTATTGTTTCTCTCTTTCAAATCAATTCCAACTACACATTTTGAAAGAGAGAAACAAGACCCATTTGAATAAATACAGTCCTCCCATTCTTTTAACTATCTACTCCATCTTATTGAATGCTTGTATCGGGGTATTTGATAATTGATATTGCCTAGGTAATGTGGTTTTGGATATGTAGACCTGGCAAAAAGTGACCTGACCTGTTTTTGACCCGAAACCCGACCTGAAAACACTGGATTTTGAACAAAGGTTTTGATGACCGAACCCGAAATGACCCGCTAAAAATGGGTCAAACCCGACCGAACCCGAACCCGACCTGACCGACCCGCTAAAGTAAGAATTTTTTAAAATTATACACTTTTTTACTCGTTTTTAGTGTATAAATTTATATTTTCAGACAAAATTTTAATGATATTGCATAATTATCTTACTTTTTTTCTAAAACATAAGCATTTTTAAATTCCTTATATTGATTTATATATCTAAAAACTACCTTAGAGTTTAAAATAAAATAATTTTATAGATTTAATACTTTTTTGATATTTTAAATTTATTAATATGAATTTAAAAAACCAAAGTCATAACCCGTTGGGTCGACCCGAACCCGATGACACTAGGTCATGAACGTAGAGTTCTCAACCCGAACCCGAATTGACCCGAACCTGAAATAACCCGAATTTGAAGTGACCGAACCCGAACCCGACCTGACCGACCGATTTGCCAGCTCTATGGATATGTTAGATAACCTTGGTTGGTTCAAGTTATAAAATAACCTCTTTAATCTAAGATTACCGCAACCTATGACTTCAGACTGTCTGCAAGGATGTGTGATAACCTTTATTCCTCAATTTATGCAAGCTAAATTAGGTTATATTCATTTATTTTTCAGATTTGACACTATTATTCATTTTATTTTATTGGTCAGAAATTCCTAAAGGCATTTTCTGAAGATAACATAAATGTATGAGTGTTTGAATGATTAAATACGGAGTAAATAATTTCATCCATTTTATCGTATGTTTATAACCTAATATATAACCTTCAACGATTATTAATACTACAAATCTACAATACCTTCTATCAAAGGACAATGCAACATTGAATGATTTTTTGATATTATATAAAGAACTTAACTCCACATAAATGTATACAATATTTTAGTCTAACAAAATGTAAGCTTAATCACGGACTCAGGGAAAGATTTTTGTAATTATGATAATGGTCTATGATTATTTAGACAAGATACCTCCGCAGGGTCTAGATGCAGGTCATCTTTCAAGTAAAAACTGACAGCGAGCCTGGAAAGTCCTAAGACACCCTGAACAAAATAGACCATAGCCACTGCAATGTTATCTGGTGTAAGGTCAACTCCAAAGCAGCTGATGGAAGTCATAGAGTATTTGCTCTTGTGAAGGCCGCCTTTACTTGATGTGCTTGTATCTTGGTCCAAATCTGATGTCAACACATCACCCTTCCCTGCACCTTTATCGCAGAGAGTGGATACATTGAATAAGGAGACCAAGCAGATAATTCAATGAGCTAGGATAAAAAAATAAACTGAGAGCTAGAGTAAAAAAAAATTAAACTAAAATTTCCACATGTTCTCGTTCATCAGATAAATAAATACGGAGTAGTTTACGTCTTTCTTCTTTTGTAAGAGTCAGAAGTAATAATCAATAGGTCCTTGGACTCTTGGAGACAAATAAGTTAAAAAAACATACATATGCAATCGTGCATCAAATAGCAAGTGACATTCCAATGTGAGCCTAGGTTAGAGTGAAAAGAATAAACTTCAACTTTTGACATTTACGTAACACTCCCTCAGTTTCACAATCAACTTTACATTTTCCTTTTCCGTCTGTCTCGAAATAACTTCTACCACTTCACCCTTGTCTACTTAGGGAAAAAAATGTGGCCTAAATTATATCTCTTTTAAAAAGTTTATTTTCTTAAGAATAGTTTATTTTCTTAAGGCAAGTAGGGTAGGGACTAATAAGACTCTAACACTCTAACATAGTTGATTTTTTAAAAACACATCTACAGTGGACTATCACCATTCATCATTTTGATGCACCCACCAATCTTCAACACTAAATAATCATCTTAAAGACCTATATGAAGTACAAAAATACAGTTCGCAAGAAAAGATAGGACAAAACATAAAGAAAGTTACTTTGCGCAAAACAAAATCTAGAACAAATTTAAAACTGATGGAGTGATGGCATTGCTCTTTAGCCATTAAAATTTAAGGCTCTGCATAATTTTGCATTCCATTCTTATTCCCCCTTAATCCGGCCTATTATTAAGCCCCAAGCTCTCTATTTAAAATTATGAATTTAACAACAAATACTTCATAATGCACACAAGTCTGGAACTCTGAAACATTACCCTACCCTCAAATCGACTAAATTAAGCTCCATTGATTAATCCATTATTTGTACTGTTCCAATCTATTATTCCATGATCTCTAAGTTTTTGACGAGTTGCGCTAGCAAACATTTCTTCACCAATCCTCTCAGCTTCTACTTTATCTAATGAAGATCTAGTGATGTGAAATTAATTACATCCAAACGGTCCTAAAATTATCTTATACCTGAGTGAATATACAGTTTTTTTAATGTATATAACTACCATTAACGCTTGAAATTTCAATGCGCACTAAATTACGCTTACGATTTCGAGAATCCAGCAACGGTTCGGCACCAATCTCCCGGCGGAGGGAACCGGCGACTGGAATGGTAACAGACATGTCCGTGAAAGGCGGCTGACGGCGCGTGGGACAGCGAGAGCAGGCAGTGAAGGCAGACTGCCGCTTCTGGCGAAATCGGGAAATAAATGGAGAAATGGAAAGCAGAGATAAAGTTGGGAATGGAGAAGGTAAGATTGCGAATGGGGTGGGCATTAATTTCGCCATTATTTTACATTTAAGTTAGCAAACTGCGTTTTGATAATCCCTATATAGTTTTGTTTTCAATATATTACGGAGTAACAAGTCCTCCTTACGTCCTTAAATATTTGTCACATTTGTATTTCCGAAATAAAATATTAAGTTTTTTAATTTATTTTATTAACATATTGGTATAGAAATAAAAAATAAAATTTACATATCAAAAAACCACATGAAAAGTTCTTTGAAATAAGAGGTGTCAAGAATATTTTATTTTATCAAATAACCAATGAAAACGTAGAAATAAACAAAAGTTCTCGCGATTGCTGAAAAAGCAAATGTTATAAATATTTTGGGACAGAGAGAGTAACATATTACGAGTACATTAGTCCAATTTCTACCCAAAAGAAATTTACTAGCATTTTGACTATCTATACTGACACAGAATGCTAATTTAATAAAAAAAATTACACTAACAATCACACTAGTACAAAATGTTGATGCATGTTTTTGGAATATAAAGTCAGGTATAACTTTTGAGATACATACGGAGTATAACTTAATTCTTTAAATATTTATGCCTTCAAATTGTACCCATCGTTTAGGTGGAAGCCCACCCCGAGAGTCCCTACACCACTACCCTAAAATTGGTCAAGGAAATTAATTAGAGATGACAAGATTCTTGTCACAACTAATCTCGGACGAATATTAAGACTCGCCCCCATGATTCGAATTCTCACCGTGTAGGTTGCTAGAGTATAACTCACCAACTATTTTTATCAATTGTGTATTGCATTTTTAAAGATCAATACTCGGGCTACACCTGTACCTCAACACTCTTCCCACTGTATTTTATATACATAATTTTGTCTTTGAGTAATGCTAGGGATATACTGGGCCTGTTTGGGAATAGCTTTAGCGACTAGTGTTAGCGTTTTGAAAAGGCTATCTACGGGCAGCGTTTAGCGTTAACGTTTTCAAAATAATCTGCACCGTTAGAATTTTATCCAAAACGCTAACGCTAATCTCTAACGCTATTCCCAAACAGGCCCACTGATATTGTACCCGATTTATACATCATTGTCATTCTCATTACTTATTCCTTATTCAATCTTATTCATACACCCGATCAATACTAGGGGTATACCTTCCTATGCCTCAAGACTTTTTATTTTTAAAGTTGATTTACTTTAAGAAAAAATTATAGTATGAGTTAGACGTGGTAATTTTCCAAAAGGGAAATGTTAGGGTTCCCAAAATTGTATACCATCTGTACACTAAAGGCAAACACAACATAACATTTGTGTCTGAACAAATATAAAATGTCTTAATTTTTCCTGTCCTAAAATAGGAGTACTATTAGGAGATGCGTTTGAGAAGGAGAAAAGACAAAAGTGTCCTCAGTGGGCTATTTAATTAATGTCAATGTGATTACACACGCCGCCAATAACTCCCATATCCAATTTAAATTAAATCAACCATGCTAGGTGTATCCAAAAGATTGTGTCTAAAATTTACCATATTGGTGTACACCTAAATTTTGGTGGCTTACATTGATAAAAAATATTAGTGTAATCGTAAAATTTCTGTAACGCCACGATCTGGATACCCGAATTTATTCAAATATCCGACTTGCGGTGTTAACAGGTCTAACTTTTTGAAACGGTAGATGGAGCATTAAACAAAACTTATTTATTTATTGATAATATCGGAGTAACTGTTATACATGCGGAAGCTTAACATATTCGTACAAAATATATATTTCAAAATAACATCTTTATTGTTATTATCTTTCTTTATGTCATCTCGTCCATCCTTCCATCGCCTTAGCATTGTCCCCCGGTTTGGTCACTATTCTGTTTGTGTACCTAAAAAATTAGAGCCAACCCGATCAGCAAAAGCTGAGTGATACCAATTTTAACAATAGGTACAAAATATAATAGCATAAATATATACTTTTCTCAAAACTCTTTACTTTGATAATATCAAATCATTTCTGTTTTAGTATTCCAAAAAGGTGCAATATCCACATATTTGAACTTTTTCTTTACTCTGCTTTATTCTTGTTTAACTAGGACTTCAAGTACTTAATGTACAAGACAAGTCCATTGTGTAACCAGGACTCCGAGTACTTAACGTACACAACTAGTCCATTATGACGAGCTCGTACGTACGGCAATGGAGGGGTACTGGTTAACCATGTAAAACCTTGCGAACCGTAGTTTACATATCAGAAATCGTTTATTAATTTTGAGAAATATAATTTGTATCGATTTGTGTCCCATTTGAATTCATATTTCAAATTCAACTCATATTATATTTTTATATACATAATTAGTACACAATTTAATAATAAACATAGAGTATTTCAAAACTATTATTTTTTTAAAAATAAAACTTATTAAAAACATCTCCTTTTTTTTATATAACAACTTATTAAAAACCTTAGCTTATTGGGCTAATTCTAGAAAGTTTTGGACGTAAAGCATGTTCAAAATAATTAACGCTATTTTTTTCGAATTCTAGTGGAAATTAAACAGAATATATCATGAAATCATTGTATAAATCTACGTATTATATTAAGTATCGATTGTTATATGGGCGGCGGTACTCACCTCGATATGAAGAACAAGAAGTTTTAATAAATAAGGGTTCCGTCAACTTGGTCAAGCTTCGGCGTTTATTATATACTTTTACCTTTTTTTCCTAATCAGACAAGGCCTTTGATATTATATATATTTAAACTTATTTTTAAAAGTATGTATTGGAGATTAATATTCATGCACATAGAGTATGTATTTATATGCCCATAATTACTTAACTATTAAGTTTTACATGTTTGACTTTTCTGTGCTAGCTAGTAATTTGCCACTACCAATTTGGTACCGAAATAAACTTATATACCAATTTGGCAAAGAGAGTAACACTACCTCTCACCTTTTGGTACCAAATTCAATCGGTTAAATAGTCTAATGTTTTGTCACTCATACTGGACGAGGTTGCTTTCCATCTATGAGTAATATTACCTTTCCCAACTAATAAATACAAGTTTTAAATCTATTTAATTAGTTAAATCACATCCATTTTTTTGAACCTTGTTTTAAACCCATTATCATTTAAATCACACCCATTTTTTTCAACCTTACTCTCTCATCAACTCTCTATTATTAAATCATAGTATCAAAATGCGTTAAATTTTGATAAAGATATTTTAAATTTAATTTATAATCCTTGCAAAAGTTAATTATTTTAAAGTTCATTTATACTATTAGTTTAAGTCAAATATTTAAAAATTAGTTGCAGTAAGTTGGCGGATTGACATGTAGTAATAAAAATATGAAATAAGAGGAATATAATGTGTCACTAATGTGAAAAAAAAGAGGATGCAGTAAAAAAATGAAAGTTATGCATACTTTTGACCCTAAGAAGTTATTATATTCAAATTAATAAATACTAACAACCACATCTATTCACCAATTTTCAAATAAGACCAATATGTAATTTGGGAATTTTGATATACGATTTTTAAAAATTAAATTCCAGTCTCCTTATCCTCCCTTTTCCAAATTGGGTCGTCCCTAGTCAATCGTCAAATGAGGCTTCTGCGAGTGGGAGAATCAAACACTAAAATCCAGCTCCTAAAACAATTTAAGTACTCCTCCCGTCCCCTGTATTTATTCACATTTGACTTTTTGGAACTGTTCATCTAAGCACTTTGACTCATCAAATTCTCTCAATGTATAAGCTTAAATATAGTCATGTGTGATCTTGTTTGATTTGTCCTAACATATATATTATTAATATATAATTTTTATAATTTTTTAATATACAAATTACAAGATAAATGAATTAAAGAAGTGCATTGGATGGTGTGTAAAAATGAAAATGGACAAATATAGGGGGACGGATGAAGTACCTTCCATCCTTAAATATTTGTTTACTTTTAATTTTTTAGCATAACTTAATAAGTTTTGACCTCAAATTAAATAAAAATGAATTTAGATATTAATACAAAAATAGTTTTATTGATAAAATGTCAGTGTGATTTTTTTAATTGAATAAGTGTTTTCTGTCAGTGTGAATTGTTAAAATATTGGTACATTTCTTTGGTACCACCATTTATATAAATAAGCATCCGAAGTCCAAACAAAGTACCAAATCAATAGGGATTGAGAAACGATCGGAGCCCTAGATACAAGGCCAGAGAATGTCAGGAAGCGATCTCCGGGAAGAGCAACCGCCGCCGACATCCTCCGACGGCGGCGAGGGATTCAGCAGCGAATACAAAGAACACGGCGTCACTTTGAGGCTCATGGATCTCTCGGACGCGGAGGAATACTTGGAGTGCTTATCGGACGAGAAGGCGAGCCAGTTCTGCTCCTGGGACGCCTACAGATCCAAGGAATCGGTGGAGGAATACATCCTCCACGACGTGCTCCGGCATCCCTGGTACCGGGGGATCTGCGTGGACGGGAAGATCGCCGGCTCCATCTCGGTCCAGCCGTTTCGCGGGGACGACAGGTGCAGGGCCGAGATCGGGTATGCTCTGGCGTCGAAGTACTGGGGGAAGGGGATCGGGACGAAGGCGGTGAAGATGGCGGCGGCGTCGGTGTTCGTGGAGTGGCCGGAGCTGGAGAGGCTGCAGGCGGTGGTGGACGTCGAGAACCGGGGATCTCAGAGGGTGTTGGAGAAGGCCGGGTTCACAAGGGAAGGGGTTTTGAGGAAGTACTATCTTCTCAAGGGGAAGCCCAGAGACGCTTTCATGTTTAGCCTCGTTTCTACTGATCCTCCTGTTACATTTTTTATGTGACATTATGCATTATACTACCTCTCTCGCTCTCTCTCTACTCTAATGTTCAATTTGATTTTTTCGATTCAAACTCGAAGAATTTATATTCTTAATTTAATAACAAGTGTAAAGTATATTTATATATAAATATTTTAATTAGATTTATTTTATTATGAGCTTTCGTTATATTATTATTTCTGTTTCAGAGTATTTGTTCAGTTTTGATTTTTTTTCAATTAATTATATTCAATTTTTGACTTATAAATTAATAAAATATATATTTGTTGGAGTTAATTACTTTGGGTTTCTAAAGATCAATACCGTCTCTAGGCCCAAATTATCATTGATTTGTATGTGGGCTTAGGGATAATTATGGACAAATATGAAGATAATAATAATGATGATTTTTACGTGGAATCCAAATCTGGGAAAAAACCACGAGCCATTTCTAGAGGTATAATACATCATTCCTTTCATTTATACTAGGGCCATTAGGGTTTTGCTTACCGTAATGGGCCATTGTTGTGGTAGGTATGCTTCTCGGGCTCGGGATATACCACTATGGTGCGGCATGGGACTCTGGCCAAGGAGTCACTTTGGTCGGGATATACCACTCGGGCTCGGAGCTTACCACTCTGGCCTAGGAGCCACTCAGGTTAGGATATTCCACTCGGGCTCAGGGCAAACCGCTCTAGTCAGGACATGGTACTCTAGCCGGACTTGGTCACATATCCATGTGGCTGTTCGCACTCTTACTTGATCCACGGGGTTGGATATCTGAAATGTTATGGTCTTGTCGAATGGGCCTGATATATGTGTGCACATTGTTCCAACAATATTGTATATTAATTAAATAAAATTATATTTTGAAAATATTTTATATAATAAATCTAATATAGAATGATGCATACGGATCACAATATTTATATTTTATTTTTTACGAAAGTTAGGGGTGGACAAAAATACCGTCAATCATTGTTTCGAATCAGACCAATATTGAACCATACCAAAAAGCGGGTTCACAATTCACAAATGGTTCTAGTAATTATATTCCGAATTAAATCTAATTGTTTTCAAAATGATACGAGACGAGTTTCTAAAAAATATAAATAAAATATCGAATTGAATCGTTATCACTGAAATCTTAAATTAATTATACATTGGTATTTGTTATTTTTTAGTAAGTTTGAGCCATATTTATTTTGTGCGACTTTAATATATTTAAACTTATGTTTTTATAGTATTGTACTATCCCGGAGTACACTTCAATTTATAATCTTTTTTGATGAAAAATCAAACTATATAATTATGTTTTCTAACAAATTGCTCGTATAACTAAACAATATATTTGTCGGGTAAGAATGCATAAAAATATAGATGCACTAATAGTTTTATAAATTAACATATTTGACTAGAAATACAGGATATGAATATCCTAAATTTAGTTACACTTATATTGAATTGAACTCAGAATTCTCATATTGAATCAGATGAATAAGATCTCATATATCGTAGACCGTCCTCTATCTTGACCATCATCAATAGTTTGTGGAAACTTATAAACATAAAGAATTGGACAAATAGAACAACAATTTCAGTACTATCTTCGCCATACATCAGGGTTCAAAAGAAAAATCTTCATCCTACATTTTTCTTCCTATTTTGATTTGACATACTTTTTAAAATAAAATAGAAAAATTCTACTTTTCAATTTGGTCCCTGATGATATAAAAACGGAAGACAAAAATAGAGGGAGTATGATAAAAACATTGCACTTTATTGAAAAATGTAACTTTACCTTAGTAATGATAAATTGATAAGGGATCACAAATAGCAACCTCCAAATGAGGCTTCTTCCAGGGCCGGCCCCGAAAAATGAAAAAATAAAATTGGCCCGGTCCCAAATTTACATTTTGTGCCCTATTTTATATTTTTAGAATACTTTTTGCTTTAAAATTATTAACAAATTTAAAAATATGATGCCCTAAATTTTAAGGGGCCCTGTGCGGTTGGCCACTTTGCACACCCTCCGGGCCACCCATGACTTCTTCCTCTTCATAATGCTTCTATTGGAAGTTCTTAGAGCAATTTGCTCTTAGAACAACTTGCTTTTATATTTTGTCACCACTTTTTAAATAAGCTCTTTGGTTCTTAATAGTAATAAAAAATCCAAAATCTGCGTTTGTATTACGGAGTAATAAGCATTGCAGCTTTTGCTTCCAAAGGATGTCATGAACAAAAAGGTTTTGTGGATTTTCATCTTGTTGGAGGGCAATATTGTCTTGATGTTGCCATTTTTCTCCATATTTTCTTTGGTCATTTGAAGCTTGTATATGACCTGAAAAGAGTGATTCAACATATAGATATAACTAGTAATATGTATATACTACGGTATTTTCGAGCGTTTAAGGGTTCATCTATAAACTTGAAAAACTAAATGATTACGATATTAAATACCTTATTGAACTTGATTTAGTAACTTATTTGTTGTATATTAATGATTAAGTGATCATTTTTTAATAAAGTTGCATATTTTATAAGAATAACATCTTGAAGTATTGATAAGATTTCATATTTTTGCATCAAATTGGAACTGCCAAGGAGAAAGATGAGGAACTGAAGAAACTATGTCAATTTCGTAATTAGATACAAACGCAAGGGCATTTCGGGTAGCTCGGTCCTCCATTTTCCCGCGCTGTGCTCTTATAAAATCGAACCTTCATCCATCTTCCCTCCACCCCTCCGTCACCGTAGCTCTCCGCCTAGTCCGCCATGGATATCAGCGTGTTCGCCGTCTTCTTCTCTTCTCTAGTGCTCACAACTTCGATTCCGCCGTCTCCGACTCCGCCGGAAAGCTGCTCCGATCAATTGGTCCTGTTCTCGCCGTGTCTGCCGTACATTTCCTCTTTTCCGAACAACGGCACCGACTCACCTAGGCCGCAGTGCTGCGATGAAATCGCTTCTTCGATCAGATCCGGTGGAGCAGTCTGCCTCTGCTACCTCACAAAAAAGCCTCAGATCCTCGGATTCCCGGTGAACTCCACCAGAGTGTACTCTCTCCCTTCTGTTTGTCGGATTAGAAAGGAAGAAGGCCGTGCGAAATTCTCCCTCAAGCATCTCTGTTCAGGTTCGTAGAATCACAGTCATGTAAATACCGAATGAGAT
Organism: Cuscuta campestris; assembly: GCA_900332095.2. Lineage (NCBI taxonomy): Eukaryota > Viridiplantae > Streptophyta > Magnoliopsida > Solanales > Convolvulaceae > Cuscuta > Cuscuta campestris. The sequence goes on along the minus strand of OOIL02000450.1, from coordinate 3,293,768 downwards.
TCGATCAATCGAGCTTATAAATTTCTATGATACATATTCATTTTCACTAGTATGTGGATTTTGGTAAATCTGTTTCCCGATGCTCATTACCGATTTAAGAAATTGAATTATACTTAGAATCTATTGCGAGTTTCTGCATTTTTTAGATGAAATCTGATAATCCGAGCTTTGTAGAATTTCATTGATATGAATTGTCTAACTTGAGAGGGTGAATCGGACATATTCAAGCTGTTCGTGTTTGATTTCTGTTAATCTGTAGAATTGCTTGAATCACCTAACAGTATTGGGCCAATGTGAATTTGTTTTTTCTGTTTACTTTAAAAGGAAAGAACCATAGTTTTGGAGGAGAATATCTATTGTATTTGAAACACTTGTAATAGGCTCTGATCATTTTATCACTTTTCATGCTGCAACTCAGGAAACACAACTAGCTTGCCTCCATTGAAGAGCATAACAGGTGCCTATTTCTCCTCAGTCCTTTTCAAATATCAAAACTGAGATTTAAAGTGGCCAATTGTTGGCTAACTATGTGATGTGCTCTTGCAACAGGTCCAGGGAGTTCAACCCCACAAATTCCTGGTAAAAAAAAAACACACTGAATCTGGATGCAATGAGCAGCAAATAGATACAGCATATATATAGCCTTTTATCTCTCTAATATGTTATACCAAGCAATTTTTGAACAACTTTCTTCTACCTGTCCATTTTTCGCAGGCCGGGATAATATGGCACCACCACCACCACCTACACCATCACCACCACCTCCTAGTAATCCTCCTCCACAGAGACCTGAAGATGACTCATCTGTTCCACCTGCTGGTAAGGCGAAACCTTCCGCCATAACAACACCACCGCCTATTCCACCTGCTGTTGATGCTGAATCTCCCGCCATGACACGAAGTGCATCTGATGCAGTAAGAATCTACAGCTATACTCTCTGCCTAGCAATCACAATTTCGCTCGTCTATATATTCGTATAGTTTACTGAGAATTTAGTCCCGAATAATAGCATCACTTTGCTCGTGTTTGTTGCATATCGTTAGATGTCTAAATAGACCAATATTTCCATAGCATCTTCCTCTGAAAATATTACTTGATGCACAATCTTTTATAAATCAACTTTTTGATCTTGCCACCACATTTGCAACAATAGTTAGATGGAATTACCTGTAATTCTGGCAATAGTTTGACAATTCTTTTGCCAGGGAAGATCCCCAAAGTTGCATAAATGGGATAATAGGTTGAATTTGATGCAACATGATATAGATAATTAGAGAAAGATGTGAACAAAGAACAAAATTCAAAAGCTTCCATCATTGCGCAGTTCTACAAGACAAATTATAAAACATCACTGAATCAAAGACAATATTTCAAGTATATATCGAAAGCAGTTCAACACTCCACGACTTCATCTTAAAATCTAACAACATTGTTGAGACTGTTATAAAACAGAGATTCGGCACAACTCAACTAGGCGGCCTCGGATGTGGGCTCCACGGAATCTTTGACGGTTTCGCGCCATGCGTACTCCCTAGCTCCATTCTGGTCAACAATTTTTATCACAAAGTTTGGCGGGGCCATAACCAACCGAGACCGAATCTCGACTATGCACTTGTCGGCCAAATCAATGGCTTCCTCCACCGTCATGTCTTTCCTGTAGTGTCTATCCATCATCGCAAGTGAGAAATAGGATCCATAACCAAACGCGGCCTTGTCAACTTTGTGCATGGTAGCAATGTAGTCGATGTAGTAAAGTGAAGGACCCGTCTCCTTATCGTACCCAGCCAGGATGATATTCACAAAGTATGGATTCTGAAACAAAATTCAAAATTTAGAAAATGACACTCTAAGCGGTTAGTGTCAAGGCAAAATGTAAGTAACTGAATTAGCTACAAATGGGGTCCTCCCCACAAAACACAGTTTAAAAGAAAATATATATTTGAAATTATGTCACAACTCATAAGGGGGGAGGGAAATCAAAGACAATTGCTCACTATGGGTCAGTTTGACTGTTATTTCAAAACTGAAAGGATAAAAATATAGGTGGTAACATTGATGGACAACTCCACGGCAGTATAACTGTATAGGGCTATACATTGATGATTCCAATACAGTTACAGAGAAAAGATGCCATAAAATGGCTACATAGATGATAATAAAAGTACAGCCTATAATTTGGGAGAAATTATAGTTTGATTTGCATTTTAGCACATATGATAAACTTGAATGTTGCAATTATTTAAGAATATGGATAAAGTATATTTTAAATACAAAATGTTTTATTGAATGATATCGTCGAAGTTGAAAAGGTCATCTATTCCTAAGCTGCGCCACACAACAACTCTAATAATGCTTTAACTTTGACATAGCAAGCAAAAAATGGGATGCCATAAGTAAAGATCTATTAGAGTTGTTTTATGGTGTGGTTTAAGAAAAAATGGCTTTTGCAACAGAAACATTATCATTCAAATAATCATTTTGTACTTGATAAATATAACCCAATATAATCGCAAATCCATTGGGGTCAAGGGGGCAAAATGTAAGTAGTCTTACCGATGTATTGCTGCACTTACTACCCAAAACTTCACACAACATAAGAGGCAATGGAAGTTTAATCTTCCATTTTGATAAAGTTCATTATGTGTCTGAAACTAATATTGTCAATAATGACTCTTTAAGCTCTGGTGGAAATGGAGAGATTTGTATTTTAAAACTATTTAACAGTGTGAACAAGAAAAATTTAACAGTAATCAGATATTACACCATGCTCCACAAGCTAACAATAGAATATTCTTAATAATGTACAGCTTTTGTTTCCACGTAATCCATTGCAGACAAAACTACTCTGCTCCAAGTTTAAAACGTTTGTTGAGTCTTGACACTTCTACCACGGCCATTTAAGCAACATTTCAATGAATTTTTACACCAAAGCCTAGAAATGAAATCTAGAAGCCATTTCTTGATGATAATCTTGGCATTTATAGTGAGAGAAATCAATGAAACATTATATTCTAATTCTATACATGAACAAATTATTTGACTCAAAGACGTGCACAATTTGAAGAAACTACTTTACTTAATTTTTTTTTAAATTTTTTATACTTGAATATTGCAGAAAAATGTATAAATATAATGATTACGATTAGAAAAACTTCACGATGTAGGATATATTTGCTTTTGATACAGTCCATATAAAATTAACACCTAGAGCCTGCCACTGCTAGCTTTGACACAAAAGGACACCGCATTTAGTACTAACTTGCAAGATTTCAACTTGCTACAATCTGTGGACGTGAACTGGTGGTGCCTTGGTGTGTGTGCATGCGTGGAGGCAGTATTTGATTTTCTATCTATGATTGTCTGTTATTTGAGAACTTCCAGATTGCAGGCTTTCAGTCTAAGAGTAGGTTAAGAATTGGGTTGGAAATGATTATTTATTGGATAAAAAAAGACTTCTAATATGCTATAAGGTTAAATTTATGTTGTCTACTAAAGAAAATATGATTTTGAGACCGTAAAAATGGTAAGCAGGAAAATTATTTGGGGACAAAGTAATAATCAATGTCAAGGGGAAATGCTAGTATTCCTTTGATCAGCTAGCATTTTCAGGAGAAAATTAAATATGAACAAGTAAGCTGTCATAACGAACCTAACCCTATTTTAGAATTCCAAATATAAACACATAAAAAGATCAATAAACAACATAGCAAATGTAGAAACCCTAGATTAACATATTAAAACGAACTGAGAAAGCCGTGAGCTGTGTGATTATAACTGCAATGCCCATAGCATGGCATTCAAATACAATCCACCTTAAGCACAGCCGAATAAGGTAGATGTATGGCATAAAATCCATCTTGTATCTCCATGGATTCCGTGAAAAACATATTGCCCTCCATCCATAAGATTATGTTTTACACAGCACATACTTAATAATTTTTAAAAATAGCCATTTGGCAGAAAATATTTTTTGTACAATGATAGTTATGTTTCCCAAACCGTTAAACACACCCCAATCGATTTCTACATATTAAAGGCAACAAGAAAAAATGAGCACAAATATGAAATGGAAAAATGCTTTTTAATAAACAACAACATTACCCCAGTGCCTCAATGGCTCCCACCCATTGCGGGGTAAGGGGGTCGGATGTACGCAGTCTAACCCCTATGTTTAAAACATAGAGCGGCTATTTCCAAATGATCCATGATGAGAGTCGAAAGTTCCATTGACCAATTGCTACTTCACAATTGAAAGAAGCACACACAGTTTAGAGAGTCAATTTGCTTTATTACATCGTACCTCAAAGCCAAAAAATGTTTTTTAATGTGTCATATTATATTGGATCGCTAAACGACCGACAATTCATGAAAAAAAGAATATTTAGTTAAAGTACAATGGTTTTAGTACAACAAAAGTAGCAAAACTTTGGTTTAGCCAAGTCATCAATAGCCAATGGTCATTTGATCCTAAACAGGATTCAGCCGCAATTGCAACTAGGGAAGAATTTGAGCCCAAACCATCATAAATTCATGATGAACATAACCCTAATTTAGAATTTCCAAACCCAGATAACAATAGATAAATAAAAAAGATCAATAAACAACACAACAAATGTAGAAACCCTAGATTTCAGCAAAGATCTGACCTTTCTCAAGGCGGTGGCAAGCTCCCCACGGGTGAAGTTAGCGGCGGCGGAGGTCGTCAGAGGAATTCCGTTCCGGAATTGATACAGTGACACGTTCTTGTGGATATATTCAGTAAATTGAACTCTGAAAACAAGAAAAAAACAAAATCAAGAAAAAAAATGAATCGCACAAAAGAGACAGCACAGGAACGATCGATTATGATAAAAAGCATGGAAACCTATCCCCGGGTTCTCCGCTAGCGCCCATGAGCTTGTGGGAGTCGAGGATCATGATTTTGTCCTCGTTGGATTTGTGGACGAGGATGCTGTGCACGGCGGAGGTGTCGGCGACCACCAGCGCGAATCCGTTTCCGACCATTCCGAATACACACTCCATTGTCGTCCTCTTCCTACTATGTCAGATCTCCTTTTGGGTATCTGTAAATAAATAAAACTGAACGGCGTCTTGGAGAACAAGCATAGGATGACCCTCAAGTCCTCTTATTTCACACACACTTTTTTTTTAGTTTTTATTTGGGGAATTAAGAAAAAATAAAGAAGAAAATCTACTACTCAATTTGTTAAAGATACGTTATAGAGAGAATAACAAAATAAGACTTACATTTTTAACACAAAAATAAGAATAATGTTCAATTATAATTTGATGTTGTATATTGAAGAAATCTCCTAAATATCAGTATAAAACCACCAATATTACATAAATAACACACTCTCCTAGTTTTTTGACTTGAATAGAAATTCTATCGTGAAGGCATTCTAATTATGCCCTTTTAGTAGTTTTTTGACTTCTTAGTTTTAGGAGTTGAATTATTCTTTCTCCATGAAAGTAGCAGTTATACTTTATGCATTCTTTACATAGTCGTATTGCCCAAACTCTCTGTGACATTGATGTGGAAGTGTGGTGGGGTGGTGGTGGTGGTGATGGCGGTGATAGTGATAGTGTGATGGCGGGGAGGCAGTGTGGTGGTGGGGGAGACAGTGTAATGGCAAAGGATTATAGTGCAATGGGGACGCTGATGTTGTTCATAGTAGTGTGATAGCTGCAGACATGGTGATGGTGGCACTGTACCAATGTAGCAGGGCTGGCATTGGTGGTGGCGACAATGATGACAATGTGGCGACGGGAGGATGCAATGTGACAACACAGAGAGACAATGTGAAGGCTGTGTAGTGTAGCGCGAAGGATGACAGTGTAGTGGTGATGGTGGGAGTGTGGTGGCAAGGGAGGCAATGTGGCGGAGAAATGAGGTAATGGTGGCAGTAGGAAGAGACAGTGTGGCGGGCAAGGTAAGGTAATGTCATAACTATAATCAATATAAACTTATGAATTAAGAAAAAAGAATAGAATGAGCGTATTAAAGTCAGTGTCAAGCTGGATACTCTTATTGATGTCAAAAATGTCATAGCAATGCTAGATATCTAATTTTAGTTACATTATAGTGCTACATAGGAAAATCTTTATTAATATTTCATATGTATATTGGTATTCTATGTTAAATGTAAAATATATAGAGAAAATATTGAAATAAAAATTATATATTTTTAACCTCAAAATAAGATTGCTGCACAATGATATTTAACATTGTATATTAGTATTCTATAGTATTTTTGGGTATTTTATATTTATAATACTCCGTATTAACATTGTAACTCATCAAAATTCAAATGAGCGCCTATCACTCATTCTCGACACTCTAAACTTGTGTCGGAATTTTATCTCTAGTCATGTTACATTTAATTTTGTAAAACTCTTGATATAATTTTAAATATATAAATATTATTTATAAAATTTATACTTATAATCAAATAATTTAAATTAAAAATATTTAAGAAAATCTCGTAAACTAAAACTGAAAATCATTTTTAAGACAAAAGGAATAATGATAAAGAAATTATATCAAGGACTATAAAAATCAAATGAGAAAGAAATATGACTAAACGAGTAAAAATTTAAAAAAAAAAAAACACCAAAATTTAGTCCAATACCCGTGCATTGGGATAAATATCGGGCTCGAAATTGAATTTTGAGCTTTGCGCCAATACCCTTGTGTCCGCTAGCCCAAACATCTCAAATCCCTGTCGCGCTCGTGTCGATTTATACTGTCCAGCCCAATGAGTTTAGGGCACAGTGTAAAAATTTGAAAAATATGAGCAAAAGTAACTTATCATTATTAAAAAATTTAGACTTATAAAAATTAGATTAACTTATTATTATTATTATAAAAAATAGACTTACATGAAATGTGATTAAATTAAATTGTATGAAAAAAGAGGGCTACTCACATGTATGAAAATTGTCGGTACATAGAATGGGAACGAGAACCAACTCCTCTAACCGCCTTCAGTTATAGTTCCACCAAACTAAGAATCGGTAACCCTCGATTCTGAAATAAAACCCAACACATATCTAATCATAGGCGTGAAGTAATGTTTGCGAAGAGGCCAACAAGGGATTATAAAAAAAGATAAATCTAGGGTTAGAATCGGTTTAACAATTACTGAAATAAAGTAAATTAAACTTTAATTGCAGATTGATGACAATAGATGCACCTAAGCTATGTGTATCGGCTGGGCCTATAATAAGGCCGCCCTACCCTACTGTTTCTTGAGTCTCAAATTAGTCAATGGGCTGAAGGGTGAAACTCCATGTTCAATTGGAATAGCTTAGCTTCCTTTGTGGGGAAGGGAAATCAACCATAAATTATACACCAAAAATATACATTACTTTTTAATAGATGATACTGGCACAAAATGTTAGTGTAATCACAATATTTTTTACACTAACATTTTGTGTTAGCGTGAACCATCACACTGATGGCATCACAATGACACAAAATGAAGATACACATCTGTAGTGTATAATTTGAGATACAAATTTTGGTATACAAATAGCTTAATTTAATAGAAATTCCAAGTTCAATTTTCATAGACCTGAATCTCGTGATTCACATTTCACACAACAAAAGTATTTCTTTATTTCTTTGCTAATGTTTGTTAACTGTTTGTAAAAATAACATGGTATTATCACTTTTTGTTTTATAAAGAAATTGATGCAATTCTTTACTTTCTCCATCTCGTATAACGTTTCAAATTTCTCATCTTACATTTCTCATAAAACATTTTAATATGGCTTAAATGGATACAATTATCTTTACTTAACTTAAATTTAACCGAACCTACTGCCCAAACTACTTTCTACGCCATACTCATTTTGATATTTCTCGAGCCTTATTCATTTCAATTATCATCGATTCATCTTGGTCAAACTTCAACAGCTTCACCTCTCAAAAGTCAATTAGATTGAAAATAAACTTGTTAAACCTTGTTATCCATACAGAGATGGTTATTTTTAGAATGCGGGGAGTACTATTTATGAATTCAAATAAAATCTTTCTTTTATACGACCATATATACAGTTCATTGATTATTTAATAAAATAATTAAGTAATGTTACCTTTATACTATGGTATTTTGTAGAACATTTTATGTATTTTAAAATATTTAGTTTTATTTTATAATAATAATAATTAAATAATTTGAATTAAATATAAATTCAATCAAATATAATAACCAGAATAAAAAAGATTAAATTGACATTTTCTATTTTTGGTGTTCCAGAACTAAAATCAATTTCTTTAAGGAAAAAAACACACGACTTACAATATATTTTTCTTTTTAAATAAATTTAAATTATCCACTTATTTTTTAAGATTTTTCATAAATTTTATGAAATTAGTGTCTTTTTAATTTTGAGGTGAATGATAGAAATATTAATATTATTACGGAGTAATAAGAGTTCAATTTATTTGAATAGAAATGTCAAACACTGAAAACCCCACCAAGCATACGTTCAATTGATTTGAGTGAAAATGGTGAAAATGTCAAACACTGAAAATCCACTAAGTTGAAGTTGAGTTGATTTGAGTGGAAATGTCAAACACTGGAAAATCCACTAGGTTGAAGAGTGTATATTTTAAAGATCAACCCCATCCCCTAAGACTTTTAGATCTGTCTACAAGATAAAAAAGATAAATTAGACTCTGATTGTAAGCTAGTGATAAATAGTGTAACCTACACCCCGTACTTGCAGATGCCATATGTTTAACATAGTTGACTTCTAGCGCAATTACTATAATTCAAACTCAGGTCTTACTCCTTTGATGCCCTTTGTCTTGCCAACTACGCAACGTCCACGAAAGGGTGTATAACTTCCAAGAGGAAATTATTAAATTACTCTATAATTTTACTTTAGCAAAATTGGATAAACTCCATCTCCGAGGACTCTTACTTTAGCAAGAAAGATCCTTCCCTTGTTACAAAATTGTGAATCGTGCAACACCCACCAGCAAAATTTAGCTTATGCAAAGAAGGCTTTCTAGAAATGATATACTCCCTCCGTCTCTAAATATTTGCCACTTATATTCCCGAGGCAAAATATCAAGTTTTTTCAATTCATTTTATTTACATATTGATATAGAAATAAAAAATAAAATTTACATATCAAAAAATTACATGAAAAGTTCTTCGAAATAAGAGTTGTCAAGAATATTTTATTTTATCAAATAACCAATGAAAACGAAGAAATAAACAAAAGTTCCCGTGACTGCTGAAAAAGCAAACGCTGTAAATAATTTGGGACGGAGGGAGTATCAACTTCATCCACATGGTCTTTAGAATTGGCCAAACAGTTATATGAAAAGAGGTAAATTGAATTATAATTTCACTCTTTTAGGCCCTTTCTTAGACGGGTCGAAATACTCCGTATTCATTAATAAGAGTGAGATATGTCTCTGATACGTAATCGCGAGCAAGACTAAAGTGAGTAACTATTTTTTTCAACCTTGACTCTACAGCAAATGCCAAACACTACTGTATCTCTATATGGAGGTGTCAGGCTGAGGCCAAAAACAAAAGAAATACAATTCAACAGAGAAGAGAGAGAGACATGAACAGTAAAGTAAAGGAAAAGGAAAAAGACCCTCTGAAGCATGTCATGCCATGCCATGCCTTCTCTCCCAATTCTCTTTACTCACTTTACTGCCAAATTTGTGTAAACTGTTAACACTTTTGCACATTGTTTTTCAACCTCATAGGTAAAAAGAGAGAAAAAGCAGTAAAGAATCTTGATGGGACTTTGTCTGTGGGATCAAGAAGCCCACTTTTCAGTAAAATCATTGGCAATATAGGAGTTACAGTGTAAAAAAAGGGGAGAAAAAAAAAAGAAAATATACAATACATTACATTTTCTCTGTCAGGGTTACAAATTACCAGATCTTTACTTCTCAAAGCATTAAAAACCAAAAACCAAGAAAGCTAAAGTGGGAACAAAGAACCTCAAAGAAAGAATGATTATTTTTATCATCTTTCACATTCTACTGTATGTTTTTTTGAATCTCAATTATCCTACACACAAAAAAAATTAGAAAGAAAATCTTGAAACTCAATCATTGCCAATTGCCCACTTGGCAGACCCTTTAACCTTATCAGTTAATCCTGCAAAAAAATGACATTTTTTTAATATTTGTAATTGAAAACCAATCATTAAATCCATATTGACAACCCTTTAATACAAAGATTATCAAGTCAATTACCTTACATAGCAGAGGAAAAATGACTGCCAAGTGAGGTTTGAAAAAAAAAGGGAACCACAGTGGGAGATGGAAAAAAAAAAGCTGGCTGCTGGTATTATACTCCTTAATCTCCTACTTCAAATGTTGTTATTTGTGTTTGGTTAGCCATCAATCAAAAATCAATCTTTAGTATATCTACACCTGAGAGAGATTAAAGAAAAGACAAAACAAAACAAAGTGATTAGGATATGTAATTAGTAGTGTATGGAATCTGCATCACTCCCAAGAAAAGAATAAAGAGTGCTGACCTCTTTTTGGTTAGTGGGCTAAACACTGTCCCCCCCTAATCACCTTTCTTTTTGAGTTTCTTCAAACTTGTTACCTACCTGTATATTCATCCACAAAATATAAATGTTCCATTTTATATGAATTGGATTTCTGTATATTAAAGTTAGAGTGATGTGAAGTAGAACATACCAAAAAATTGATTCTTGCTTGCTATCCTTCCTATGAAATCCTCAAAAGAAGCAGATTTCTGTATAGCCATGTGAGTAAGGCAACAATTCTTCTACTTCAATCCTTGTGTTTGAACAACTCATGCTTTTCCTTAAACGGGTCGGGACGGATTCAACCTCAGCATTGAACACACTGGATACGGGTCGGTGATCCGAGAATCTTGATTCTCCACGGACATAAGACAGTTGCTGAAGACCACCTCCATACCATAGGATCCGGTCACACCTATAGATTACTCAGCACTATTATTTTCAGCCAAACAAGTCCTAATGCTACCACCAAACAGTTATAGAAAAGCTTTTACCATGCGGGTGTTCGGCGTTTCTCCTTAGGATGCATGTCGTCGCCCGCATATCTGTCAGAGTTGCGCGAATATTTATAAGTTGGTGGGAAATATATTTTTCCTTCTTTCCACCCTGCAAAGACACGACCTCGCGTTTGTTCTATACGGAGCTACAATAGGACAAATAGACAAATGGTATATGTTACAAAAGTGTAACAAATAATTTAATGACATTTATAAACATAATAAAGCAATAAAATTAGTTACCTGATCTTTCTCTAGCAAAGCTCTCCAATTCTGCATCTCAACGAGTGCTTTAGCAGATCGAAAAGAGAGTGCAATTCGGTAGTTCAGATCACCCAACCAAATGATTCGGCTAAATGAATACGAGAAAAGAACAGATTAGTAAAGTAGATTAATAATTACCCACTAATTAGGATCAAGTTGGCAATAGTTTTACAGAAAGTCTTACTCGTGTTCTAGTATGGTTTCTGGGGATTTCTCATCACTACTCGCGCCATTAACAGGTGGGAACCTTGTTTTCTTTAGGATTTCCATGACATCAGAATTTCTGCGCAGTTCATCGCCTTCTTTCTGACCGGATGTCAAGTGTGTGCACACAAAGCAAAAGCTTGTCTGGTGCAATGACATGCTGACTGATATTGATCCCTAAAAGAAGAATATGGTCATTATCTTAGCTACTAATATGATCATTGAAACACTACAACAATGGTGTTTTTTGGTTTTGCTATGTTGTGGTACCTTATTTCCAAGGTAGCCCATCAATCCTCTGCCAACACACGAAACTTTCATGTTCCGAACGTGTTCTCTGAGCTCGCTACGAACCCAAACCGTGAGAAAAATCCCAACCATTTGTTTACTTGCAACCAAACAGTACCTTGTGTTACTCCTTGGCATTTTGTACCCTTCTTCCATTGGTGCAGCACCCCCAGCTGAAGGTGAAAACAGCACGGTGCTGGGTGAATCTCCGGGCCCAAAATCGTCATCCGATGAAGCCCATCTCGAGAAGTCACTGGGCCTCTGCCCCCACGAATAGTCACTCTGCCTATGAGCAGAAGAGTAGTCGCTGGGCCTATGGCCCGAAGAATAGTCACTCGGTCTTTGACTAGACGAGGAAGAGTCACTCGGCCTGTGACCGAAAATGACCCGGTCACAAACACTGTAGCGTCGGTCCAGGCGGGGCAGAGGGATAGAAGGGTCATTTTCTGTTCTCCAACATTGTGGGGTTTGGAATGAACGCCGCGGAAACAAGGACGAAGCTTTCTGTTTGGAGGACCCTTCAAAATCAGCATTCCACTCTGGGATTGGGTTGGGGCCTGGAGATGGGGTGTAGTACCCACTACTCCCTTGGCTGTTGTTAAGAGTCTTCTGTATCAAAGATAGCCACTTTTTCGCAGGCCCGTTGTCTTCTGCCCCCAAAATGTTACCCGCATTCAGTGGGACTATTTCTTGAAATCTGAATGGGTACACAAAGCATAGAACAACAATGTTTGAGATATCAAATTTGTTTGTAAGAAAGGGAAAGATGAAGGGAAAAGATGTTATAAGGTCATATACCCAAGAACATAAATATCTGCAGGTGGTGCAGAATGAAGCCAATCATCAAGAACCAGGTTACTTGAAGGAGCTTTGCCTCCCACGTTCCACGTAGCCACGAACACACTGGAATTGAAAATGGAAAAAAAAATTAGCAATCTTTTTAAAGAATAGTGACAAGGAATATATCCAAGAAACCAAGTTCTTGGATGGAGAACTGGAGTGTCCAAGAACAAACCTGTAATTCTGGACATTTATGACCTGAGGATGATGATCGACATCATCTCTCTTCTGTCGAGGCCTCTCCATACTGCGGTTTGATTTCTCTGCATATTCAAGAGGAGGGTGAGACTTGATTGTTAATTTCAAATTTATTTACTGTAATTATTATTTTTTTCGCAATTTTTTTCCAACAAAAGAATAATACTTTACCAATTCTACTCTTCTTGAAATTCCATGGCTCCCTCTCAGGAAAGCTATTTCTCCACTCATCACAACCTGCAGCAGAAAAACAAAACTGTTATTCCACACTTCCATTTCATAATCAATCAATAAGGGATTTAACAAAACCATCAAGAAACCATTATTAATTTTTTTTAAAAAAAAACTGGTCTTTTGACACATCTTAAGAACTTGACAAATGAGCAAATGACAGTCACTATCAATTTCAATTTTATATACTTTAAGTTCATATTTTTTCTTCCATTTTTAATATCTGGAGACAAAATAATGTTGTGTGTCAATATATCTGCCTCATGAGGTGAATTGTAAAAGACAAAATAACAGATTCTTCAACTTCATTAGCCACACCCCTCCCCATACCCTAGACTTTGTGATAATGAAAGAAAATCCAAGCAGATCAGAAGCACACCTCCTCCATTAGCAAATTCATCAGCCTGCAATTCCTCACTCTTTCCCTTGATGTTGAACCACTTCCTCACCAATTTCTTTGACCAAGAAAGCTTCACCAATCAGTGGGAACACAATAAAGTCAGCACAAAACAAAATTGCAGAAATTGAATCCCAGAAAGAAAAAAACAAGAGTGACAGCAGCATTTCCCAAGAAAATCAATGATCAAACAGAAATTTCCCAAGATGGGTAATGAATTTCAAAAACCAATTGAAAAATTTAAATAAAAAAAACCTTGCTTTTCTTGAAATTGTCATCTCTCATTGTTCCACTGCTCCTTCATGTACTTCTCTGGTTTCTACAATCCGACCCCCTCAAATCTTTCCCAAAGATCGCTGCTTTATCAATTTTCTTGAGTTCTTGTGAATGGGAAGGAATCAAGTCACTGATTGTGCTTACAAGTGCTTCCAATCTCTGGGCATCTCCCAAACACAAAGACCAAAATACCCTTTTCTCCTCCTCCAACAATCACACCTCCCTAACATTCTTTATTGATGAAATCAATAAATAGACAGTTTGCATCGCACAGGCAAACAAAGGCTAAAGAAACACAATGGACCAAGAAATGAGAAAAATATGACACTTAAGGCAAACCACTAGACAGTGCAGTCTAAAAATAGAGAGAAGGTGGGGGCTGAAGAGGGGAGCTTTCTCTTCTTTCAATTCTTAGTAACAGCAAAGTATATAATAAAACAGAATAAAGTGAGCACAAATCCCTCTCTCTCTCTCAATTGCTTTTGTTCATCCAAAACCAAAGAAAACGGGCAACGGGCAGGTATGTTTCCTAGCCTATATGAGGACCTAGAAAGCTGCCCAATGCCCAAATGGTCAGCAAAAGTGCAAGATTGGGGAGATCTATTATGTAGTAATATATCTCCAAGGCTTTCTTCTTTTTTATTTCCTTACATTTTATTGCACAAAATTTCCTGTCATTTGGTCTAAGTTAAAAAGAGGCCAAAGTATATGCAAAATAAAGGTAAAGGAAGAATTATTGTTGTTATTTTAGCAGCAGAAATAGGTGTATCATTCTCATCATCATATGAATTGGGCTTTGGATGTGGAGATGTATTGTCAATTGTGTACTGCTAAAGTAATGCTCACATTCCACAACTTTCCTTTATTTAATTATCTTTTTCAGTTGGTTGAAAATTATACTCTATGTACTTTGGTACTGAAATTTAGAAATTAATTGAGGTTTTGAAGAAAAAAAACAATGTAAAATGAATAATACTTCATGTGTTTCAGTTTATTTCTTCCATTTGAAAGAATACGTAAAATGTTTCTCTTTTACGAGTATAAAAATTGTATTCATAAATTGGTATAGATATAAAAAGTACAAATTATATTGTTTAAAACTACATTAAAAAATTACAAATTAAGAAGTAAAGAGAATATTTTTATTAAATGATCAATGAAAGTATACATACAAACATAAGTTATCGAAATGTCGAATTAGTAGCTGAGATTCTCAGAAGGTTAATATGGGGTAGAAGGAGGATGTAGGACTCGGTGTGAGTGGAAAGATTATGGTGCTCCATCTATTTAGAACATGTTCTTTAGAATTGTAATAATTTAGCTTTTAGTTTTTTCAATTTTTTCTAGTTTATTCAAACTCTTTCTAGTTTTTTTCTAATTTTTTCAAGTTTCTTCCAATCTATTACAATTTCTTCCAACAATCACTTTAAAAAAATATTTAGGTGTATTTTTCATATTATTCTTATTTTGATCCCAAAATCAACAAAGCTTGAGGGTATGAACATTTGACGAAGATGCGAGGGTCAAGCCAGGCTTGGGGGCTTATCGGGGGTTAGAGAGGATTGAAATCATTAATTTTTTGATCAGAGTAACGTAGGTACGTATCCTAAATGAATTGATGTCATAATATGACATTAAAACTCGACGTCAAAAGATCTTTGTCGTTGGTGTGGGAGGATGTAGAAGAGAGGAGTGAGGCCTTATGTAGGACAATAACAAGACACACTCAAGACTCAAGAGTAGAAAATGAAGATATTTAGCTAAGGCATGCATCATTCCTTCCCCTTAGCTAAAGCTTTGTCCTCAAAGCTCTCTTCTGACTTCTCCTTGATATAACAACCTCTTTGAAAAATTTAAGTTGTGAGTCATGAAATATTGGGTTAATCTTGACCTTAGTCCCAGCTTCTCGTTAGTTCTTAGTTGCACATTAGTTATATTTGTTATGGATGGAGCTGGATACTTATTTATTTATTAGTTACTCCGTATTATTTATCTATTTCGAGTTGGATGAATACACTAGTCTCCGCTCATGAGATTGTAGATTGACCCCACAAACGATATAAGTCTTTCAAGTGCACTTTATCCTCACTCGTGAGTGCCCAGCTGCAGGAAACTATCCAAGAACGCCTAACTTTGAAGTTTTTAAGTAATGAGCTCTCGAAAAGAAGATGCACTTTGTTGGTATGAATAGTACTATCAATCATTTTGAACTCTGATCTTTTCATTCCCATGTGTAACACGTGTATTACATTAACCCCCACTTAGAAATGTGACGTCCTTGTTGCATCTTTTTTTTCTCAAACCCCTAGATCTTCCCTGCTAGGTGAACTAAGCTCACTGGTCCGTCACCATCGCAAGATTGCTCTGATAGCATTTGTAACACCTTGCCCGCCCCCTTGGTCTTAGTTAAGTCTCTGCTCATAGGATTGTAGACTGACCCCACAAACCAACATAAGTCTTTCCTGCGTACTTTGTCCTCACTCGTGCGCACTCTAGAAACTTCCCATAGGATCGATCACCAATCTTGCTCTAAGTCAAACACGCTAAACTTTAAAGTTTTTAAGTGACAAGCTCTTGAAAGGAAGATGCACCTTGTTGGTACGAGTAGTACTACCAATCCTTTTGAACTCTTTTCGTTCCTATTTGTAACACAATGTAACACAATGTAACACAATGTAATCTACCCACCCTCACATATGAGTGAATGTGAGGTTTGAGGCCTCACTTGAGGTTATCCAAGAAATGCTCTACTAGACTAACCAGGTTTTTTTTTTTTGTGAAGGCACATGCACTACATTCTCCAACGTTACCAACACAATCTTTCAAACTCATTGACTCTTGAGACATGCTAAATTCAATTCCTCGATACTTTTCACTCCTAGGTGAAGCCATGCCATGCCATGCCAGCCACACACGCATATGTTTATGACAACATATATATATGCAGTACCAGGTGGACACATATGGTTCATGTTTTTTGAGTCAAAAATGGAAGAAACTTTTTAATTATTCACAATTTGTATTGCACATTAATAAAATGAAATAAAATTTTGAAAATCTTCAACTTGATAAATCTTATTAAATCATTTTTACTAATATATATTATAGCTTTATCTAATTGAGAAACAAAGTCTGTCTAACTTGACTTGAAAAAGTCAAACTGAATGAATATATTGGCACGGAGGTAATATTTCTCATTTCTATTTGACGATTTGACAACGTGAAATTGTAGCAAATCAGCAAATGGAGAGGGCGGAGGGTAGGGAGACTAGGGTGGGGGGATCTCGAGGAGTTTGGGGATGGTTTGGGAGGTATGAATCACTTTCTCGCCTAACCAAGCATAGTAGATGTCTTAATTATTTTATCTCGTCGAATTAAAAATCAATGTTAACGATATTTTTAAGTATTATTTAGATCTCCCTTTTCCAAATGAACTTCAAGTATTATTTTTTAATTTTTTTGGTATATTTTTTACTGGTCGATTTTTTTTCTAAAATTTTGTAAAAACTAACAAATTGACAAGTTTATTTAATTATATGGAGATGGTAGGGAATATGTGTAGGCCAAGGAAATGGGGGGGGGGGGGTGGCCTACGAGTTCTACCTACCATATATACCTTTGACAATTTAAGGTTGTGGT
>OOIL02000450.1:3268892-3271392 GCA_900332095.2 Cuscuta campestris | reverse complement strand
GAGAGGAGGCAAGAATTTATGGATCATTTTTATCTTTTTCTTCCTTGTATTCGTCGCTTTGCTTTAACATAATCATTAATTAGTGTTGATATTACTCATTTCATATCTTAAAAAAATGATTAAAAACGTCAAAATCTTGAAAAATGCAAAAATTAAGGAGATATTTTGTACGTTTATTCTTTTATATATATCCCTCATTTATTCACGTTAGAATTCGTGTTTCTATTATTGAAAATTATTGTCGAGTTTTGCAGATATGATAAGATATACGTAGTATATTCTAAAATAGGAAAAAAATACTATCATTTCTAAAATCAGAAATAGAGTTGTTAGAAAAGATTTGAAAACATAATTTAATTGGTAGGTATTGCATTGGTGATATGCAAGGGTATTTGGCAAATGGCAATGGCCAATGAGCAAGGTGGTTGTCGGTGATTGTGGTAGTCGGTAGTCGGGGAGCAAGGTGGCAACTCCCATATTTTATTCTCCCAACTCGAGCGATATCAAACCCTCTATTTGAAAGATTGATGTACACACTCTCTTTTCGAAAAATCTTCTCTTTTTCTTGTTTTCGACCAAATTAAACACTTCTATTTTTGAATAAAATGACCAATATTACCAAATAAAGTCATCGTAATGTACTTTCTCCATTTTACTTTGATACTCTCTCCGTCCCTAAATAAACTTCCGTTTTTGACTTTTTGAGGATTTAAGATAGGGATATTTTGGTGTTGACTTTCCAAAAATACTCTTGATGTGATGTGTAAAAATAAGATGTGATATGTAGATTATTAGTAAAAAGGTATGATGTGATATGTAGGATATGAAAAAGTAAGGGGTAAAAGGGGTTTTTTAAGGGAAAAGAGAAGTTTATTTGGGGACATAAAAAACGAAAGAAGAAGTTTATTTAGAGACAGAGGGAGTATAATAAGTTATAAGTGATTTGTCTCACTTTTCTTTGACGCTAAAGATATTATTAGAAAGTAAAATTACAAAAATGAATCTGTCAAAAGTCAAAACAAAAATTATTTTTGCAAATGGAGGGAGTATCTGAAGTTATCAAACTTAAATTTTTGTATAGTGAAATTTGCACTGAATATGACTAAAATATAAGTCATTTCCCAATGTAGGACTTAAACTTTTTAATTCCCTAAATAGGACTTAATAATGACCAGTGAGAAGAATAATGTCCAAGTGATGCTGGACATTTAGTTGAATAATGACTAATAGATAATGACCAATATTCATACATTGGGAAATAAAAACATATGGTCCTATATTGAGAAAGTCATTATGTTTTAGTCTTATTTACCTTTTGTACACTATACGAAACACCTAAAAGATATATATAAAAAAATATTAGAACTCATATATCTCTTACGCTCAGGTCACCAATTTGGAATAGTTTAAAAGTGGGCTAGACAAAATACCTTGAGACTAAAAAATTTAAAATTTGATGGAGTATTTTTTATTATTTTTAAGGATGAGGCAATATAATTATTTTGTACCAAGTATTATGTTGCTAATAGTTGAGTCCCAACTGTTCTATTCGACTTCAACATCTTTAACTTTTGTTTTCGTGGCCCATATCGAGTAAGGACTAAGAGCACGGGTAAGTTTGAAGCCCCGGGGCTTCAAACTTTCTCTCTCTGTCACGTCAGCTTTAACTTACACCCAAAATTCACTGGAAATGGGTTTGAAGCCCCGGGGCTTCAAAACTAGGCTTCAAACCTTCATTTTTTACATTTTTAAATATACATCTTCTAAAATTAAATTAATAAAATGTAATTAATTTTTTATTTAATTAAATTGAAACACGAATAATAAAAAACACATTAATTAAATAAAAAAAAGCGACAATAATTTAAAAAAAAAGATACATTAATAAAAAAACTAAGGAAAATTATATTTCTCCTTGATCTCTCTCATTCTTTGCTCGTAGATAATTCGTCCAAACTCCGACAACGTCGCGGGGTCGGTTTGCATGACTTTCATCTCGGCCTCCTGCTCCTTTAACTTCAACTCCTTCTCTTTAAGCTTCATCCTCTCTTGTTCTTGGAGATTGAACGCCCGAAGTTGTTCAACCATTGCCCGGCCGATTTCGTCGCGGGGAGAAGCAGAAATAGAGGCGGACCCTCCCGAACCAGAGGCAATGGATTTTGCCTTCTTTCTTCCGATCGGCCGTGGAATGGGGTCCTCGTCATCGGAAACCGCAACGTTGAAGGAAGGGATTTGATCGGTAGAACCGATGGTCTCGTCGACCTCAACCTCGGCGTCGACGGTGGATCTTTTCCGGAATGATACGCCGTCGGGATTGTTGAGTTGTTGCCACTTCGGGGAACGACTCAAAATCCCCCAAAGATCGATGGGCACCTTGCCTTGGTTCCCGTCGTCTTGATACCGGGTCGTGGCAAGCCGGAGAACATCGGCGTCGTTCATGCCGCTCCTCCGGGACCGGGAGCATTCCTCGTATACTCCCATAAATTTTCGTACTTTTTTG
>OOIL02000450.1:3227409-3268789 GCA_900332095.2 Cuscuta campestris | reverse complement strand
ATATAAATAAAAATATAAATATATTAGAAAAAACAAATTTTTTACCAATGATAGGATGCTCGGAGACGTCAACCCAAGCCGACGCCAATATGCACTCCTCCTCCGGCGTCCACTTTTGGATTGCCCGTGCCGCATCGGTCAACGTGCCTTTGGCTTTGTGGCTCCTCCGGCGTGTACTTTTTTTCGATCCGGACGGTTCCGGTTGAGTCTCCGGAACCGAATCTCGGTCGACGTACCCCGATTGTTGCGTCTCGTATATCGGCGGTCGATCGCCCCACTCTTGGTAGAACCACATCGCGGCGTCACTCGGGGGGAGATTGTCGGGATCGAAGCCGGAGCCGGAAGGATTCAGGTTGAAAATTGGGAGGAGGGATTTGAATTTTGAAATTTAAAAATAAGAAAGAAGAAGAGATTGGAGAGAAGGTGTGAGAGATTGGTTGGGGAGGGTTGAATTTATAGGAATTTTTTTTTTTTTTAATTTGGGGTGCAACGGCTATTTTAGCCGTTAGGAGGGAGCAGCGCCCAACTCACGCCCCGTCATTCGTTTGACGCAGGCGCCCTCACGCCCGTTTCACGCCGGCGGGGGGCGGTGTTTCACGCCCCCGGGGCGTTAAACGCCCCGTAACGCCGGTGGGCGTGAGGGGTGTTACCAGTGCTCTAAAGAGTACCCGGAGTATTCTTTTGTGAAATTTACTGTTACAATTTTCATTTTTGAACCCAAACTCATATAGTTATAATACTCCCTACGTTCCTAAAAACATGAGATGTTTTGATTTTGAAGAGATTTAAGAGGAGTGTATTTTGGTATTGAATTTCCAAAAATGTCCTTTGATGTGATGAATAAAAGTAGGATTTGATGGGTAAATTATTAGTAAAAAAGGTATGATGTGATAGGTAGAGTATGAAAAACTAAGGAGTAAAAGTGACTTTTTAATAGAAATAAAAAGTATTTTTTGGGACGGATGAAAAAAGAAAGGAGAAAGGTTTTCAAGGACGGAGAGAGTATAATTCTTTCTTTTTGTTCTTAATTATTAAATAGTCATTCATTATAAAATTTTACATATATTAAGAAAAAAATCAATATGGACACAATACGTTTTCACAATCATTCACTTTTTAATGTATGTAAAATTATACTCCCTCCGTCCCAAATTATTTGTCACATTTCTATTACCGAGGCAAAATATCAAGTTTTTTCAATTCATTTTATTTACATATTGGTAAAGAAATAAAAAATAAAAATTACATATCAAAAAACTACATGAAAAGTTCTTCGAAATAAGAGGTGTCAAGAATACTTTATTTTATCAAATAACCAATGAAAACGTAAAAATAAATAAAAGTTCCCGCGACTGTTGAAAAAGCAAATGTGGCAAATAATTTGGGACGGAGGGAGTAATAGAATGGAAAGAATTGAAGTGATGATGTGTTTGATAATCCCGAATAAGTTATTCATTCATTGCACCACAATATAAATGCTAAAACTAAAAAAAGATAAAAGCTACAATATAATTGCTAAAACTAAAAAAGATAAAAAGCTCACAGTATACATTGATATATTTTACTAAAAAAAGTATATTTACACTGAAACACAATATATTTTTTCAATAAATCGAGGTCAAAACTTATAAATTTTGACCCGAAAAAAGTCGAACGGGAAAGATTAATTTCGGACCAAAATGATACACGTTTATGAGAAACTATAAGGTACGTGTGCATACGATGGGAGTATAGATAATTAAAAATTCTGTTTATTAATTATTTTAAATACTCTAAATAAATCTCATAAGCCAAAATAAATATTTAGTTGCTTACTTCTTCTCTTATAAGTCCCCTCTTTTTTACTAAGGCACCATTCTTTTGGGTTATAAGTACTAATGAAAAAATCGGAAAGAATTGAAAAATATTAGAAGATGATAGAAGAAATTGAAAGTAACTAGAAGAAGTTGAGGTGCTATGTTATAAATTTGAGGTGCTATGTTATAAATTTAAATATATAATCTTATGGTATAATACTCATCACATATAAATACTTTTTTAAATTGTTGTTAGAAGATGATAGAAGAAATTGAAAGTAACTAGAAGAAGTTGAAAGAGGTTGGAAGTTACTCCCTGCTTCCTTAACCCTATGTTTGGCTCAAGGATTTTGGAAGGAAAAGAAAAGAAAATAGTTTTATCTCATTTTCCTCACCAAAATGGAAGGAATTTGGTTTTCCCTCCACTTGGTATATTTTGCCTCTTCATTTTCTTTTCATTCCACTTTTCCTTTCTTTTCCCCTCTAACCAAACAAGAAAAATGGTTTTCCACTTCATTTTCTTTTCTTTTCCCTTTCAAATTCCTTGAACCAAACATAGTGTAAACGATTACCACAATTTGACTTTTTTATTCAAACTGTTGCACCCTTTGATCACGAATTAAATATAGTTTAAAATTATTAAATATTATAAAAAAATTTATATTTTAAAATAAACTCAATTTTACCAAATTTTCATTATAACTAAACATACTCTTTTTCATAATTCACGATCAAAAAGTGTCATTGTTTAACAAAAAATGTCAAACTATAAGAATCTTTGATGGAGAGAGTAATTTTTTCAATCAAAAGAAGATAGCCTAAATCGGTATAAATGAGTATGACTTTTAGCCCATATGATTCATATGGAGTCAGCCTTGCCTATATAAATGGGAAATTACTTTGTGTTAAACTAGTAATTGTGTTTGCACAAATTAAATTAGGATTGTACTCCATATCCAGTAAACTTCAATTTCATCCCAAACAAAAATCGAGTAATTAAAATGGAAAAAATATATATCCGTGTGTTACACCATTTTAATAAATAAATATGTGTCTCGGTCCCGCTTTAGTTTAAAAGGATTCCGAACGAGTTGAGAACAAAACTTCATCATGCTAAACAAGATGTTGTAGGTCTTTCCCAGTGCGGGTACTTATTGATTTATTGTTGATAAGTAGTTTTTAATTTATAAGTCAAATATTCTTTCAAGAAGTTAAAGTGACTTAAATCATAGATAAATTATTTGTAAATATTTATAAATGGTGAGAAACAGTTTTATTGATAATCTTGTCAAAATAAAGAAATGAAAAAATTAATTTAAAAATAAGTAGCTAAGATCTATTTATTTTTTTGTGGCTCATAATCACTTATAACCCAGCTTATAAGTATACAGAAACATGTCAT
This sequence comes from Cuscuta campestris, assembly GCA_900332095.2. NCBI lineage: Eukaryota > Viridiplantae > Streptophyta > Magnoliopsida > Solanales > Convolvulaceae > Cuscuta > Cuscuta campestris. Next base: position 3,265,591 of record OOIL02000450.1, on the reverse strand, counting down.
CAACTGATTTATAAGTTAAAAATGGCTTATTAGCAGTTTTGACCAGCTTATAAACACAAAAAAATACCCACATTATAGAGATGAGATCGAGATATTAGGACAACGCGATTGGGATTCCTTTCCACCACTTGCATTCTCCATTGAATCTTTTTCTGACAAAAAAGTAAAAAAAAAATATATTTGAAAAACACATCCTCCATAAAAAAATCATAAAACTTACTACTTCCTCCGTCCTTGAGTATTTTTTCACTTTTGACTTTTTTTTTTATCAAAATTGGTAAACGTGGACCCCAAATTAAATAAAAATAATATTAAATATTGATACAAAAATAGTTTTATTAGATTTATTACATCAAATATTTTCAAAATATTATTTATCTAATTAATATAAAATATATATTTTATTTAATTATAGGTTAAAGGTTGAAAATAATTAATATAAAATAATCAAAACTGAACAAGTACTCAGAAACAGAAGTAGTATATGGATTGACAAGCAAGAGTGCAAGACTCACAAGAGATGCCATACTTTTGAGGAAAATGCTAGGGGTACACCAAAGGTGTATCCCATTTGTCCACCACCCCCTCCATTACCACTTAAATATGCAAGAAATTTAAAAAAATTAAGTAAATAAAAATAAAAAATAAATGAGTGGTTCTACTTTTGAAGACTTGAGGGTCTTGGTTATAACCCAATAGGCCTGATTGAGACGGTATTGGGCTCAGTCCATTGCATTTGGATTTAAACCCAAACCCAGACCATTTACCAAGAACCCAGGGGTCTTAGCTTCACTTCCAAGTTCCAACTACGCAAGCAGCTCGCCATTTCTCCGGTACACAGCCACCGTCCTCCCCCGCCACAACCTCCTCGTATTCCCCGCCGTCTCCACTTTCCGGTGAGACCTATCTCTATCATTTTCTTCAATTTCTACGCTTAATCTTCTCACTGGTTCCTAAAATCCCCCCCTCTCGAACTATTGGGGCTCTGATCTGTTTCTGGATAGGTTAAATATTGGGGATTTCGATTGTGTTAATTCTCTTAACTGATTATGATTCTTTGAAGGTCATGACACCATTTGAAGTGATATCATCAGATGATTCTGATATTGAAGATGTTAAACCAGATGTTGATATTGACCAGCTACTCGGCACCGAATGTGTGGCTCACCCACCTCTTAATGAATTGTCTGAAGGTAATTTTGTTTGATTTTCCTATTCTTTTATATAAAAAACTTGTTTGGTTATGATTTGGATAGTTCATGATTCTTAATCTCTATATAATTTCTACTCGGAGTCGATGATAATATGATTACTTGCTATCTGCAGCATAACCTTCAAATACCCTATTGAATTTATCATGCTTAAGCCTACAGTCGTACACCTTTTAAACCTCATTCCTTCGTTCCCGATTCCAAACTCTTACCAGAAAGTGAACATAATGGGCCCTAAGTTTTAGTTTTGATCAAATGGAGGTATTGAGATTTTAATGGTTTTGTTTGTGATTGCTTTTCGGTGTGAAGACGTGATAGCGTCATTGAGCTCCTAATTATTGCCCGGAACTGCCTTCTTCTTCTTCTTCTAGTTACCATTTGATATCCATAAAATCTTGGATGGAGTCGAAATAAAGATGAATTGCAATCTAGATTAGAATTTAGATATATGGTTTCTTGTTTCTATTACGATCCTTGCTTGTTAAAGTTTATATTAGATGCTATTTGTAATTATGTTTTTTTTCTAACGGGTGCGAAATTGCACTCGGTAAGATTCATTTATTATGCACTAGAATTGTAAAAGTGTATTGATTAATGTCCGATTTGGGTCTAAGTGATGAAAAATGCACTTTTTGTATTTTCAAACTTCCCCAATGTGTAATAAATGAGGTTTAACAAGTGAAGAAGCTTAATTTGAAAAGTGATACTCAATAACCCGTAATAACATCTAATACCCGTAACAAGTAATAGTACCAATGCTTGAATGGTTCATTACATGAATTTAGATTCCTTGTGTATTACTACTATACGCATCGGCAAACCTTTTTTTGTGTAAAACAGATGAACTGATTAGAAGTTCAAGAATGTACCAAGAATACATGCAGACACTATCCATCCCTTCCCTACACTGCTCTGTCATTCCATTTACCTCATGGATGGGATTAGCAGCTTCGCTTAAGAGGCTCTACGGGCAGCCACTACATTACCTCACCAACATTCAGATGAAGCAGTGGGACCGAGTGAGAATTGGGGCCCACGATGAAGACGTTCCGCTGGACACCATAATCCATCCCAGTAAAGCCGAAGCCACGATCTGGGCCATTGAAGACGTTCATAGGCGTACCACTTCTCATCTCCATCTGGCAAAACTCTGGCAAAGTGATCCCAGGCATCACGCCTTCGTTGACCCCATTGTTCCAAAGCTTCAAACCTTGTCCAAGTAAGGTCCTTTTTTTGGCAGGCTTAGCTAAACTTTTAGTTGCAAGATTTGGGTATCTATTTTGACTTCATTTCGTCAGTTAATGTTCCATTTGTGTGAGTTTGTTCTTCTACTTATAAATTGAGAAGTGATCTGAAACCGTAATTAGCCAACCAAATAGTGCATTCATCTCCCTCCCCTTCGGCCAATTAACAAACAGGGCCTTTGAGTAGATATTTTTTTTCGAGAAACACAAATTCGTATTTTTTCCGTGTCTGTGCTTTCAAGGGGACGCGGTTGTTGATTTATATGCCAAAAAAATGAATTCCTCTATAGAGAAGGAACATACTTCGTAATATGGATAAATTTGGTTCTTTGGGGGAACATTTTCTTTCTTCTCTATGCTCCTTTCTAGACTTATTTTGTTTAATCAGAACCTTCTTTCTTAGCCTAGTTTTTCTCTTACGCCAAGTCTACATTCTCTTACGCCAAGTCGGCACTTACATCTAAGAGAAATCATAGGAAGAAGGAAGTGGTGGAAAAAAATCACCAAACCGAGCACGGCAAGTTGGAACGAGGAGGAAAAAATCACCTAACCCCAACGGCTATTTTAGCCGTTACACCCCAAAAAAAATCTTTAATTTAATTTTTTTTATAAATATCAAACCCCAATCTTCAATCTTCTTCACATCTTTTTTCAATCTTCAATTTCATTCACACACATCTCTTCAGTCTTCTTCAAAATTTTTTAATTTTTGTCAACATGAATCCCTCCAGTTCTTCCCCCCCGGCGGTCTCGGGCCAAACGTGTACGCGATGTGGCTTTTCCGAGTACACGTGAGTAATCCGTCGTTGTTGGAAGCGTACGAGAATAACCCGTCGTTGTTCGAAACGCAAACATCGGTGAACCTCGATGACTCGGAATCAGTTCCGGAGAATCAACCGGAAGCAATTGCACCAACGGGAACCAAAAAAAGTGCACGCCGGAAGAGTCACAAAGCGAAAGGCGACAAATCGATAACCAGGGCGACACGGTCAATCCAAAAGTGGATTCTGGAAGAAGAATCCTTGTTGGCGTCGGCTTGGGTTGACGTCTCCGAGCATACTATCGTTGGTAAAATTTATATATTTTCTAATATATTTATGTTCTTATTTATATATTTGTGTTAAAAAATTCATTTGATTATGTACTTTTTAAAGGTTCGGAGCAAACAAAGGATGCGATGTGGGATCGCATCGAGGAGAAGTTCTTTGCGGCGATGGACAAGGACGCCTCGTACCGTACACGAGACCAACTCACTTATAAATGGGGCCACATCAATCGTAAAGTCCGGAAGTTTATCGGAGTTTACGAGGAATGCTCTCGATCCTGAAAGAGCGGGACGAACGATGCCGATGTTCTCCGACTTGCCATGGCCCGGTATCAAGACGACGGGCACCAAGGCAAGGTGCCTGTCGATCTTTGGAGAATTTTAACCCGTTCACCAAAGTGGCAACAACTCAACTCTCCCGAGACCGGATCCTCAAAAATAAGATCCTCTGCCAAGGCCGAGATTGAGGTCGATGACACTATCGGTTCGTCCAAACAAAGACCTCCCTTCAACGTAGATGATTCTGATGACGAGGACCTCATTCCACGACCGATCGGAAGAAAGAAGGCAAAACCATTGCCTCGGGTTCTAGAGAGTCTGGCTCTATTTCCTCTCACGACGATATCGGTCGGGCAATGGTTGAACAACTTCGGGTGTTCAATATTAGAGAAGAAGAGAGGGAGAAGCGAAGGCAAGAGAAGGAAGAGATCAAAATAATGGAAACTGACCTTGATACGTTATCGGGCTTCAAACGTATGCTCTTCGAGAGAAGACAAAAAGAGATCAAGGCTAAATATAATTTGTCTTAGTTTTTTATTAATGTAGTTTTTGTTAAATGTTCTTTTTTATTGAATGTAATTTTTATGAACTATTGTTGTTTTAATTTTTTTAATTTAATGAATCCAATTTTTTATGAATTATTCTCATTTCCATGTAATTAAATAATTAAATAATTAAATTTTATTAATTCAAATTTAGAAGATGTGCATTTAAAATGTAAAAAATAAAAGTGTGAAGCCCCGGGGCTTCAAATCCATTTCCAGTGAATCTGTGAGGTAAGTTAAAATTGACGTGACAGAGAGAAAAAGTTTGAAGTCTTGATTTGAAACCCAGGTATTTCACGGGTATTACTCTTTAGTGTCAATATTGAGTCTTGTATTGTTACATTTTAACTATTAATGCATCTATTTATACAAATGAAAAACTATTCTCACAATTAACATGTCAAAGAACCATAAATACGGAGCATAAAATGGGTCATGTTTAGTGTACATCAAAGTACTAAATTTACAAAGTTTTTTTTTTTGTGTGAGGACCCACAATACTCCGTGTTTGAGAAATTAAAAAGAATTTTCCAATAATAATTCACTCATATGCAATTAAATATATTGAGGCAATTGAGCTTCAAGAAAAGACATATATGGGCAGAAAGGTAATTTCAAGTTAGGCAAATAATGAATAACAGAATAGCAACTGAAGTTGACAATAAGATGAAAGAGGGGAACACACTCAATCTTTGTCATACTCCCTTTGCTGTCATTGTTAATGCACATCAATGTTTGGATAATGGCCAATGTTACAGTTAATACTCCCTATCCCTACTCTACTGTTCTAAAATGATATTTTGTTTATTTTTTTAATTTTTTGTTGCATAATATTTGTCCGAAATTATTTTCATTTAAATGATATTTTTTTAATTTTTTAATGTTTTGTTGCATAATATTTGTCTGAAATTATTTTCATTTTAATTTATTTAAGTATTAGTAAAACTTTAAAAACTAAATCTAAATATATATGGAGTACCTGTTTAGAAACTACATTAAAAGATCTATAATGTACAAAATTTTTTCTTTTAATTTTTTTTGTTTATAGATAAATATAGGAATAATAAGTTTAAGTTATTTAACATTCTGATGTATTTTAGAAGTATATAAAAAATTATACAGAATATTGGTGACATGGATATTTTATTTTATTAAATAATCGATGAAAATATGTAAATAAACAGAAGTTATCGAGTTATGAAAATTATAAGTGTGATAATAATTTTGAAACGAAAGGGGTACATAGCTAGATTGATAGGAAAATTATTAAGGTATCCCAACAATTGTATGTCATATACTCATATATATACCAAATATATGCAACACATATATGATATATTTATGTCTGTGCAGATACAGATATTATTAAATATCTGTATTTGTTTTTGGTGTATAAATGGGGTACAACTAGTAGGTACCCCATACATTCCCCATGATATGATTTGTGGTCCTTTTTTTAATGAATAAAACAAAAAAGAGGGGATGTAAAAGCCAGCTGGTTGCCTTCATTATGATGAAACTTTATCTCCCAACCATTTTGGTTTGACATGTTTAAAAAAAATAATCATGAACATTGATGGATGTGTGTGTGATAAGATTGGAGGTTGCTAATTAAACTTGCTATAATAATCATTGTATTTAGAACTAGAATAATTCTTCATGTACATCACCGGTCACCGTCATATATATATTGATGGAAAGAAATGATTTAGGACGAGTTAAGGAAGTATCCTAAATTTTAATTTTAATGTAACCCTTTGGTTATTTTTCAAGTTGTTTGTGCACAACATAAATAATTGTTACATGGATAATTCAAAAATAGAGGGCTATATAAAAATAGCTTATAATTATATTAAAGTGGGGTGTAAAATATACCTACAAAAATTCGTTATAAAAATATTTTTTGTTATACCAGAAATACACCAAAAGATGTGGCTTAAGTCGATCTATGGAGATCGATTTAAGGCACATCTTAAGGCCCTAAGTCGATACACGATATATAGTTTATCTACTATATAATTCTGGGTGGGAATAAAAATATTGAGAAATGAATTTTTAGCAAAATTCTATTGTACAAAACCGGATACAATAATATTAATGGAATAAATAGAATATTAATGTGGAATGTCTTCTTGGTCGTTCTAGCTAGGACTTTACTTGCTTTTTAAGAAAAGCTTGAACGGACAAATAATGAATATTGCAAATAATTTCCATAAAGATAATAAAAATATATTGCAAATAATGTTTGAAGTTTGCACGCCTTTGTTTGCGACTTTGTGCTTACAAACACGATTCAGTAATACGATTGAATTCAACGCCAGGTTTGGGTCCTCACTTTTTATTTTGTTATGATATATTTGTAAATTTATAAAAAAAAACCATAAAAGTGTTAGTTTGTATGTTAAAACGAGGTAAAATATCAAGTTTTCTCAATTCATTTTTATTTAAATATTAGTATAAAAATAAAAATAAAATTTATATATTAAAAACTACATGAAAAGTTTTTTAAAATAAGAGATGTCAAAAATATTTTATTTTAACAAATAATCAATGAAAACGTATAAATAATCAAAAATTTTTGTGACTGTTGAAAAAGAAAATGTGGCAATCATTTTGGGACGGAGGAAGTATATATTTATTTATATAAAAGTTCCATGTGTTAAAAAAACTTCTATTTTCATACACTCTCCATCCCTGAAAACATGAGAGATTTTGATTTTTAAAGAATTTGAGAAGATTGTATTTTGTATTGAGTTTCCAAAAAAGTGCTTGAATGTGATGGGTAAAAGTAAGGGACTGCTTGGTACACGAAATTTACGGAATTAGAATTGAATTGAAAAAAAATATTGACTTGAAAAAAAACTAAAATAATTTATAAACCATAGTTATGGACATAATATTAATAATAATAATAATAACATGAAAATATATCATTTTTTAGTTCATTCTTTAAAAGTCTAGAGAGAGTTTGAAGAAAAGGAGAATAATGAGAAAAGCGGGAAGAGATTAGAAAAAACTAGAAGAAACCGTATGAAAAGTGAGAAATAGAGAGACATTAGAAAAATTAAAAGAAACTAGAAGAAATTGAAATGACTAGAAGGAATTGAAAAACTTAGAAAAAACTGGAAGCGTGTTGTCTTTATCTTATTCTTATTATCAAATTAAAAAGAGCTTTGATTTCAATTAGAACAAGATCAGATCAGACCTTAATAAACTTATAACAGATTCAATTAGATCAGACAAAGAGATCAAACCTATGTTTTATACTCTCTCCATTCAAAAAGTTGTTTCCACATTATTTTGACTTGTTGGTTAACTTTTTACACCCTTTGATCGTTAGTAAATATTATTCTTTATTTTATACAAATAAATATTATAAGAAATTGATATATCAAAACTAATCCTAAAATGGAATCAATTGTATTAAATTTACATTATATTAAAGTATACATTTTTCATAATTTCTATTGAAAGTGAATAGAAAAATGACTTTAAAGTTAAAATGTGGAAAAAATTATTGGGATGGATGTAATAGTGGGTATTCTCTCTCAAATTTCAATTAACTCGGGAGGGAGGGAATAATTAAGAAATAAATCTCTATTCTAGTCCTTGATTTAAGGAAGATTTGGACCTTTGGTAGATTGTGATATTTCTTCTGTATCCACATTAAATTTTTTATTTACATGGAATTTTGTTGCTCAATTCGTGAAACAATTTGCAATTAATTGGTTCATTTTATTAAATTGTATCATAGGAAGACCCGATCACGGGCCCGTCTATCCAACATTCCAACCTGCCCGCAAAAGCTCGCTCGCAAAATAACATGCTTGGGTTTAACAATTTAGGGTACGAGGCAGGTTAGAACTTTATAAACGGCGGCCCATGCGCTTTAGGGTGGCTCAGGCTTTATGCTCAAGCCCATGACGGGTCAGAATGAATAATATAAATAAAAACAAAAGAAGAAATTGCAAGTATATATATTTAATAAAATGAATATATATATATATATATACACACACACGCACGCACACAGAGTATTTCCTAATTCTCATGCACTAGCTTCGTTTTGAATTGAGTCAAAATGAACAAAGGTTGATTATCAATTAAATAAAAAATATATTGTATAATTGTATAAAATAACATTATTAGATTTTTTTGTTAAAAAATCTTAGAAATTTATTCCATTGTATTAATATATAACACAGATTTAATATTATTTATTATTATAGTTCCTCTAGTTTGATTCAAAAAAGTTAAATTAAAAAAATATTTAGAGGGACTATGTTCTATTTTCTTGGAAAAAATAAATTCTCTCATTATTTATTCCTAACCTTTGGAAAGCCGCATTCTAAAAGTGTTTCTCTCGAAAGAAATCCTTCCAAATCAATATATAAATCTTTCTTGTAATAACTCTAAAGGATGCCAAGTACTGTAAAAGAACTTCTTTGTTTTTTTGTTTATGAGACTTAAATGACTTCAAAAATGTATATATAAAAGACATTTTATCTTATACAACTGCACCATAAAACTCCAAAACTCTAAAAATCAAACAATAACTATGCCCTATTCCAAGTAACTAGGACTGGATTGCAAATAAAATTACGTTATTTTTTAACACTAATAACTCTAAGAGTTGTCGCTTTCATTAGAGATTGAACTCATGACTGTCCATTTGGAAGAGTCGTCTTTGTTTCATTTGACCACAAGGTCTTTGCCGAGAGTCACATTCTATCACTAACAAAAATGTTATGTCGTCAACTATTTCTTTCTATACATAGTCACACACTTCTTAATTCAAATACCACAAATCACTCAAATACTTATTTTCAATTTTTTTGGGTATCTATGTTCATGATTTGTGCAACTAATATCTCCACACCTCAAGTCGATCTTCTCATAGATGCATCATTATGCCTTTTATGTTAATTATCCAAAAAATTATAATCTATTTTGTAAAATGCTAGACTTATAAACACAAGAGTTATAAAATACAAGAAACATGTCATTTGTGTATGTTCGCGATGAAACTTTAATTTTATTAAATATAAATCTCGCAATATTTCTCAAGAATTACAAAATATGGAGTAATAGATACAAGAATATTGCACTTAAGATTGATATGAAAGACTTCTCCTCTATTTCCCAACGTTTCTAATTCAAGTAGGTCTCTTTCGAAAACTATGTAAACTTCTCATCAAATAATTAACCCTAGTGAACGGACTCCAGCCTATACTATAAGGTATGCCTCACGCCCCAATTGGGTTTACCCGCCAACCGGTTCATGAGTCACCTTTGGGTATTGAGCCCAATCCGCTAGATGCATATCTTGGACAAATATATTGAGCTAATTACATGAATATTTATCTCTTGACCTAATATAGTCATCAATGTATTTAACTTTTTATTCTTAAAATATTCAAAATCATTTTATTCTCTTGTTGTGTTGTATAAAGTGCGAGATTGTATATTTTGTGCCTTTATATTTGTAACTCTAGTATTTCTCATTCTTTTTTCTTTACTATTTTGGGCTCGATAACTTTTTATTTTCGTATGCATTTCATTGATGTTTTGATAAAATAAAATAGTTATATCACCATTGTTTTGTACAATTAAAACTTTAAATGTAGTTTTTACATACGTAAATTATACTTTTTTTCCATACTAATTTGTAAATAAAATCATTTTAAAAATGATGATTTTTTGCATGTTGTTCGAAAGAGGACATTTTTTTAGTTGTGCATATAAATACGAGTAATAAACAAAAAATTAATTTTATAAAAAAGCTCTAATTAACTTTATGATTTTGAATGACCTACGCAATTTTAATAATGATCCAGAATTGCTCTTTTTGACTGGGTCTTTTTTGAAGTGAATTGATTTTACACTGCATGTTAGGTTGATGGTTTATATTGAGACAAAAAATTAATACAAAAATTAGTAAAAAATTAGTTATATCTAAAGCTATTTCAAATTTGATCTGGTCTGGTATGATATAATCTTATTCGAATAAGAATAAGTATTAAGTGAGAGTTTTTTTACATCATTTATTCTTGAACTCTTTAAAAATTATTCAATTTTTCCAGAATTTTAAAAATTACATCAACGATCCTTGCACTTTTAAAAGTGTTACATCAATAGTCTATGTGTGCTAGATTTAGGAATACGTTAATCATACAATCATCTAGTGCGTGTAAATGCACAAGTCTGGATTTATCTAAACTCATATATTGCAAGTCAGTTTTGCTATAACCCTAATATCATTTTCTATATTTTAATCCTCTTGAAAGCTCATACACATACTCTCGCTTTAGTCGTCAGTAACTGAATTCGAAGTTTGGGCATCAGTTAATCAAACTCTTCATAAATTGATCAACCTTTTCATCAATCTATGACTTCTTCATCTAGCTATAACAAGTCTATTGATGAACGTGTGATTAACGCGTTTCCAAATCAGACCCATTAATGCAACATTTTTTAAAGTTTGGAGATCATTAGTGCAATTTTTAAAATTTAGAGACAATTCATTCCATTTTTGAAGAGTTTCAGGACAAATAATGAAAAAAACTCAAATAAGTAATAAGAATAAATTGAACAGAACAACCTTTTCTACCCGAATATTTTTCTAAATTTACAATCAAGTGCGATTTTAGACCAATTTTACCCCACCAACGTATTTTACGTTTTCTTGTCTGAGTTTCAAAAGAATATGCTCGCCTTTTGACATGAAATTGTACAGTGGCCTTGAGAAAACCCCCAAATTCGGCTTTTCTTACCCCCGCAAAATATGGCCTAATCTTAAGCAAAGCTTCTTCTTTCTTCAAAGACAGTATGATTCCTCTGCTACTTTGAAAAGATATGGTTATGGAGCATCTCACTTTCAGCTCTAAATGCAAAAAATTAAAATAAATAAAAATTCCCAGAACCCAAACCCTCCTATTCAGCATCCAAAGTCGAGAGCTTTTTCTTGGATTTCTTCTTCCCAATCTGTTCCGGTATGCATCTGCTTCTCTTTTGCCATTCAATTTGCAGTTCTTTTTCTATGCTGCTAAGGTAAACCCACAGATTCGGTTGTTGTCTGAGAACATCTGAGAGATCCGACAGGGAAAAGTCGAAATCTTGGGGTTTTTTTTGTCAGACTATGTTAAAAATGAGGGATTTTCCTTCTTGTTTCGGAGAAAACGGGGTACAAGTTGCCGACACTTCTTGTTCGAGTGTTTCTGGGGTTAGTAAAACCCCACAGAATTTGGTCACTTGTGTTTATCAGTGTAAGATTTTTCAGAAAATTTGTCTTGTGACCATATCTTGGAGCAAGAATTTGATGGGTCAATGCCTTAGTGTGGAGATAGATGATTTGTCTCAACGTTGCCTTTGTAAAGTTGATATTAAGCCTTCTTTGTTTTCCAAGAGGAAAGGGTCAAAGTCCCTAGAAGTGAATTCATCTGGGATTGATCTCTATTGGGATCTCTCTGCTGCAAAATTCGGATCCGGGCCCGAACCATTAGAAGGGTATTATGTAGCTTTAGTTTGTGATAGGGATATGGCTTTGGTCATTGGGGATCTGAGGAAAGAAGCATTCAAGAAGACTAATGCAAACCCCTCCACTACTCCCAACTCCTTGTTTGTTTCAAAGAAAGAACATGTTTTTGGGAAGAGGGTGTTTGGGACAAAGGTTCAATTTTGTGATGGCGGTCCGGTTCATGACCTCGTGATCGAGTGTGATGCGAACCGGGTTGATGACCGGTGCCTTCACATCCGTGTCGACAGTAAGACCGTGATCCAAGTTAGGCACTTGCTTTGGAAGTTTAGGGGGAACTATACCATTTTGGTGGATGGGCTTACAGTGGAAGTTTTCTGGGATGTCCACAATTGGCTGTTTGGCACTACCAACTTGGGGAGTGCAGTCTTCACATTCCAAACAAGTTTGTCTTCAGAGAAGTTGTGGAAAAGCCAGTCCTTACTGGATCACGCCGTGCTGCCTTGGCCTTACTCAGAGAGCTTCAGCAGTTCCAAGTCTCCTGCTATCGGTTTCTCCTTCGTTTTATATGCTTGGAAGAATGATTAATGGTTTTTATCATCTTCGACAGTCATTAGTTTTTCTTACGTGGCTTGTTAATTGTCCTGGATCAAAGTAATTTGACTGAAAACCTTTTGTGGGTTTTTGAAGCTGATTATACTTTACCATAGTGATTGAGCAATTTGTTTGAATGAGCTTGTTTGCCCAAGTATTAGAGTGTCCATCAGTCTTCCTTGATCAGCTTGTGAGGTTGAAGTTTAACAAAAATGAAACTTTTGTTAAAAGAAAGATTGTTAAGTTTTACACTAAACGTTAGTATTGCTTTACAGTTGTTGAAGATCTATGGTGTTCAAAGTCCAAAGATCATCAGGATCTTGGCGAGATTCTACTGAGTTTGTTGTTTTTGTCGTCGTCGTCTAATCCCATCTTCTCCTTGGGTCATTTTGGATGAAGGTTTGAATTTATATATTGGCATAGTGAATGAATGGTCCACACAGCACTCTGTGTTAAGAATGTTTGATTTCATTCTTCTTATTATAGTCTATCTATAGAGGTTGTTCTGAAATTCTAAAGAAAGGGTAAGGCCTGTGTATTCCACATCCTTTTTGGATTCCATTCATGGGTGCACATACCTTTACGAAGATCAAACAACTGTTATATAACTTGTAAATGTGCATACGCTAATTTTGCAATGTGCACGTTCTACATATCGATTCTTCCATTGATTAGAAGGGTTATTAGCGACGAAATCAAGTTTTCTTTATGAAGATAAAACGAGTGTTATATAACTCGTAAATGTGCATACGCTAATTTTATAATATCGATTCTTCCATTGATTAGAAGGGTTGTAAGTGACGAAATCAAGATTTTTGTTAACAAAATCTAAAGGGCCAAACGACCATCATTTTGATCTAAAGCACCCCCTAGTCCAACCCACCTAAGTCCAAAACAGGCCAAAACATCTAAAACCCTTCCTATATTGTTTAGAAAGAAACCAACTAGTTTGGTGTTTGTGACCATTCCTCACACATGCACGAAATTTCCTCATTATATTCACCTTAAGATAAAGTATGTTTATTTGTTAGAAGTTCTATCCAACATAATAAGGATTGAATATGTAAAAATCTTAACTTCCTTGTTTTTGTCACAAAAGTCAACTTTTGTGCACTACCGTTGTGTTTCATCTATTAAGCCGAAATTTCCACCTTATTTAACACCGGAATATTGATTTTATATCTATAAACTATAAGCCAAAATTCCTTCCCAAAACAATTGACAAAACATCACAAAAGTATCCACTTTGACAAATGTGCATCAACATTTTCTTCACCTTTCATTTTAACCATAATATAAAGTCAATACTCATAAACTTTTCTACTATATGAATTGCGAAATACATAAATAGAGAGGAGAAGAAATGCTTAGTTTTAATCACTTTTGACTTGTATAACACCTTTAAACAACTTCCCTTAATTGAAGGAAGTTTGTCTTTATCTTCCATTTTTGTCCCCCTCATATTTCTTTTCCTAAACATCTTTTTTCCTTTATAAAATAGGGACTAACTAAAAAGAACCCACGTCTCCTGCCTCCCTATTCATATATCCACAGGCCAAAATACAACAAAAACTCCCTATCAAAATTTTATACGAAATAAGTTATCATAAGAATAAAGTCAGACACAATATATTATTATACTTATTTATAATCTAACTTTTACCCTCAAACTTTATGATATTTGATAATGATTGGAATTAAATGTAAATTGAACTATAACTTGATTTTAAAACCATTGTTTATATTTTAAAATGTAGTTTTACCTATTGTTTGGATTATGAGAGAAAATAAGTAAATAAAAAACAAGAGGAAAGAAACTGAAAAAAGAGAAAATGGAGAGAAAAATATTGTTGTTTGAATAGAAAGAAAAAATGTGAAAATTAAAAGAAAATATGATAAAAGAAGAGTAAAAAATAGAAAAGAGATATGGATAGTAATTCTATGCCTTTTCTGATCATGGGAGGTGAGAAAAGTTTTTAAGTGGACTTCCCCCTTTTTTTTCATTTCTCAACATTTTCATTCTTATCCAAACGAAAGAAAATACTCCGTACAATAAAATATGTATTTTCTCACTTTCAATTTTGTTTCTCTATCTCCTTATCCACACACCCAAACAAAGACTTAGAGTATACTTACTCCGTTCCTAAAAACTCTTAATGTTTTGACTTTTTTGGGTCAAATTGTGATACTCTTTGAACATAAATTAAAGATAATATAAATAAATAAATGATATAAAAATTTGATATATCAAAACTATATCTTAGATGAACCCAATTATTTTAAATTTATACTATAATTAAATATACTTTTTCCATAATTTATGATCAAAATATGTCACTGTTTAACAAAAGAAAGTCAAAATAAAAAATGTTTTTTAATCCGGAGAAAGTATATGTTTTGTATTTATCATTTTAAACTTTTTTCACATTTTAAGACCAAATTTACTTTAGTGGTCCAATCTCGCTGGAATGGCCATTTAAGGCCCTTATATTGGTCTGTTCGTCCAAATTCCAAAAGGCTGTAAAGCCCATTCTAAAAGTAATTATCGATTTTACCCGTTTTAATTCATCTTAATTACCCAAGAACCTAAAAGTCTTCCGTCCCCTCCTCCGGCGGGCGTCTCTCCACTCCACCACCGTAGCGACCGGCGGCATCCACCGTCGTCTTCACTGAGAGCGGAATAAAAGCACGGGATTGAAGAAACCAAATTGCTTGGGCCCGAATGGTTTTGTTCTGAATCTCTCCATACTGCTGATTTCTTGGTTTTCCCTAATCATTGAAGTAGCTTCATTTGATCTTGTTCAGTTCTGTGCTCAATTTTGCGCTGGTCTCTGATTGGCCGAGTAGAGAATCCATGCGCATTGCGAGGCATTTCTGCAGGAAACCAACTTCCCCTGCAAATCGTCTCTGTTGCAGCAACACGTCTACTTTATCCGCCGTTGAAGAAGAGCCGCTTGGCCATTCCCCATACCTCGATCCTTCTCCTCCTGTAGAAAGCAAATGCGATTCTTTGCTTCAATTATGCCTCAGACAGTGCAAGAAAATCAATACCCGGCACCTGTTCGATGAAACGCCTCAGCGGCTTGAAGCCAGGAGAATCTGCAAGGTCATCCACGGGCATAGCTTGAGGCTCGGAGTAGGGACAAAAGGGTCTCTAGGAAATGCCATCCTTGACCTGTATGCCAAGTGCGGCGATGTGGGCTTTGCCGAGAATGCTTTTGGCGAGCTTGAGGAGAGAGATGTCCAGGCTTGGAACTCAGTTCTTTCAATGTACTCGAAGCAGGGAGATTTTGGTCGTGTGATTAGGCTCTTAGGCTTGATTCGGAAGGATGAGGTATTGCCGAATGAGTTCACCTATGCCCTTGTTTTTTCAGCGTGTGCGAAAATGACGAATGTGAGCTTCGGGAGGCAAGCACATTGTGATCTGATCAAACTTGGGTGGGAAAGGAGCAGTTTTTGTGAAGGTTCTCTTATTGATATGTATGCCAAATGCGAAATTGTGGCAGATGCTAGGCGGGTTTTTGATGGAGCTGTAGAGCCAGACATGGTTTCTTGGACAGCCATGATTGCTGGATATGTTCAAGTGCGATTGCTAGAAGAAGGGATTAAACTGTATGACAAGATGCTCCAATTTGGTGTTGTTCCTGACCAAGTGACCTCCATCACCATAATCAATGCATATTCTCGTCTAGGAAGGCTAAATGAGGCACATGAGTTTTTCTCTAAAATTCCAAGGCCCAATGTTGTGGCATGGAATGTGATGATCTCTGGTCATGCCAAGAAAGGTTTGGAATTGGATGCTCTACACATGTTTGCTAATATGAGGAAGTCGGGCATAAAACCAACAAGGTCCACACTCGGCAGTGTGCTTAGTGCCATTGCTGGTCTCGGAGCTCTTGAATTCGGCTCTCTAGTCCATGCAGAGGCAATCAAATTGGGGTTGACAGATAATGTTTATGTAGGAAGTTCCTTGGTTAATTTCTATGCCAAGTGTGAGGAAGTGGCATCTGCTAAGAAGATTTTCGATGCACTAGACGAGAAAAATACCATTTTATGGAACTCAATGCTCGGAGGTTATTGCCAGAATGGATATCCTGATGAGGTGATCAAACTGCTTAAAGTGATGGAACAGTGTGGGTTTCAACCCGATGAATATACGTACACCAGCATTTTGAGTGCGCTTGCCAGCTTGGAATCCTTAGAAGCAGGTCGCCAGTTGCATTGCCTTATTATAAAGAAGGATCTTGTGGCAAACCTGTGCATTGGAAATGCATTGGTAGATATGTATGCGAAGTGTGGGGCTCTCACGGACTCAAGCAAGCAATTTGAACAATTGAAAATTCGGGACAATGTATCATGGAATGCAATAATAGCTGGATATGCCCAGAAGGGAGAAGAGGGCAAAGCATTAGATATGTTCAGGCAAATGAATTCTTCTGGTGTCTTCCCCAATGAGGTTGCTTTGTCCAGCATTTTGAGTGCATGTGCTAGCATTCTAGCGCTTGAACAAGGAGAGCAGTTCCACTGCATGGCTGTCAAGTTGGGTCTTGAGACGAGCCTCTACACTGCGAGCTCTCTCATAGATATGTACTCAAAATGTGGAGATATCAGGGCAGCCCGTGATGTTCTCTCACAAATGCCCTGTCCCAGTGTGGTTTCACTAAATGCTATGATTGCTGGGTACGCTAAAAATGATTTGGGGGAAGCAATTAATTTAACCAATGAGATGAGAGTGATAGGGTTGAAGCCATCAACCATTACATTTGCAAGCCTTTTGGACGCTTGTGATGATCCTCAAAGAGCATGCCTAGGAAAGCAAATCCACTGTCTTGTACTGAAGAATGGTCTTCGGTGTTATGAGGACCTCCTGGGTATTTCTCTCATAGGAATGTATATGAACGTTCGGGAGAAAGCAGATGCCCGTAGACTTTTCTTAGAGTTTCCCAGTCCAAAAAGCAAAATATTATGGACTGCTCTGATCTCGGGATATAATCATATCGACTGCAATACAGAGGCTCTGCAATGTTTCCAGGAAATGAGAAATTCCAATGTGATGCCAGATCAAGCCACATTTGCTAGCATTCTAAAGGCAAGCGCAGTCTCCTCTTCGTTGCCGGATGGAAGAAAAATCCATTCACTTGTTTTTCGCACAGGCTTCGATTCAGATGAGCTTATCAGTGCTGCTCTAATAGACATGTATGCAAAGTGTGGGGAGGTCTACAGTTCTGTTCAAGTCTTCAACAACATGGTCACAAAAAACGATGTAGTGTCGTGGAATTCTATGATTGTTGGGCTTGCCAAGAATGGTTTTGCTGGAGAAGCCCTAAAGATTTTCAGTGAGATGAAGCAATTGGGAGGTTCATGTTTTCCGGATGATGTCACGTTCCTCGGCATTCTCACAGCTTGTAGTCATGCAGGCTGGGTGTCAAAGGGCCGTGAAGTGTATCACGAGATGGTGAATCACTACAACATTAAACCAAGAGCTGATCACTGCGCTTGTATGGTTGACCTTTACGGGCGCTGGGGGTATCTACAAGAAGCTGAGCTCTTCATTGACCAATTAAAATTCAAACCTGATCCAAAGGTGTGGGCCACATTGCTTGGGGCTTGCAGGTTACATGGAGATGAAACTAGAGGAAAACGTGCTGCGGAGAAGCTCATACAATCAGAACCTCATAACTCTGCCCCATATGTTCTCCTCTCAAACATATATGCCGCGTCTGGGAATTGGCGGGAAGTTAACTCATTGAGGAGGGAGATGCGAGAGAAGGGAGTGAAGAAATTGCCAGGCTGCAGTTGGATCGTCGTGGGAGAAGAGTCAAACCTGTTTATTGCAGGGGATGAGGCCCATCCTCGTGCTCGTGATATTCGTTCTATACTAAAAGACTTGATGATTCAAATGAAGGACAATGTTAATTGGGACCCTGATATTATAATGCTCTGTGATACATAGTGAGGACTGAGGTAGAAGTTACTGGGTTTTGGGAGCAATTGGTTTGTACAACACAAAGAACAATTCTTTTCTTCTATTGGGAGTTGTGATATCGTGATGAGGCTGCACGCAAAGACGGAGGGCTAAATGGTGACTAAATCTTGGGACCCATTTGTTGTCAAATATTTTTGCTGCCTATAGCCAGGGGAAAAGAACAAGCCATAAAGTGTACTGGACCCAAAATGAGGAACCGTATATCCTTAGAAGACGTCGTTGACCCCGGTGAGTAGTGCCCGTTGCTAACTAGAACTTTTAGGACGTTGCGGATTTAAGAGGTTCCAATAGATCTGAGTGTTGGGCTTGTAAATTGAAGGACCAGATGCCCTTCGTGGAGATCCCCAACGTCCTCAAAGAAAAAAAGAATTTCGATGAGGGTGATTTTGACAGAAGGGGTCTGACCGAACCCTCGAATCGATTGGAACCTCTTAAATACAATACTTAGAGTCATTTGTTATTAAAAAAAGAATTATTAAAACATTTTTGTTTTCAAAACACACTTGCATTGTCACACTTTACTACACTCCCTCTCATATGTAGGTGGATCTCTACCAGATAGAGATCCCTCACATGTGAGAGGGAAGTGACAAAGCGAATGAGTACATTTTTTTATTAAAAAAAAGTTCATACTTAAATGTACAGAAAGCCAGACATCGAAGAAGCATGAGCAACCTTTCACCACAGTTTGAGTGCAACACATGAATGTCATGTTGAGTCAAAGAATTGAACTTTCCCATCTTTGGGCTCTCACTTTAATGTGCACACATTAAAAAAAGAACCTAAACAATGAGAGATACATATAACAGAAAAAACAAACAAACAAACTCAAAACAACCTTACTAGCTCATCCCACACAATGCTAACACCGCTATTTATATTTATTATATATGAAGAAATATATGAACATATTTTTTTTGTTGCACCGCTTTGGGATAATACTAAGATCTATAAAGCCTATTCACTACATAACCTGTGAAACTTGTTGCTAGATACACAATAATATCAAATGATGAAAACATCTCCGAAAGATGGAGACCATCCTCCTTTCAATGTATGCATTAAGACTATATCATCGTCTTCGTGCGAGAGGTTGTCTCAAGAAATGAAATCCAATGCAGCAACTTCTGGTAGCAATGGAGAAGTCAAGACCAAGGGAAGAAGTCTTGGCAGCCTCTTTCCTCACTTTGACCTATTCCTCACCCGCCAAGTAAGATAGACCTTTGATTCAAACTAGTGCTTGTGTCCCATAAAAATTTTCTATATTTAAGAAAAGCAAATAAAAGCATGGTTGAAATTTTCTGAGCCATATATTCTTTTTCTTATAATGAAAACGAATTTTTTTTACTGGCAAAAAAGGAAAGAATAAATTTTGTTGTACGACAGGAGTATATATCAAGACTTCAATTGATATACTTTGAAAGGAGCAGCTTGATAGTTGGAGAAGTCCACAATCTTATATGCTCATTTGTATTTTTATATTTAGCTGATATGAGATGACTAAACCTAGACCGGACTGGCCAATCGGACCAGTCGAATTGGACACCAAACCGGTCCGGTCCGAATCTGCAAAACCCAGAAAATCGTTTTGACACGGGAAAACCAGAAAATCATTTTGACGTGGGAAAACCCGGGACTCGGTGGGCATGTCGGTTTTCTGGCCAGTCTGGGTTAATAACATTGGGAACGATGCAACTGTCCATTCTTAACAAAGATGGTGACAAAAAAAAGTTTGTTCAGATAATCAGATTATGGATTTACATTACATATTATTGTGTTGAGGTGCAGATTATGGGAGAAGCATTGGGGACATACATGATAGTGTTTTGTATATGTGGGATAATATCAAACTTGCAGCTGATGGGAATTCAAGTAGGGTTGCTGGAATATGCAACTACTGCTAGTTTGACTGTGGTTGTTGCAGTTTTCTCTATTGGGCCTATCTCTGGAGCTCACCTCAATCCTGCTGTAACACTAGCATTCGCAATAATTGGCCCTTTTCCTTGGCCCAAGGTAATTTACTTTAACATCTTGTTGTGAAGCCATGTTTTTTTGTGAGATTTTACTAAGTTTGTGGTTGTTGTTGTATCCTGTTGGGGTGCAAACCCAAATCCCACATTAGAGGGTTTGGAGAACTAAGTGAGTGTTTCTCTGTGCTTATAAGCTAGTCAAAACTGCTTATAAGTAGTTTTTACCTTATAAGTCAGTTGATGCCATGTTTTTCTGTGTTCATAAGTTGATTTAAAAGTTGCTTATAAGCTAGAAAAAATAAGTTGGTTTTACCTACTTACTTTTAAGCCAGTTTTTTTGTTTCTCGATTTTGACCAGATTATTTACAAAACTGTCCCTCACCATTTATGAATATTTCCAAATGAATTATCTATTATTTTAGTCATTTTACTTCCACGAAAGAATATTTGGCTTACAAGCAGCTTATAAGTTAAAAACTGTTTATCAACAATAAGCCAATAAGCACAAGCACAGAAAAACACT
The DNA here is from genome assembly GCA_900332095.2 of Cuscuta campestris. Classification (NCBI taxonomy): domain Eukaryota; kingdom Viridiplantae; phylum Streptophyta; class Magnoliopsida; order Solanales; family Convolvulaceae; genus Cuscuta; species Cuscuta campestris. The sequence goes on along the minus strand of OOIL02000450.1, from coordinate 3,244,720 downwards.
AAGAAGCATAGACGGTTTAAAAAGTCATTTTGCTTTATTCCATCTTACCCTTAAGCCAAAAAATACTGAATCTTTGACTCCATCTTATGTATCAATTGTGTTGGACTTGAAGGTGCCCTTTTACATTATGGCTCAATTGGGAGGCTCTGTGTTGGCCACAGTATCAGGAAGATGGGTATATGGGGTTGGATATGAGCATATGATGACAAAACCACTGCATGGATGCAATGGAGCATTTTGGGTGGAGTTCATGGCAACCTTCATGATTCTCTTTGTGGCTTCTTCTCTATCTAATGACCCTCAATTTGTAAGTCACTCCCTCTATTCAAAGTCCATTTTGATTTAATTTGTGAATTTAAAATTAAAAAAACAATATGTGCACTACTTATAAAAACATTCTTTCTACACACTTCCCTGTCTAGTTTTAACTAAAATATGTTAACTGGTCTGGAGTCTAAGGTCTGGGTAATTGGAATATAAATTTGAAAAGAACCAGTTAGGCGACTTGGTGGAATGTGGAAATTTAGGAACGAACTGGCTTTGAATATACCAAGCATTTGGAGTTTTTGTGCCATTTACCCGTGAATTTTTTAAAAATTGTGTGGATTCATCCCGAACTTTAAAATTGGCACCAATGTCCCCTGAATTTTTTAAAATATTGCACCAACGGTCCCTTTGTGCTAGATTTGTGAGTGCGTTTATCACACGCTCATCAATATACGTGTTGGAGCTTAATGAAGATGTCATGGATTGATGAAGAGGTTGTTCGATTGATGATGAGCTTTATCAACTGATGCTTGATCTTCAAATTCGGTTACTGTTGACTAAATCGAGAATAGTTTTCTAGGGTTTGAAGAGGTTAAAGTATAAAGAATAATGTTTGGGAAGAACATATTGTAAAACTTACTTGTGATATACTCCCTCTGTCCACCATAGATCTTACCAGACACTATTCACAGGGTCAAACTTAATTCACTTTGTTTATTTTTACTACTCATTTCATAAAATAATATAGTGTTGTCACCTCTAGTTTTTTAGAACTTTTCATGTAGTTTATTACTATATGGATTTTATATTAAAATTTTATCCCCATATTCAAATAAATTGAATTGAAAATAAAGTCGGTCAAGCCTCGTAACGCGCAATGGGAAGATCTTAGGTGGACGGAGGGAGTATGATTTTAGATGAACTCATACTTGCAGTGAATGAGCTTACGATTAGCGCACTCTCAAATCTAGCACAGAGGGACTATTAATGCAATATTTTTAAAAGTTTAGGGGGCAATAGTGTAATTTTTAAAATTTAGGGAGAATTCGTGCAATTTTTTTTAAAAGTTAAGGGGTAAATGGTGCAAAAAACTCCAAACATTTATATTCAATTATATTTTTAGAATACAAATTTGAATATGAATATCAAGCGAAATTTAAATGAAACTTAATTTGTATTTGATTAATTATTCGAATAGTTAATGAATTGTAAACTTATTCTTATTTGTATGAGTATTCAATTGGTATTAGTCATACTTTAAACGATGGACAAATATCAATTTTGACGCTTATACTTACGTTATTTTTTAACTACTCCGGTTGGAAAAAATGAAGAAGCTCAGCAAAACGAAACAAAATTTCATCTTTTCTTAATTTGTTTTATTTAAAGATTGATATAGAAATAAAAAAATAAAACTTACATATTTAAAGATTACGTCAAAAATTCTACAAAATAAGATGTGACAAAAATATTTAATGTTATCGAAAAATGAATGAAAAAGCACAAATAAACAATTTGTTTTTTTTGTGATATTGTACAATTCTTTTCAGGACGAAAGAAGTATAAATATGTATGAAATGCTAACAATGAAAACTATATTTTTCAGGCAGGGAAATTGGGAGGATTTATTGTTGGAGTATCCATCGGTCTGGGAGTGCTAATCACTGGGTAATAAAATAAACTTCTCCGTTCCTTCTTCTTCTTTTTGACTTATCATTGTTTGCCGTTTGAACATGTTAAGTTAAGTAAGGGCTGTAAAGCAACCACTAATCATAATTTTGATTTGTTACATGTGATGATTTTCCAGCTGTCATGGTTTGCCCTTTAGAATATGGTTAAAGTTGTTTTGACATTAAAACCTAATGTCATAATGTTGCATGAATACATACTTAAGATATCTCCTTCGTAAAATTTATGATCCTACCCTTCTGCCCCTGCTCTTCGATCGCCGATCTGGCTGTGCCAAATTCACAAATAAGGGGACAGAATAGAGGCAGAAGCATTGTATGTGTCCAGTGTCATATTATGACATTAACGTTCAATGTTAAAAGAACCTTAGAGATATAGCAAGTGTTTTTTTATGCTGATGTCTATTGACTTATTGTTGATAATCAGTTTTCAACAATTAAACTGCTTAAAAGTTAGATATTCTTTTTTCAAAATAAGATGACTTAAATGATAAATACGTCATTTGGGAAGCTTCATAAATGGCGATGAATAGTTTTGTAAATAATCTGGTTAAAACGGAGTTTCCGAAAAATTAGCTTAAAAATAAGTACCTTAATCCTACTTTTGTTTAGCTTATAACTAACTTATAAATCAGCTTATAAACACAAAAATATATGTCATGACTGACATATAAATTAAAACAGTGTATAAGTAGTTTTGATTGACTTATCAGCATAGCGAAGTACTCCAATAAAAAATCATATTAATTGCAGGCCAGTTTCGGGCGGGTCAATGAACCCGGCAAGATCATTAGGGCCAGCAATTGCTTCGTGGAGTTTCGATAAGGATTTGTGGGTTTACGTCGTCGCTCCGACGGGCGGCGCCGTCGCCGGCGTTTCCTTTTACCGGCTCGTGCGACTCCAAGGCTGGTCTTGCTTGCCTCCACCTCCTCCTGCCACTGCTGCTCATACTTAAACTTAATTCCGCTATTTCCGAACACTCCATTTCTATTAATTCATTAATTACTCCGTATCTAATTACATTACTGGCGGGAAATTACATACTTTGTCGTGCAATAAGATCAATCATATCCGAGTATTAATTTTCTTTTAATATATTACTCCGTATTATTCTGTGTTTCGATTGGCTTTACAATTTTATTTTTTCGATTTTATTTTTCTCTAGACACATTATCTATATTGTTAATCGTAAATAAAATTCACATCCCATATCAATATTATAGAGTAATTTTATAAAACTTTTTTTTGCAGGATATATGTAATGAAATTATTATTATTAAACTAGTATAGAATACATTTTTTTAGGCAAAAAATTATATTTTGTGACGGGTTATAATATTCTAATTGGGATATGATATTTTATTGAAATTTGTTGAGTGTGGATTGATGGGCCAGGTGGTGCTTAATTCAGGGGGCGGGCAGTTTGCCCAAACCATGGGTCGCGGCGTCGTGTTACTGCGTTCTACGGCACCAATTTTGGGAAATATTATCCTGTTTTCTTTTTTTGAAAGGAATAAGATATACGCATACTCCGTATCACCCAAATTTTTATGATGACAACGCCTCACCCGTTCATTATTAAATTCTTATATGGCATCTCTCATAATTAAAATCTCAATTTTTTACTCGCTCCGTCCATAAATAAACTTTTTGTTCACTATTCACATGGTTAAACTATAATTACTATTTAGCCTATTTTCGCCACTCATTTAATAAAATAATATAGTCATGTCACATTTAGTTTTGTAGATCTTTTAATATGATTTTTTAATATGTCATTTTTATTTTTAAATTTTACATCATTTTTCATATAAAATGACTTGAAAATAACTCCAGTCAAATATCGTAACGCGCAACGAGAAGTTTATTTGTGGACGGAGGGAGTATTTGAAAAAAATGATTAGTCCATCCCCGAGGGCCCTTCAGACGGAGTCAGACGTTCACTAGAAGAAGATAAATTAGATATCGATAGTAAAATGATGGCAAAGATTGAAGCATGTATCTGCTACTGCCATCCTTTTATAATAAGTATCACCCTAATTTTAGCTCGCACATCTTCATTCCTTATTTTATCAATACGTGTTTGACCGCTCCTTTTACTAACTTTGTGTTCATGTTTATTTTTTGTTGCTTAACAATTTGTTCCATACAACATAGTTAGTCTGATTAATCACAATACAATAAAAAATATCTTTTAGCTCAATGAAAAAGTAGAGAAATAAAGTTGTGGACTATATAATAAGGATTCAGCTATGTGTACCCCAAGATTTGTACTTCAATTTGTGTCACGGAGGTTTACACCTTCATTTTGTGTCAGCGTAATGCTATGATGATAGTTCACACAGACACAAAATGTTAGTGCAAATTTTCATTAACGCATCAGCATTTTGTGTCAGTGTAAATAGTAAAAATATTAGTGTATACCTTTATTGCAACTTTGGAGTATAACTTTTGGTGTAAGTGTAGCATGATCCATATAATAAAAAGAAAAATTTGTAGGGTGAAATGGGTTTTCCTTTTTTGCAAAGTTACTGTTGATCGCAGAAGAACCAGAGCACAAAATGGGAGAAAAGTCGCAGAGGAAAAAAACAAAAAAAAAAAAAATACTCCGTATTTGGAAGAGGGAAAAAATATTTATAAAAATGATAAAAATGCATACATAAATACGGAGTAAAATATATTGGAAAATATAAATGGTAAAAAAGCACAACTGATTTGTGAAGAAGGGAATACTCTCACTCCTAGACAAATTTTGGTGTTAACTTTATAGAACTGTAAAAAACATTGGAGAATAAAAAGTAAATAATTAGAATCTAATTAGAAAAAAAATGTACTCCATATTAACTACATACGGAATATTTTATTTCAAAATAAAAAAACAAATATTGGTTTTTTTGTAAGAAGATTAAAAAAGGATAAATTTAAAAAAAAAAATTCAAATTTATTTTGTGCAAAGTTGAAGACAAAAACTTCACATGTGGCGCCCAAGCTTTATTTTACAAAAATAAAATGTGCATGTGAAATTACAAGTATAGCCTCACACTTTGTCCCCATATAAATTAATCACTCACCTTCCTCAATTTCTCCCCCGTCTCCATAATTCTAGAGAGAGAAGGAGCATGCGACGGTGATTTAAGTGTCATTATTATTATTAGTGTCAATTAATCAATTAATTTTAGAGAGAGAAAATGTTAGGTGTGTTCAGCAGATCGGTGGTTGCTCCGCCGGAGGAGCTGGTGGCAGCCGGTTGCCGGACGCCGTCACCGAAGACCACAGCCGACGCTCTGGTAAAGCTCTTCCTCAAGACCAAACCGTCGGCGGTTTCCGTCCAGATCGGCGACGATGCGCAGTTCGCTTACTCTCACTCCAACCAGTCCGCTTTGCAGCCCAGGTACCACATACAGATCCAAGCTTAGGGGCGAAAAATTTACTTGAAATTACTCGGATTTATGTTTGATTTGAGCTTAGATTTACATACCCAATATACTAAGAAGTACTCGCAAATTGCAATTGAATCATATGCCGTGAATATATTGAACCAATTCAACCGAGAGAAAAAAAATCTGCAATTATTACTCATATATGGTGACCAAAATGAATGAATGAATGGATGAATACCAGACTTTTTGCGGTGAAAGATGAAGTGTTTTGCTTGTTTGCGGGATCACTTACCAATCTGGGGAGTTTGAGGCAACAATACGGGCTCGGAAAGCCAGCGAATGAGGTGGTTTTGGTCATCGAAGCCTACAAGGCCCTTCGAGACAGGGCGCCTTACCCTGCAAACCATGTCGTAGGGCACCTTGAGGGCAACTTTGCCTTCATAGTTTTCGACAAGTCCACCTCCTCTCTGTTCGTCGCAACCGTAAGTGCCTATAGATTTTGATTGAGTTGGTTTCTGGACGCATTTGCCCTTGCAAAAGCTGGAGATATTATAATTGGGGCTGTTTGTTGTAATGTGTAGGACCAATTTGGGAAGGTGCCTCTCTATTGGGGGATCACTGCCGACGGGTGTGTGGCGTTTGCGGACGATGCCGACCTTCTCAAGACCGCTTGCGGGAAGTCACTCGCTTCTTTCCCCCAAGGTGGTGGCTCTATATGCACTCTTAAAATCATACTCCGTATGAATTATTATATCGTGTAAAATTGTGAGATTTTATCACAAAATCAATTGGCAATGAGAGTATTAATTTGCAGGTTTTCACCCATTAGTTTGAACTTTTAGTTGAATTGGTGAAGTACCTATATATGTTTCTTGATGCATGTGGTAATTTGATTGAATTGTTGATGAATTTTGTAGGGTGCTTCTTCTCCACAGCAGTTGGAGAACTGAAATGCTATGAAAATCCCAAGAGCAAGATCACTGCTATTCCAGCTCCAGAAGAAGAAATTTGGGGAGCCAAGTTTATGGTAAGACTATGATATATAATTAGAAACTTGCTTTGGTTTTGGTATTACTCATTTGCATAAAATTTTTTAGTCAATTAAAGAAAAATATCTAAAAAATGAGAGAATTGAATTGGAACCCTTGGAAATGAGATTTTGAATGATACATTGGCTAATGTTTTTCATTTCAATTAATGTACCTACTATGGTTGTGTTAAGTAGTTAGGTACCCCTCTCTTCATCCCCAAATTAAATTCATTGTTTGATTTCAGGGAGTTTAGGAAAAAGTATTGAAAAATAAAAAAAAAAGTGTCAAAAGTTGCCTTTCAAGTTCATGAACCAAATATAAGTCCCAAATTTGATCACTCGCTTTTTAAATTTATAAAATTGTTTAGAAATCTATAAACTTTATTTTGGGAGGATGGATAAATGCAAGGACTATAGTAGTGGCAGTGGGTGGGGGCCAAGATAATGAAAAGTGACAATGGACAAAGTGACCATTTTGTACAAATTTTGCTATCAAAGTGAGAGAGACATGATGAATCAATCAGTTAAGAGACACACCTCACAAGGTGATATGATTTCAGATCTTTGGCCATAAAGTGGATCAAATCACCCACACACTCTTATCCCTTCCACTATACCCCACATGTCATCCAAATAATTTATTTCTGGGATGAAGAGAATATTTTATTAGAAAGGGCTATAGTCACACCAACTATGACACTAAGCAGTTCTTTGCGTACACAGTTAGTCTCTGTGAGACACCATGGTGTCATATCTAGCTAGTGTCATCCTTGGTGTGCATATAGCACGACTCGTCCACTCTACTATATTTCCCCTCTTTCTCTCATTAATTAGAAACATGTCCTAAGCTCAAGCAAGAGTAAAGACTTAGCCATGTTTTTTTGACTTCTAATCCTTGTTGTCTAGATTTCAAATTCTAATTTTGAAGTTCTATGTGGGAGTCTTCATACTAATATTGCTCTAGATAACATTATTGAAAAAATGATACTATAATCATGTCACCTCTAGTTTTGTAGATCTTTTGATATAGTTTTTTAATATGTAATTTTTATTTTTAAATTTTACACTATTTTTCATATAAAATGATTTAAAAATAACTTCAGTCAAACATCATAACGCGCAACGAGAAGTTTATTTGTGGTCCGAGGGATTATGTTATTTTATTTTAATTTGACTATTGTGATTGCAGGTGGAGGGAGGGGCAGGTGTTGTTGCAGCCACAAAATAGAGATGTGTCTCTACAAGTGATGTGAGGTATAGAAGAAGATGTGTTGTGTGTGTGTATATACATATACATACATATATATATATATATATATATATATATATATATATATATATATATATATATAGACACACACAGATATGTGTGTGTAACTGTGTATGTATATGTATTATATATATGTATATGAGAGGATCGTTAATCGAAGTCATGTTGTGTTTGTATATTACTTGTACTATATAGTGCTTAAGGAGCTGTTTATATTTGGAGGTTTGTTTGGTTGGTTGTTTCACCTTCGCCGTTGTAAAGAACTAAAGATGGGCTATATGTGTATTGCTCTCTTCTTGTTCACTCCAATAATAAAATCTTTACCATGGTGTTAACTTTTAAATAGACTGATTTTTTATTCCAATCTTTTTTCTTCTACATAATGTTTTTTGTGTGTATTCCAACCTTTTAATCCTAACGGTCAAATTGACCGAATGTACCCAATGAGTACATTGACACTAATTTTATGGACGTGTAGTATATTTCAAATAATGTAGGATTTGAGGGCTCTTACCAGAAAGTCAAGATTATCTTGGAGTATATTTCAGATAATATGAGACGTGGAAGCCATTGCCAAAAAATTGAAGATACCTCAAAATAATTTTCTATAAAAAATATAGTGGGGAAGGGAGTAGTGTACAACTTGGTGTATGCCAGATCTCAAAATTACTTCTTCTCTTTAATTTTAAGTTGCATGTTGTTTACTCCGCATATCATTTGACTGAAATTATTTTCAAATTAATTTATATAAAATTTGAAGTAGAATTAAAAACTAAAATTTATATTTTAAAAAAACTACATCAAAAATCTATAAAATAAGTAGTAAGATGACTATATTATTTTATAAACGAATAATAAAAATAAGAAAAAATTCGATTAAAATTTGATTGTGTAGAGAGTAGAGACAACTTAAATGGGTATTGAGATCCGCCCAAAAACCTCTCAAAGAGTCGAAAGACCAAGACAAGCGCACAGAAGAGGGAGGGCGAAGAAGAAGCTATGAAGGAGACGGCGAAGATGAACGCCATGAGATCTGGTTTGGTTGTGATCGGAGCTTTAGCCTTCGGATACTTGACTCTGCAACTCGGTCTCAAGCCCTTCCTCCAGAGAGCAGAGGCCCAGCAACAGAAACTCTTCTTCTCCGACGACGATTCCTCAAACTCCGACCGATCAACGCCGTAAGCTGTGTTTCCCCATTTCCCCGCTCCTCCAAAACTCCATTAATGTACCCGAATGCTCATAACAATTTTGATTTTTCCTGCCTTTCTTTCACATTTTGAATCGCTTCTTTCTGTGTTCTTCTAGATCTGATGCTGTGATTCGATAGCGGTTGTTGATTCATTTTGGATTGAATTTTGATTTCTTGATTGAATTTGGAGACTAATGTCAAGCGTTTAGAAGGTGATTGGGCATTAATTGACCCGAATCCGTCGTGACTAGGGTTGAGATGATTTAAACAATTCGATTGGTCGGTCGGATTTGGATTCGATCCATTCAGATCAGGTTATTTTGAGTTCGAAAAAAGTTCAGATCAAGATAAGAACGGCATGTTTATGATTCAGTATATTGGATTTGGGTCGATACAACAAGTTATGACCTGTATTTATATTTTTAAATGTTAAGTACTTCGTATTTCGTATTTTTTATGATCCGGTGTCAATGTTACAAATAAAAAAACTAAATATGTAGAAATTTTGTGAAAAAGTAAAATAATTATGTGATATCTTTATAATGTTGAATGAGATTATAAATTTATGTATTAAAAACGAATAGTAAGAAAAGAAATATAATTATAATCGTATTTTCATAATTTTATTTTTTATAATAAAGTATATGATTTTAAAAATTTTTTACATTATGGATCGGTCAGGTCAAGTTAAGGTCCGATCATGATAAAATTTAGGATGAGGTAAGGATAACTGGATTGGGCAATAAGACACTTGGGCTGAACCACATTAAAAGATTGAATCCAATCGATTATTAGTTCAACTCAAGAGTTTATATACCGATTAATTTCCCCACACTTTTCCGATGTGGGATGCTCTTTTAACACCCCCCTCAAGTCGACAACCGGACTTTTTTGAATCTAACCGGGTGACCACTTGCAAATAAACTCTCATTCCCTTATTTTTTTTGAGCGCCAACACCTAAAGGACAACGAGCCGCTGGGTATGGACTTTCAGACATGCAATCGTGTTAAACGGACCACAGGCCGTTGGATACATACTCCATACGGACAACTAGGCTAAAGACTAACGGGCCGCTAGGTATGAACGTCTAGACGGACACTTTGGCAAACGAGGTAGGCCAAAACCTGCTCTGATACCATGATAGAATTTAGGATGAGTATGGATAACTGTATTGGGCTAAAACTGGCTCTGATACCATGATAAAATTTAGGATGAGATAAGAATAACTAGATTGGACAATAAAACACTTGGGCTGAACCACATTAAAAGATTGAATCCAATCGATTATTTAGCTCAACAAACTGAATAGATAAATTCTCATGTGCTCCTTAGATTGACATTCATTTTATAGACTTTAATATGTAAACAATGAAAGAATTGGACATTCTATGTATAAGAATTTTATTTACTTATAAGTTCACGAGAAATGTGATAAGATTGATGTTTCTATATGGATCATATGACCATTGAAGCACAACTCCTCCGTATATTATAATTTCTTCAACAATCTATCTCTCCTTCATTGAATCCACGTTTGAGTCACATGATATTTTATTAGAATATTTTATTGAATTTAGTTTTATTTCCTTGTACATATGTATTTCCTAGTTAAGATTTGTAACTTATGTACAATACATATGGTTTGATGGTTCAATCCGAAGGCAAACAATTAAGTTCCAAAAATTCTGCATGGTATTAACACTATGTTTGGTTCAAGGAATTTGAAAGGGAAAAGAAAAGAAAACGAAGTAGAAACTAATTTTTCTTGTTTGGTTAGAGGGAAAAAGAAAGGAAAAGTGGAAGGAAAAGAAAATGAGAAAGACAAAATGAACTAAAGGGAGGGAAAACCAAATTCCTCCCATTTTGGTGAGGAAAATGAGAGAAAATAATTTTCTTTTCTTTTCCTCCCAAATTCTTTAAACCAAACATAGTGTAAAGCGTATTTTGAGGGAAAGTCATGAACCCTAGGAGTGTCTCTCAGCTCGTTCGTCCGTCAATCGTCATCGGTGTGTTAGTCATGCATCCGAGTGTTTTGTTCGTCAATGTCATTGCGCCAGTCATACGTTCTAATCAGCCGCTAGTTCTTGTCAGGTTATTGTCTCTATCCGTCGTCCACCATGTCTGCCAATGCAAGAAGACATGCAAACATTGTTCACGATCCATCCACAATCTACTATTTACACCCGTCTGAAGGTCTTGTTAATTCTCTAACCAAATACTGTATTCGTTTTGGTAATTATGAAGTTGGGGTAAAAGCGATTCACATCGCCTTTGGATGGCAAGGTAAGGTCAAATTCCTCACGTTCACGAGAGTACCCAAACCCTAGGACGAACAAGTCATCTGTAGTTGGATCTGCAATAGCTTGGATGAGTTTATTCAAAGGAGTGTTAAATCGCATACTCTTGCTTTTAAGTTATGGGATGATCTCAAGAAAAGGTATGGAGGCTAGGTTCGAATGGCCCACAAATTTACCCGTTAAAGTTTGAGTTGAACACTTTAAGTCAGAAAAGGTCAAAGTGTTTGTGTATTATAGTCAGTTTATTACACTTTGGAATCAACTTTATGGTTGTGATGGTCCAACTGGTGGGTGCACGCATGCAACGGCTTGCATTAGCCGCACACATGTGGAATGTGAGAAAACCTTAGATTTCTTGATGGGTCTTGATGAACAATTTCGTGGTCAGATTATTGGTGTAAAACTCATTCTAGATTTGGATAGAGCTTTTTATTAGGTCACACAGGAAGAAAGGCACCGTACAAACATACGTACTCGTGATGACCGCATAGACGCAGTAGCCAGTAGCCTTCACAGCTAATACACGTCCTCCTACTCGAAGACTCTTTTGTTCTCAGCGTGGACACACAAACCACAATGTTGAAACTTGCTTTGAGATTATTGGCTTTCTAGAAGGTTTTGTCGTGGTAATGGGGTCGTGGAACAACGATGCGTGGTGGTAGGGCTGGGTCGGAAAAACCGAAAACCGAACCGAAATCGATCGAAACGAGCTAGAAAAAAAAACCAAACCGAAAAAACCGAATCCGAATGTAAAAAAACCGAACCGAACCGCTATTGTTTGGTTCCGTTTTGGTTTTTACTTTGAAAAACCGAACCGAACCGAATAAACCGAACTTATTTATATGCTTCTTTTTTATGTATATGAGTATATGTGATATGTATAAAAATCATACGGAGTATAAACAAACATGCAAATATATTACTAGTTGATTAAAGTTTTTTAATTAACTATTAATTAAACATTTTAACCATGTTATAAACTTTAAAAAGTCTAAGATATAAAACCAATAACTAATCCTAATATAGAATTATATAACATTAAAAATTAATATGAGTAGTTAACATATTTACATAAAAAAACTTTGATGTTATAATGTAAATAAAAGTATTATATAAAAAACATAAATTCTCTATAGTTGATTTTACATACGATATCTTTAGGACTATTTGGAATCTCTTAGATGTTTTTTAGGCACTTGACACATATTTTGTATGTAAAATTGAACCGAATAGAACACTAACCTTCCGTTCGGCATTTTTTTTGTGTAAAAATCAAGCAAAAAAACCAAACTCAAACTTACGTATTGTTATTGTTTCGTCGAGTTAGTATTTAGACAATTTTTAATGCTTATAAGTATTTACTTTTATAAACCGAAAAAACCGAAAAAAACCAAAATAAAAACCGCATAAAATCAAAATGAATAACCAACGGTTTACATATTTTTTATGCAAAACCGAACCGAACCAAACCGTCAATTTACCTTCCGTTTTGTCTTTGGTTTTGGGTAAAAACCGAACCGCCAAAACGGAACCAACCCCTACGTGGTGGTGGTGGAAGGTATGGTGGGATTGGTGGCTATGGTACCCAACCAGGGGAAGAGTTTTTCAATTTCTTTCAGTTTTTACAACTATTCTAATTTTTTTAATTTTTTTCTCCCAAATAATGACTTCAAATATAATATTCTTTTCATGTATTATTATTATTATTATTATTCTTATTATTATTATTATTATTATTATTTATAAATAATTTCAATTTTTTATTTTTATTTTTCTCATGTCACCATTTTTTATTTACACTTATTATTATTATTTTTCTTCTGTTTTATTATAAATAATATGTAGTACTATCTTATTGGGGAACTTTTAATTTACATGACACTAAATATGTTTTAAAAATTATGAATATTTTACTGCGTATTAATCTAAATTGACCTGGAAAAGTGCCAAAATTTTAAATTAAAAAATAATATCTCTGTCCCTAATTTAATAATTATAACAACAACAACTATATATAACAATTATAATAAGAATACTATGTAAAATATACATAAATATATTTTTGAAGTTTTTTCCAATTATTTCCATTTTCTTCTAGTGTTTTCCCATTTTTTTCCAGTTTCACACAGTTTTCTCTAATATCCAACTTTTTCTTTCCAGCTCTAAAACAGTGGAGCCACTTCAATTTGTTTTGAGACTTAGGTATGTTATTAGTCTTGAAATCTAAAAACATTGATTTTAATTTTGAAGTCTGAAATAAAAATATTTAGACATACAGATAGAGAAATATAATAGAGAAAAATTGAAGAACTTTGATAGGTACTGATGGGTGTATTTCACCCATGACCGGTCAAAAAGTGGAACCGGATAGTTGACCGGTCAAAGAGGTAAAACTTGAAAGAACGATTTGGATCGTCAGCAGAAGGATGACTGGTTGACCAAAAGGGTGACCGGTATACTTCGGGTAGTATACCGGTCAAACTATATCAGCATCTAATTCATCTTTTGGAGTTAGCAAATCAACCCACGAAGAACAACCGGTGGTGAGTGTCGGCAGGAAGGGTCCAAGAGGACTTGGACTGTAGTGGTTGGCGTGGTAAAGATACTGAAGGCATTTTTCCAAACTAGATCACGACAAAGGGAATAATCCCTCTCGCAAGGTGACAGGGCGGCTCGAGGATAAAGCTAGTCACCTCACACCACGCCAGCAACATGCCCCCACGTGGGCGCACGTGGTCCTGTCCCCCAAAACTTAGTATAAATACCTCTTGTAACCCTCGAAGAAGGGGATCCGAATTCACTCTCTCTAGACTCCCTTGCAAAAGTGACCGTGCATTCTCTATTTTAATATAATTCGGGCTACAGGTGTTCCACCTAAAGTCCTACCGGTCATTCTGAGTATTTTTACTTTCTTTACTTTTACTAAATCTAGCCAACTATTCTAGACCCGGTCTAGTATAGTTTGACCGGTCGAGTAATTTACACCATCATTTCTGGCGCCGACCGTGGGACCGTTAAGGTTTCTTCTCTTCTAAATACAAACCTACCCGCAAAAACACCACTCAAAATGTCTTCCAGCCAGCAAATCAACGCCACCTCTGCTCAGGTGCAAGCCACCACTGAAGGTGCCAACATCCCCATGGCTGTTACCCTGCCCACTGTTTCTGCTTCGGTTTTGCCATTGGGACTGGGCTCGGTTCCAACACCCAGCATGGTCAGCCCATTCACGGCCCCCGTCCCTTCCGCTGGGCCAAGGGTCACCTTTCCACCAAGCATGACCCAGTTCATGAATGACCCAGCCAACTTACAAGCCATCCAGGGCTTTGGCCAGGTCATGGCCATGTGCCAACAGAATGGGGGAATGCCTTTCCTCCCAAGCATGTTTCCATTCGCCCTTCCAGGTGCTGGAACGATGCCCCTTCAAGCTCCGATGGCAGTGACGCCATTCCAGACGCCGGTGCCGCAACCATCACCTTTCCAGCCGCAGCTGGTCAGCACCATGGCACCTGTCAACTTGACTGGTGCGCTCAACGCCGCAGGGCCATCGCGTCCCCCGCAAGGTGCGAATCCGTTAATCACTCCGGATGGACACTGCGTCTCAGTTGAAAGCGGAGACGACGAGTGGGACATTCCGAGGGCCCACAAGAAGAAGAAGGGAAAAACCATCTGACCCGCCACCTCCCGAAACTCCGCCTTCGAAAGACTGGGGGATAGGGAGGAGGGCCAGAGAAAATCAGCCAAGCTAAGGCTGGGGCAAAGCGTTGCCCGTGTCAGCGCTTTCGCCCGGTTAGGCGAGATGAGGGAGGCCGAGCCTGCCGGCACCTAACGCTCCCGGTCAAACCGGCAAGAGCCAGCCAGGACGAGGGCCTCTCGCCAGGAGGAGGAGGCAGAAAGCCAACCCAGGGTACCGGTGGCTAACCGGTTAACCACCCCCAATGATCGCGTCCAACAGGTGGAGGCAAAGCTGGAGAGGCTGGAGAAGAAGGTTGGGGAGAAGAATGACCGGGACAAACCCCTCGCGGGGTCTCCGTTCACTACAAGGGTCCATCTGACACCTTTCCCGCGAAAGGTTAAGATAGACGCCCCAAGGTTCACCGGTAAGGAGGACCCAGAAATCCACCTGGACTCCTTCAATCAGAGTGCAACCATGAACGGTTGCACAGATGAAGAAAAGTGCCTCTTTTTCTTCCAGACCTTGCGGAATCGAGCCACCGAGTGGTTCAACAAGCTTCGCCCGGGAAGCATTGACTCATTCAGTGACTTGGCCTCGAAGTTCAAGGCCAAGTTCCAGGAGAACTGTACTAAGAGGAAGAAATTCACCTATCTTAGTACAGCCGGGCAGAGGGAATCTGAGAACCTCACCCAATTTCTTACCCGGTGGAAGGAGGAGGTAGACAAGGTTGAGGAGATGGACGACAAGACAGTGTTGTCACTCCTCCTGAATGGCTTGCGTGCTGGGGAACTTTACAAGGAATTCTGCCGAAAACCCCTGGCCACGTATCAGGAGGCCTACCACACTGCATGGGAATTTGCTGAGGCTGAAACTCAACTCCGAGCGAAGAAGGAAGCCGAGCATGGTTACAAGCCCAAGCCGGTGCAGATCAAGAAGGAAGAAGCACCGGCAACTAGCCGGTCAAGGCATCACTATGACCCAGTCGTCCGCATGGTCAACACAGAAGAGTGCCAGGAGATAAGGAAAGCACCGGCTCCCTGCCCAGTCAATCCTCTGGAGAATCCTACCGGTCATATAGGACGGCAGTGGTCGGGCACCTATTGCTCATACCACCGGTCAGATTCCCATAACACCTCAGAATGCAAGAGTGTTAAGGGAGTGATCCAGCAGATGATAGACAGCGGGGAACTAGGAAAGGATTATCTGCAGAAGGCCCAGGAGAAAAACCACCAGTGGGTTAGGCCAGCAACCCAGGAGAATGACCGGGACAAGGACCGGCGGAGGAAGAACCGGCAGAGGGAACAACCTCCCCTTGACAAAGAGCATATTGGAATGATCTTCGGCGGACCCGAGGGGGGAGATTCAGCCGCGCAGCGGAAAAACTGGGTCCGCAGCATTTACGTGGGTGAAGTAAGTGCTGAACCGGCCAGGCGTAAGTATCCCAGGAGGGAGCCAATAGTCTTCACTGACCGCGACCTCCCTCCTACCAGTGAAGATCACAATGATCCATTGGTCATCACCATGGACATCAACGGGGTGGACGTCGCCCGGGTACTTGTTGACACCGGCAACAGTGTCAACATCCTCTACTTGGAGACCTTCCAGAAACTCAGGTTGTGTCGGACACAACTTGAACCCCTCAAAACTCCTCTCTCAGGTTTCACGGGAGATACGGTGGAAGCTGAAGGGTCCATAGTTCTACCGGTCGAACTAGGATCAGGCGAGAAGACCATGTGGAAAAGGATGCGGTTCATTGTTGTGGACATCAAATGCGTCCACAACGCAATCCTTGGCAGGCCAGGCATCAACAAGGTTGGGGCAGTGATCTCCATGCCCCACCTATGCATGAAGTTCCACACTCCAGGCGGTGTGGGAGAAGTACGGGGCGACCAGAGGAATGCCCGGGAGTGCTATGCCCGGGCAGTCAAGAGGATGACCAAGGGAGTCAACGTCATCTCCCAGGAAATCACCAAGGGAGAGACCCGGGAGAAACTGGAGCCTGAAGCTGAGACGATGGAGATTGAGCTTCACCCGGGTGATTCATCAAGGATGGTCAGAATTGGAGCAAACCTCCCAGAAGATCTCAAGGCAGAGATTACACGGGTGCTCCAAGAATACGCGGGCATATTCGCATGGAGCGTGGCGGACATGCCCGGGATAGACCGCTCAATCATCTGCCACCGGCTGGCAGTGAGGGATGGAAGTCGACCGGTACGCCAGAAGAAGAGATACCTGGCCAGTGACCGGCGAGACTTCGTCAGGAAGGAGGTGAAGGACCTCCTTAGTGTGGGTCACATTCGGGAAGTCAAATACCCGGAATGGCTGGCCAACGTGGTCCTTGCTCCCAAGGGGGACACATGGAGAATGTGTGTGGATTACACGGACTTGAACAAAGCTTGTCCGATGGATTCATACCCCCTTCCTAGTCCAGATCAGATGGTGGACGAAACTGCAGGGTGCGAGCTCCTAAGCTTCATGGATGCATTCAAGGGCTACCACCAAATCTACATGGCCAA
>OOIL02000450.1:3178309-3226161 GCA_900332095.2 Cuscuta campestris | reverse complement strand
AGCATGTTTCAAAACTTGCCCGGGTGGAAATCTTGGACCGTGCCAGCATCGAGAAACTCGAAGTAGCTGTCATAACAGGGGAAGCCCAATCTGACCGGTCAAACTTGGTCGGGGCGGATGATCACTGGATGTATGATCTGATGGAGTATTTGATGAACGGGACCTTGCCGGAACAAGATGACCGGGCAAGAAAAGTGAAGCTCAGGGCACCACGGTTCCAGGTCCTGGATGGGAAGCTGTACAAAAGGGCATTCGGAGGACCACTCCTGAGGTGCCTCACCAACCGGGAAGCTGAGCGAGTCATAGCAGAAGTGCATGAAGGGGTATGCGCAGCACACCAAATGTCCCGCACCCTTTCCCAGCGCATTATCTTGTTGGGATATTACTGGCCGACAATTGTCCAGGACTGTGAGAGGTACGTTCAAAAATGCCGAACATGCCAAGTATTCTACAAATACCCCGGTAGGCCGGCAACCTACTACCACCCCGTATCAAATGTCATCCCATTCGCTAGGTTCAGGGTGGATATCATTGGAGCATTCCCAATCGCCCAGGGAGGGAAGAAGTTTGTGATCGTGGCCATCGATTACTTTACCAAGTGGATCGAGGCCGAAGCCTTGGCTAATATCACCACGCAGCAATGCAAGAAGTTCATCTGGAAGAACATCATCACAAGGTTTGGGGCTCCCATGAACCTAATCACCGACAACGGCCCACAATTCCGAAATCCAAGATTCACCGAGTACTTGGAGGGCTTCGGGATCAAGCATAACCGCTCTTTGGTGGCGTACCCCCAGGGAAACGGCCAAGTTGAAAATGCAAACAGAACCATTGTGGATGGTCTGAAGAAAAGGCTGGGAGAAGCAGGAAACAAGTGGCTGGAAGAGCTACCACATATCATCTCGGCGTTCCGAGTAACACCTAGGAGGGCTCATGGGGAAACTCCATTCTCTCTAACCTATGGGTGTGAGGCTAGGCTGCCCATCGAAGCCGAATTCCCAACGTTTCGGGAATCAAACTATCAACCCCAGCAAAATGAGGAAGACCACTTGGCCGAACTCAACTTGGTCGAAGAGCGGAGAATGGCCGCGGAAGTTAGAATGAGCACATATCAACAAGTCGTGAAAAAGTACCATGACAACAAGGTTGGACCGCGATACTTTCAAGTCGGCGATGAAGTCCTGCGAAGAAGGGAGGCTAGTAAACCGGGAGACGGAGGAAAGCTGGCCAAAAACTGGGAAGGGCCTTACCGGGTGAGGGCTATCATTCGCCCGGGGACCTACCGGTTAGAAACTCTTGAAGGGGTACCGGTAGAAAGAACTTGGAATTCCCATCATCTTCGCAAGTTCTACAAATGATTGTAATACTAGGCAAGACCTACTTTATTATCAATCAAACCGATGACATTCAGTACTCTACATGGTAGCAGCAGAATCGATAGGTCGAACCTATCCTAGGAGGGCAACCCGGGTGGATCGGATCCACTCGGATAAGCCAACTGAGACACAGGCCCGGACCTGGCACGCTGGTTACTACACCGGTCTTGCTCAGTATAATAGAAAAAATATAAAACCCGGAAGAGGGGCCCGGAAGAGGGTATGCCTGCAAGAGGGCTGGACCTGGAAGAGGGTTCGAACCGTACTTACACGGGCCCATGATGTTTGACTGGTGTCGGGGAATCAGCCGGTACCGTCAAACTGATTGGGGACTAAAAGATGCTCATTAAAAGAAATAGAAGGGGATCGTCCACCGTGGCGCATCCTGTTTCCCCCTTCTCAGGGAAGACTTGAACGGGGGGTGAGCTAAGGCCTTCCCGGGATGGTTCTTTAGTTTCCCGGTAATTTTCTGAATTAGTGGGCCTTCTCCGGGCCCTGGAAGAAGGGTGCATCTGGATCTTGGAGAGGGTCCGAAACCATCCGAACATGGTTAAATCTCCAGTATTCTTACCGGTTAAGGATATTTCAAGAAATCACTAGGTTACAGGTGTTCCATCTACAACCTACCGGTCAAAAAAAAAAAGGGAATACCCCGGTTGGGTATTGACGCAGCGGAACTTCGAAAATTCTACAGAGCAGGGCAGTTCACCGGTCGAACCATGGAGAAGGGACCTACCGGTCAAACTTTGCTTCATTTTCAAAACTAAAGGGAGGTATTCAAAAACCAAAAGGAAGTCCAGCCGGTCAAAGTCACTCGAACTAAACTTTTAAATAAAGTGATCAAGAAGAGCTTGGAGGTTCTACCGGTTTGAAATAATTGGGAAGTAGCCTGATTCATCTACCGGTCAGAGTTTCTATGAAGCAATAAAGAGTAACAATCAAGGAGCAAGCAGGTAGGCAAGATCAACCGGTATGGAAAAAAGACATGCATTCAAACAAAATGAGAATGTTAAATGTTTACAGCTACACCGGGCATACCCGGGGAAATTCAAAGTTTGGAGTTTACAAAAGATAACCGGGCGCAGCCGGGAAGATCATTCTAAGGGGAAAGGGGGTGCAGGCTCATCATCCGGGATGGGGGCCAGCCCGTAGGATTCAGCATCAAAATCTGGAAACCGCTCAGCAAGGATCGCGTGCGTTGCCTCCCGGTCTCTCTTTTGGCCGGACATGAAACCATAGGAGCCGACTTGGGTAATCATTTCTTTTCCGTGCTCTGACTGGTACAGCAACTTGAAGCCCTTCATTGTCCTCTCCTCAGAAGAGGTGAGAACCCGGGCAGCTTTCACGAGGTTCTCCTCCATCCATTGACGAGCCTTGCCGGGAAACTCCTTCTCCTTGAGCTCAGCGTCCTCCATGAGCTTCAGGTTCTCCTCCTTCAGCTGGAGGATCTCGGCCTTCGCCTCACCGCCCATCTTAGAAAGGTTTTCCATCTCCTCGAGCTGGCGGGCTGTCAGATCCTGGAGTTCCCGGGTATGGGCCTCGGATCTCTTCAATTTCTCCTCAAGTTGGGCCAACCGGGAGGAGGAGTCCCCGTTAAGCTGCTCCAGGGCTTCGGACCCAACCTCGCCCATCTGCAAATTGAAGATCAGATCAGTCAGCAAAAACAAACAGACAGTACGATTTGAAGAATTACCGGGGGAACGTTACCTCTTTCAGCTTAAGGGTCACCTTGACCCAAAGCTCTTCCATTGACTCTTTAACCGGGGAGTGCCCCCCTCTTCTCTTTTTGGAGGATGGGTGGGTTGAGGCCGTGTGCTTCACCCTCTTCTTCCCCTTTTCCTTGTTGGGGGAAGGATTTACCGGTTCATTCCCCGACCGGTCTCTTCCCCCGGTCTGAAGGTCTTCTTCCTCATCATGTATCACAACCGTCTCCGGTTGTACCGGCTTGTTTGTGGCGGCAGCAGAGGAAGAGCCGGCGGTAGTCTTCGGCATATTGTACGCCCTGAAATTCATATCTACAAAAAACAAGCAAGATATTTCTAAGTAATCCAACCACGACCGGTCCAGTAAGAAAAGCAAAGGAAAAAGAAATAGAGGGATACCTGGGTGACTTGGGCCTCCAGCCTCCGCAGTGTTTCCCGGGGAGGGTCCCCCGTGCCCCGCTGCTTCATGGGCCCGGGAGGAACCCTCGTCACCCGGTTGGATGCGCCAAACCCAACCCCCATAGTGGTACATCTGACCGGTATGAGGGTCCCCCTTAAGAAGCTGTTCCAGACTCTCCTCCAAGTCCGGAGTGGTGGGCGGCTCAATGAATTGGTACTTCAGGAGGTTATCGCTCCACGTCAAACCGGCCAGAGGGGTGACGGAGGGGGGGAACTTTATGAACACAAATTTTTCCTTCCACAAACGGTTGCTTTGCAGAAGGTCAGAAATGAACTTACGGTTGTTTCGCCCTTTGAAATAGACGAAACCCTCGCAACCCGGCTTGCCGGGACGGACCTCGAACATATAAAGGAAGAGGCGAAGAGAGGGGTCGATGTGAAGGTGGGCGCAAATATTAGCAAAGGAGTTGAGTAACCGGTGGGCATTGGGAGTAATCTGGCCGGGCAGGATCTTAAAGCAATGGCAAAGCTCAACCAAGAGGGGGCGAAGGGGAAAAACAATACCACTCTCTAAGGAAGCAATATGGAAACCTATTCTATCCTCCCGGTGAGGTTCGATGATGTTGGGCCAGTTCTCGTCGTATTCGAGAACGTAGCCAACCGGGAGTTTCCTACGAGCCTTATTCAATGCTATCTTAGACACGTGAGGGTAGATATCTGAAACAAAGGAAATGGGGAGGGGAGAGTAACCGGCTGCGTCCAACCTCTCCACCCACTGATCCCTGGTCTCTTTTTCCGGGTCATAGGGGGCCGGTTCATCGTTGACCGATTCCTCCCCCTCCGCAAAAAGGTGACCGGCCATCTGGTTTAGCGGCTGCGGTTCAGGGATTCGAGGGTTTGGAGTCGACCAGATGGGAGAAGACGACCCGGTCGAAGAAGACGAAGAAAGGGATTCCTCGGATGCGCGGGCACCCGAGGCAGAAATATCTTGACTATCAGGGGAAGACATCTACCGGAAGAAAAAGTAGAAAAAACTAATAAAGAAACGAAGAAAGCTTACTTGGCTCGGAGGGCTAGGAAGCTGGAGAGAAGAGGCTGACCGGTAGAACTCGAGAGGTGCGCGAGGAAAAAATGAGGAAGGCAATGGGTTGGAGTCCTTTATATAGGCGAAGGGAAAGGAGAGAGAGGGCGACGTGGCCCATGCGGAGGGCGCCACGTAGGGCGGCGCAATGATGACCCGCTGGCAGGCGAAACGACGGGTCTGCTGACCGACCATTGCAACAGTGGGAGCGCGACGCGTGGCAGGGTTCGGAGTTTGAAATTCAAATTCAAAAGTTTTCGAGCGGGAAAAGCCAAAATTCGAATTTAAAAGTCCTATTTCAGATTTTTTTTACTTCCCGCTTATGACAAAATTGCATAACCGAGAAGTGGAGGGCTTATTGATGGGTGTATTTCACCCATGACCGGTCAAAAAGTGGAACCGGATAGTTGACCGGTCAAAGAGGTAAAACTTGAAAGAACGATTTGGATCGTCAGCAGAAGGATGGCTGGTTGACCAAAAGGGTGACCGGTATACTTCGGGTAGTATACCGGTCAAACTATATCAGCATCTAATTCATCTTTTGGAGTTAGCAAATCAACCCACGAAGAACAACCGCTGGTGAGTGTCGGCAGGAAGGGTCCAAGAGGACTTGGACTGTAGTGGTTGGCGTGGTAAAGATACTGAAGGCATTTTTCCAAACCAGATCACGACAAAGGGAATAATCCCTCTCGCAAGGTGACAGGGCGGCTCGAGGATAAAGCTAGTCACCTCACACCACGCCAGCAGCATGCCCCCACGTGGGCGCACGTGGTCCTGTCCCCCAAAACTTAGTATAAATACCTCTTGTAACCCTCGAAGAAGGGGATCCGAATTCACTCTCTCTAGACTCCCTTGCAAAAGTGACCGTGCATTCTCTATTTTAATATAATTCGGGCTACAGGTGTTCCACCTAAAGTCCTACCGGTCATTCTGAGTATTTTTACTTTCTTTACTTTTACTAAATCTAGCCAACTATTCTAGACCCGGTCTAGTATAGTTTGACCGGTCGAGTAATTTACACCATCAGGTACGATATTTTCGGGAAGAAAAACTATACGAATTAAATAATCATGAGAACAAAGTTCGTGTGTGAAGCATTCCATTCAAACTAAGGGGGGTGTATTCAATTCAGAGTTTGAAAAATTTTGATAGATTTATTAGAATCTATAGACTATATAAAATCAAAAGATTATTTTAAGTCTACACAGAATTAGAGAAATTTTAACATAGATTTTGATAGATTTATTAGAAGGGCAATGCTAGGGGTACACCAACATGGGTACCCTAAGTGTACACCAAGCCAACACAGACACGAAATGTCTGTGTTGGCTTGGTGTACACTTGGGGTACCCCATGTTGGTGTACCCCTAGCTTAATTCTTTGTTTCTCTGTTTCTCAGTCTGACTCCAATTGTTTTTCTTCCCCTCTCCTACGCCCCCTTCTTCTTCTCCTTTCTGCTTCTTTTTTCTTTCTTTCTTTTTCTTTCTCTTCTCTCCTTCGTTCCTCCTCCTTATTTCCCCTTTCTTTCATTCTTTGTCTTCTTTCTCCCCTCCTCCTTCTATTTATTCTTCTTCTTTCTCCCCTTTCTTCAAATTCCCCTTCTTCTTCATCCCCGTCCATCATCGTCCCTGCCGCCGCCGGCGAGCCTATGTCCTTCGTGGAAAGATTGAATCTGGTTTCCTTCCCTCCTGGAGGAATTGAATCTGGAACGGGAGCTAAAGACCTGAAAGATCGAGAATCTGGCTTCCTTCTTAGAGCTCCGCGGAAAGAAAGGAGTCTAGCAACGGATTGAAGAAGAAGATGAGAATTTGAAGAAGATGATGAGAAGTCATCCAGTGCTATGCCGACGGATCGAAAAAGAAGATGAGAAGTGGACCTAGTTACGTTAGTGGGGAAGAAAGTCTGGCGAAATCCTAGGGTTGTTGGTGGGATTTCAAATCTGGAATTACTCCCTCCGTCTCACTATATTTGTCCACTTTCATTTTTGCACACCATCCAATACACTTCTTTAACTTATTTTATCTTGTAATTTGTATATTAAAAAATTATAGAAATTATATATTAATAATCTATATGTTAAGATAAATCAAACAAGATCACGCATGACTATATTTAGGCTTACACATTAAGAGAATTTGATGAGTCACAGTGCTTAGATGAACAATTCCAAAAGTCAAAAGTGGACGAATATAGCGGGACGGAGGGAGTATATTAACAAGTAAGGCATGAAAATCCATTGAAATCCATATAATTAAAAATCTTTACAAATCTATCAATTTTTGAATACTGTCATATTTAAAAGAATTTTTTAAAATCTGGATTGAATACATCCATATTTTAAATGATTTTTAAAATCTGAATTGAATACCTACTGATTTTTAAAATCCAAAACAATCCATCAAAATTCTGATTGAATACACCACCCTAAAATAAGACCAACCATTACTATATGAAGCATCTATGAAATTTAAAGCATCCACAAATGGTCTAAATAATTTTTAGTCCTTTCATCTGAAATTAATTAAGTTGTATATATATTTACTATTCACAAAATTAAATGTAGATTAAACATGTTATTTACCTATTTTTGCTACTCATTTGATAAAAAATATACTTTTATCACCTCATATTACGTTAAATTTTTTATATACTCGTAGTAGTTTTTAAATATGGAAATTTTATTTTTTAATTTTATGCCAGATTTCAAATAAATTGCATTGAAAATAATTTCAGTCAAACCTCATAAACAACCATATACGGAGTACTATTTAAATTAGGATGAAGAGAGTATACAATAATAAAGTAAACTTAAGTTATAAAATATTCAAAGTCTAAGATTCAACGACTCACTTTGAATGGTCACGGAGCACCGTAGGTCTGTAGAACTGTCAATTTTACGAACACGATACCGTAAAACATGTTCGTGATCATTCAAAGTGACTGGCCATAGAACAAAGGAAGGTTCGATTAATGTAGGAAAGTTGTATTTTAGGACGGGACGGTTCCCATGACATTACCCGACAATGTCATAGGATGATCTGGTGGCATTCCGGAGTCTTGTTTATAAAATTAACGATTCTTATCCTCCCTAACCTCCTGGTAAACTCTCCACCCTGCCCCGACCTGAATCCCACCGATTTTAGAATGATCATATTTTAATTTCCTCTCCACCACAAAATGTGAACAAAGGAAGGCACTAAAACCGGCCTCCACATTTTTCTCTTTGGCTACTTTTAATCTAACACAACTATAAGTACCTCCCTATATTTCCCGTTTCTTTTTTCGAGCTCCTCCATCTAGGTTTAACAATTTATTTCATTGATTGGAGTTTTGCAAAAATTAAACCTAGATTATCATTATTATTATTAATATAATTAATAATAATAAGCAATTATTGGATAAGGATATTATCCTTTATCTACACACTCCTCAGGTCACAATTCACTTCTATTTGTTTCTTTCATTTCATCCACTCGTATTATATACTTCATGCATGCATACCTTATTATTATTATTATTATTATTATTATTATTATTATTATTATTATTATTATATTTACTATAATTGACCGTAGTAATTTTAATATAATAAATTAATTTGTTTTTTTGGATGAGAGTATCTTGAGTTATACTACATCCATTTCAGAGTACTTGTTCAGTTTAATTTTTTGTATAAAAATTTATTATAAAAATAATTTCATTAGATTTCTCTAAGAACAAATTTTAAGAAATGTATTTCTTTCTATTAATATATAACATAAATTTAAATTGATTATTTATAAAGTTCATCAAATTTGACTAGAAAAAATCAAACCGGACGGAAGTAATATAATTTATTCGCTCTCATATATGAGGCTTAATTTAAGACACGATCCAACTCATTGATATGATGATTTAATTTTGTGGGAGTGATTTATTCCTTCTCATCATTTGAGGAGGCCTAAAATTATATTGGTTTTGTTAAAGATGGAAGTTAAATTAAATAAACGAGCAAAAGTTCTCCATTTTTTAAGAACAACCTTAATTAAAATTTAATAATACGTGGAGTAATGTTTAATTACTTTGCTTTATTATTATTATTATTATTATTGTTATTATTATTATTATTATTATTACTATCTCCAAAAATAATAAGTATTCATAATTTTTGTGATGTATGTAGATCAAGAATGGGGCGGAGATATGAGTGGGTATGCATCTTCCTTTGCTTGTTGAGCATAGGGATGAAGATTGAAGGCATGGTCAATGTCGCCTTAACCGTCCTTGATTCTGCTTTATCCACCGGAGCAGGTAAATTAAGCTATAATTGTTTCAAAGCTACTAAAAAAATGCTTGTAGATCGAGTTGGAAAACGGGATCAATTAGGTCAAATTTGGTAAATTTAGATTGAAAAACGAAATTTACCTAAATAGTATTAAATCATAGTATTAAAACATAGTTAAGTCTATATGCATGCCATTGCCTTTAGGTTAATTTGTTATTGTTAATTACTTTTAGTTTAGAGTTTGAGGAGTTGGGGGCATTGGAGGTTCAGGGTCATTTTTGGCATTTAGCATATTCTTTTTTTTTTTTGTTATGCATGGAGTATGTTGAAATTATTGTGCGTAACTGCGTATGAAATTTGTTTAGTTTGTTTGGACGGGAGTGCCCCTGGATTTTACTATGACAAGGGATATGGCGAGGGAGCCAATAATTGGGTTATTTTCTTTGAGGTAAATGAATGGTCTCCTTCTTTCTTGTTTCTAATATAAATTAAATATTTTTTCTGGTCTTAAAAATTTTTCCTGTTTTATTTTTTTAATTAAACGCTAATATTCTTTGATTACAAATGGTGAGAAAAGTGTATTTAGTTCTAATATAAATTTAATATAATTGTATTTATCTTAAGATAAAGTTTTGATATATCAAATTTTTATATTAATTATTTATTTAGATTATGTTTAATTTGTTGTCAAAGAATATGTCACTGTTTGACCAAAAAATCAAAACAGAAAATATTTTTAGGACCGGAGAGATCGGAGTACAAATTATATATAAATCCATTTTTTTACCTTTTTTTAACAAATTGTACTCCACTCCATTTAGTCCATTAATATGCGGAGTAATTAAAATATAATCAATATAATAATGATATATATTAGGGAGGAGGGTGGTGCAAAAATGGTGAAGATTGCAAGAATAGAGCCACGGGGAGATTAGGGTCTTCCAAGAATATGTACCCTATGATTTCATTGAATGATATGTTGAGCGAAAACGCCACAGAAAATCCAGGTATATTAATTAATATATATTTATGATTAAACAAATAACTAAGGTTCATACATATAATTAATATATTACGAAATACTCGGATGTGTAATTATTTAATTACGTTTAGAAATTAATAACAAATTGCAGATTTATTTAACTGGCATAGAGTTCATGTCGCTTATTGTGATGGATCTTCTTACACCGGTGATGTTGAAACTGTTGATCCTGTACGTACCCATTATATATTTAGTACCCATTATCCTGTGTGTTCCTCATTCTAGACATTATTAAGTGCTATTTAAAAAATAAAATTGTTTAAGTACTATTTAGTGCAAATATATATATATATATATAGGGTAGGAACCGTCAATTTTGCGAACGGAGCATCGAAGGTGCCCCAAAAACGCAGTGGCACCGCTAGTGGCACCGTACTTCGGTGTCACTAGAACCCCACCGATATATATAATTAAAAGTAATTAAAAATACTAATAATCAAGAATATATGGTGACTAAATTTAATTTATCTGGGTGCAGGCCACAGGTGGAACATATAGAGGCGCAAGAATATTTGATGCATTAATGACTTACTTTCAATCACAAGGAATGAAAGATGCTAAAAATGTATGCCCAAAAAAAATCTTATTTTTCCTTAAAAATTGAATTTAATATTACTAACACTTTTTTTCAAATGAGTTTGTTGCTCATTTCTATCTCAAGAAAATTTGAAACAATTAATCATTATCGAAAACAAAAAAAATAGACAATCAATTCTGAACAAATTATAATTAAGAAAATGGACAATTAAATGCAATATTTAATTGTAATTATTTTGTAAATTTAAATGTGTATAGGCCATCCTAGCGGGCAACTCTGCCGGTGGATTAGCAACGATTATACACTGCGACCGTTTTCGCGCGCTCTTCCCAAGCACAACAAGAGTGAAGTGTCTTGCTGATTCTGCCTACTTTATTAATGAGTAAGTATATATTAATAGAGTTAATTTATAGTAATAAAAAAGTGACTTAATTTATCTTGTTAATACATACTCCCTCCGTCCCAAAAAGATTTACACGTTTCAAAAAAATTACGTCCTACAATCCCTTACTCATTTCTATTAAAAAATCACTTTTACCCCTTACTTTTTCAAACCCTACCTATCACATCATACCTTTTTTCTAATAATGTACACATCACATCTTACTTTTACCCATCACATCATGGATATTTTAGGAAAGTTAACATAAAATTATCTCTCCCTTAATTTTTACTTTAGTCAAAATTGGTAACACTTTATGAGACGGAGGGAGTATAATTTTAATTTATTTAAGAAGTACTACTTTGTTAATATAATGAACCTCTACTGGCAAATAAAATTGCAATTCTTTTGTGCACCTTTCAACAGCGATCAATTGCAAGGAGACAAAATATTCCAATCAAGCTTCGAATTTTTGGTCAATTCAATGGTATATATAACTGCTTTATTTTTTGTGATTATTATTTCTATGTTAACATACTTTTAGATGTGTCACTTTAATTTGTTTTAAATTCTTCAAATCATTTTGAAAACTCCACTGGTTAATTATATTAATTAGATTATATTTTAAAGAAGCTAAGGTACATTATATTAAGTGCCACATAAATATGGAAATAATATATAATTACACTGTTGCAGGGATCGGCTAAATCGTTGCCTCAAGAATGCACTTCAAAAATGCAACCTTCATTGGTACGTGCATATATGCCAGCATAAATTCTTTTTTTAATTACAGTAACAATTACTTTTAGATATGTAATGGCACAGAGTTTGACTTAAAAAAAGTTAAACCGGAAGAAATATAATAAAATTTAATAGTTTCTCAAAACTTTTTAAGCAAAATAGATCTAATCAAATCATTTTGTACTAATGAGTATTGCAATTATTATTCAAATAATGAATAAAATTTATTCGGTAAGAATCCAAAAAGTCAAATTGACGAATGCCAGATAATAATACTGACCATGTAATTTATAACTTTGTTGAATTTCAGTGTTTCTTTCCTCAAAATATAATACAATACGTCAAGACGCCCATCTTCATAGTCATGTCAGCATTTGATCAAATTCAGGTTCGATTTTCATCATCAACAAAGAATAATTATTTTGTGCATTTACTGCCATAATTCTTTTCAATTCATTATTTCACGGTTTTATATGATTATTAATAAATAAATAAATATAAGTTTCAACCATTTCAGTTAAGGTATGGCTTGTCACAACAACCATATGAGCAATGCGCTATACATAACAATTGCTCTCCCACAGAGTTAAAAACCATCCAAGGTTAGTAGTATTAATATTTATATTAATTGATAATTAAATAGTTGTGATATAATCTAATAATATTCCAAATTTAATGTTTTTTTTTAATTTTTTTTGTTCAGATCTAAGAATGCACTTTTTAAATTTACTGCCAAAAGGGGACTCCCAATCAATTGGAATCTGGGTGCCTAATTGTGTCAGCCATGAATTCACATACTTCTCATGGTATGGTCCAAATAAAATCAGAGTCCTCGGAGACAAGGCAAGTAATTAATTCCATTCTAGATTTTACAATATGGTCGTAATTTTAATTCCGTGATTATTTTTAAACATTCTAACATTTTTGCGAACAGATCATCATAGATGTCCAGTGTCTTTCGTGACCACTCAAACACAGTGACCATAAAATCAAACCCTTCTAATAATACGGAATATCTATTTATTTATTTCTCTCTCGTTCATGCAGACTTATGCAGAGGTATTCGGTGATTGGTACTTTGATCGGGCCACAAGCCCAATTCGAGCAATTGACAAGTCGGACAAGCCCATTGACTGCACCGCATATGGGCAACACCCACGATTATGATTCGGTTCTAGCTCAAATCTCCCTGTTAAATTATTACTTACATTATGTTGATTATATGTACATTAAAAGATCCATAATCTTCTATTGGCATTAAATCTAAAGATGTACATAAATATTTTCGATCAATCTGTATATTTTTATTCATGATAAGAGATTAGCAGGGAAATAATAATTATGAATTCATGATTGAACATTTTTTATTAAATCAAAAATATTTCTTTCCATTCTACGCAATCAAGAAATAGACACCAATGCAAGCATATTTCTTGCATTGATAGGATGAAAATGAGTATTTCTCTACATCAAAAAGTTAGCAGGGATGAAATATATTTATTTTCTTCAACAAGGATGTATATTTCTTTACTTCTATGAATTCGATTATATGCTCATAATATATGTACGAAGTGTAACAAAAATCTGTATTTAGATCTAAGATTGCACTTTTGATATATAGAAATATGTTGATTATGAATTCGCGCTTACTCGCTCAGTCCTAAAAGATTTTTCCTGATGTCAAAGCGAAAGATAAGAATTTGTGTTTATTTATGGTGGCAATTGCTATCCTCAAACATTATGGGTTTTGTAATGCCTATTTAATTATGACACATTGTTATCTTCAAACATTATGGTTTTTGGAAATAATTTCAGCAAACATATCTTAATTTTTTTTGTTTCTGATTCAACACGAATTCAACAGTGATGTTAGACTTCCAATGTTTTTTATTGGTTATTGATGCATTCCTCAATATTGAATGACATTGATGAATCTCGGCCTTAGTATTAATTTTGTGTATTTAATTTTGAGTTCTTATCTCCAATATATTCCTTTTGAATTGATGTTTCTAGACACACGTTCACCTATTAAATGCCATTAAGTACAAATTCAATATGGAATGAATTCTTTTTGAAAAAACTTTTTTTCAGAATGTATGTTTCTCACAGACATAGATATGTGAGTATGTCCACACAAATACAATATTGGCTCACCAAGTTTGTGCAAAATAACCAATCGCCAACGAATAAAAACTTGAAGCTCTTTAAATAAAGCTAAACATGCACTTGAATGGTAAATGCATTCAATGAAAAATTCTTTATAAATAGGACTATTTTAATACACATGTACACTCTTGCACATTGTCTATATACACAGATATTTATTGTATGTGAGCTAGTGCATACACACACACACTTCACTCAGTGTCTGTGTACCGTTACACAGTATTGAGGTGTCGTATTAGACAAAAAAATTGAAAAAGTGTAGGTTAATGATGGGGCACGAACACTTACAAACGAAAGCTTATGCAATATATATATATAATAACACGTACACAAGAATAGTAAGGTTATAGAATTTAAAACCTGTTACAAAAAATGAGTTTTTATGGGTGAAATATATATAATGCGTACATACATGATCATATTGATCAAGTGCTTCAACATCACGGATGTAAGAATATACATCACCAGCACGACATAACATATGCACAATGGAAGTTTTAATTAGTAGGGCATGTCGATCTCATCAATGTAAAGATAGATAATACCGGTGTATGTTTGATGTAACAACACAAATGTAATAGTATGTTTTCAATGCATATTGGTGCAAGCTTCAAAGTTAATCCATGTGGATTATGCTCACTTATTCCAATTTTAATGTCAATTGCTTTGTTTGGCATATTTGAAAGTTGAAAGAGAGATGAATTGCTAAACATTAATTCTTGGGGATCATGCTCACTTCATCTTAAACTAATATTCCCATCTCAATTTAAATCTTCTGTTTCGGTTTATGACGTTTGACTGAAGTTATTTTCAAATCACTTTATTTGAAAAATGTGTAGAATTAAAAATTACATATTTAAAAACTAAATCAACAAGAGTAGTGGTAACATGATTATGTTATTTTATCAAATGACTAATGAAGATTGAAAAAGAAAGTAAATGAAGTTTGACCATGTGTAAATAGTAAAATACAATTTAATTTAGAACGCAGGGAGTAACATCTTCAGTGAGGTTGCTTAGATGAGATTTTAGCATTATTAAGAATAAGAAAACTAGCATACAGATGCTTCAGTAAACAATTTTTTTAAAGAAGAAGAAATAATTACTTCGCTTGGTACTCTATTATATATCAACTCGTTGAGAGTTCATGTTGCTTATTGTGATTGATCTTCTTACATCGGTAATGTCGAAGCAGTTGATCTTGTATGTACACATTATTATTTTTTACATCACTTTTTAGGTAGGACGAGATTTTTCTCTATGAGTTTAAATACCCCATTCTGTAATCTGTAAATCAAGTTGATAATAATACAAATCCACTTTCTCTCTCTTCCTCTCATCTCTCTCGTCTGATTTTCTTCTTTGGCGAATTGATTCGCCATTAACAGTCATCCTTGAAGCTCTGTTCTTATTCTGTGGGAGCTTCCTGCATTGATTGTTAACAGTGGTATCAGAGCCGTTCATCCTGGCCAAAACGCGAAATCAAACACGGATTTCACACGATTCAAAAATGGAAAATTCTCAGAACAATCAGCTCAAAATTCTTCTGGAACAACAATTAGCATCGCAGAATCGGAAGATTGAAGAGATGCGAGTGGAACAACAGAAGATGTTCGAAAAAATGATGGAGATGTTTGAGAATTCCAGTAGCCATGGTCGCAGATCTGATGCAGAATCCAGCGGACATGAAAAAGGTGAGAAGAATGCCTTCAAATTCTTACCTAAAATCGAATTTCCAGTATTTGATGGCACAAATCCACGAAACTGGATTAAAAAATGTGAACGATATTTTGATCTCTGTAAGATCCCTGCGGATCAGAGGATAGATGTTGCCTCCATACATTTAGTTGGTAAGGCAGAGGTGTGGTTTGCCAGTTACAGTAAGGTCATAGAGGATTTCAATAAATTGATTCAAGAGGGATCAATTGAGGAGTACCTGGAAAGATTTGAGGAACTGAAATCCTTAATGCTGCAGAGAACCCCCATGCTTCCTGAGGACTACTTTATAGGCAGTTTCATAGGTGGTTTAAAAAACCAAATTAAACCATTTGTGAAGGCTCTTAAACCTCAAACTTTGGATGAGACTGTTCAATTGGCAAGGTTACAAGAAGAATCTTGGCAAGCCTCAAGGAATGCATCAAAAACGTTCTCATCTAAAACTCAGCCCTCCTCTGCTCTACTTCCCACACCAAAAGGAACCATCAGCTATCAAGGTAATAACTCGTGGGCTGGGAATAGAAATCTGAACAAGTTAGACGCAACAAAGAGTGACACCAGCTCAGTAGGCAGCACTGCTAGAAGCTTCAGACCCACTAAGATCTTATCAGCAGCTGAAAAGGCAGAAAAAAGTGCAAAAGGGTTGTGTTACCACCAGGGTTTGATCATAAAATACCATTAAAACAAGGAACTACTCCTATAAGCATCAGACCCTACAGATATGCACTTAAACAGAAGGATGTAATTGAAGGATTGATTGAAGAAATGCTAGAAAAGGGAATCATTCAACCCAGTTCTAGTCCATTCGCTTTTCCAGTGGTCTTGGTGAGCAAGAAGGATGGGACATGGAGATTATGTGTGGATTATAGAGAGTTGAACAAACAAACTATCAAGGATAAATTTCCCATTCCACTAGTGGATGAGCTCATAGACGAGTTGGCAGGAGCTCAAATATTCAGCAAGATTGATCTGAGGGCAGGTTATCACCAGATTAGGATGGCCAAGGAAGATATTTTCAAAACAGCTTTCAAAACTCACTCTGGTCATTATGAATTCTTGGTTATGCCCTTTGGGCTAACCAACGCGCCAGCCACCTTTCAAAGTCTTATGAATCAAGTTTTCAGGCCATTTCTCAGGAAATTTGTCCTGGTCTTCTTTGATGACATCCTGATTTACAGCCCTTCCTTAGAGGCTCATGTAGACCATCTAAAGCAAGTGTTTGAGATTATGAAAATCCACACGCTGGCTGCCAAGGCTTCTAAGTGCAAATTTGGTGCATGAAGGGTAGAATACTTGGGACACTTCATTACAGGGGAAGGAATCTCCACTGACCCTGGGAAGATTAAGGCAGTGCAAGAGTGGCCTAAACCTACTAATCTGAGAGAGCTCAGAAGTTTTTTGGGTTTGGCGGGCTATTATAGGAAATTTGTTAAGGGGTATGCTGTCATTGCCAAACCCTTGACACAGTTACTGAAGAAAGGAAACTTCAATTGGACTTGTGAAGCAACAGATGCTTTTGAGAGACTGAAGATAGCATTAACCACTGCCCCAGTGTTGGGATTCCCAAACTTTGCTAAAACATTTGTGGTTGAAACTGATGCGTCTACTTATGGTATTGGGGTTGTACTCATGCAAGATAAACATCCCCTAGCCTTTCTAAGTAAAACATTGGGTCCAAAATGGCAGCAGTTGTATGTGTATGAAAAGGAGTTACTGGCAGTAGTTCATGCCGTACAGAAGTGGGAACAATACTTGAGCAGTGGTCCCTTTGTGATCCTTACAGATCAAAAAAGTCTAAAGTTGTTAATGGAGCAGAAAATCTCAACTCCCTTCCAACAATTTTGGTTATCCAAGCTTATGGGTTTCCAATATGAGATACAATATCGCAGTGGAGTGGAGAATGTTGCAGCTGATGCTTTATCAAGACTGAAGGGTTCAGAGATCTTGGCAATGGCTATGTCAGGAGTACAGTCAAATGTCCTATCCTCAATTAAGTCCAGTTATCTTCTGGATAACAATTTGAGGGAAGTTTTGGCAAAATTAAGGCAGGGAACAACTGTCAGCAAGTATGGGCTACAAGGAGATCTGTTAAGAAGGAAAGGAAGATTGGTAATTGGGCCAGACCAAGAATTAAGGAAGCAAATTCTAAAATGGGTTCATAACTCACCTACTGGAGGTCACTCTGGTAGAGATGCTACCCTTAAAAAACTCAAAGGATTGTTTTGTTGGAAGGGAATGACCAGAGATGTACATCACCATATCCGGCAATGTGTGACCTGTCAAAGTTGCAAATATGACAATAGTCCTTATCCTGGG
The DNA here is from genome assembly GCA_900332095.2 of Cuscuta campestris. Taxonomy (NCBI): domain Eukaryota; kingdom Viridiplantae; phylum Streptophyta; class Magnoliopsida; order Solanales; family Convolvulaceae; genus Cuscuta; species Cuscuta campestris. The sequence goes on along the minus strand of OOIL02000450.1, from coordinate 3,208,437 downwards.
TTATTACAGCCCTTACAGATACCAACTGAGGTCTGGAGGGACGTCTCCATGGACTTCATAGAGGGGTTGCCAAAATCTGGAGGAAGGGAAGTCATTATGGTTGTAGTTGACAGGTTTAGCAAATATGCCCATTTCATAGCTTTGGGACATCCATTCTCTGCAGCAGAAGTGGCACAAGCTTACTTGGACAACGTGTTTAAGTTACATGGATGGCCCCAAACCATTGTGAGTGACAGAGACAAGATATTCTTGAGTGAATTTTGGAAAGCATTAATGATAATCCAAGGAACTGAGCTGCTGCTGTCAACGTCCTACCACCCACAGACTGATGGCCAGACAGAGGTGGTTAATAGGTGTGTGGAAACCTATCTCAGGTGTATGAGCAGTGAACATCCTAAGGAGTGGAGCAATTGGCTAGCATTGGCTGAATGGTGGTACAACACTTCATTTCATTCCTCCACTCAAATGACACCCTATGAAGTTGTGTACAATCAACCACCCCCCATTCATCTTCCATACCTGCCAGGAGAAACTAAGATAGAGGCAGTTGACAGGTCCTTGCAAAGAAGGGAGGCAATGATACAACTATTGAAATTTCAGTTGTTGAGGGCCCAACATAGAATGAAGACTCAGGCAGATAAACACAGAGCTGAAAGACAGTTAGAAGTGGGTGAGTGGGTCTGACTTAAACTGCAACCTTAGAGGCAGAACACAGTGCAAGCAAGGGAGAACCAAAAGCTAGCTCCTAAATTCTATGGGCCATTTCAAGTGCAGGCCAAGGTGGGGCCGGTGGCCTATAGGTTGAAATTACCCTCCTTTGCACAGGTGCATCATACCTATCATGTATCACAAATCAAAGCTTTCAAGGGGATTTTACCTAAACAACCACACATTCCAGGGTGGTTACAGGGTAAAGACATGGCTGTTACTATCAGACCTATAGCAATACTGGAGAGGAGAATGATCAAACAAGGCAATAAGGCAGTTGTGCAGTACTTAGTGCAGTGGGAAGGCCAGAGTGTGGAGGATGCTTCATGGGAGAATGCCAAGGAGATAGAACAAAGGTTCCCTAATGCTTTTGGGAAATAATGAAGCTGAGTTGTGATAGCTGCTACTCTAGTGAATCCTGGGCATGGGGCTGCCTCTTTTAAGGGGGAAGGAATGTTACAGGGATGGAAGTTTGTTACGTTTGTTGAAGTTTGTTAAGTCTGTTTGGGTTGTTGAAGTTTGTTGAGTTGTTGTAATAGGCCTATAAATACCCCATTCTGTAATCTGTAAATCAAGTTGATAATAATACAAATCCACTTTCTCTCTCTTCCTCTCATCTCTCTCGTCTGATTTTCTTCTTTGGCGAATTGATTCGCCATTAACAGTCATCCTCAAAGCTCTGTTCTTATTCTGTGGGAGCTTCCTTCATTGATTGTTAACAGATTGGTTCATGATATTGGCTCATAATTCGAGGCATCTACAATGTTTCATTCAAAAAACTGATGTTTCATATCATATCCTCCATAAACTCCTTCAACCTCCTTCCCCAGCCCCTTGGCGCCCTCGCTGATTCTAATTTACCTGGTCGATTGTAATTTATATTAACAAAATAGAATACTTTTTAAAATAGATGAGGACAGAGGTAATATTTTTTTTAAATAAGGTAATAAATTTAAGTTAGCTTATTTTGTAGTACAATTATTTTGATTTATTATATTAAAATAATGTAGATTAAATAATTAAATGAGATGTGAGGCTTACAATGGAAAAATAAGAAGGAAATGTGTGATAAACCATTAAAGTAATAGGATGAAAGTTAAGAGAAATGATCTCAAATCAATTATCAAAAATAAGAGAGATGAAGGACAATGAAAAAAAACCATTATAGATACTCTAATGAATGGGGAGGTTTGGGTGGCATTAATGTCTGATATCAATAAATATCATCCTATGACATAAGTATCAATTGCAGCACCTACAATTTTTTTTAAAAAATTGATGGTCTTTACTCAACCCAACTCTCCGATCTCTCTAATTGCAACCTACAAAATTTAGTTGATCATATCGTAGGTACTCGGGTCATTCTATGATATTGAAATTCAATATCAGTTAAACATGAGTGCTAATGAATATAGAAATCACCTCAAATAGGACTAAAACATAGAAAAAAGTATCAAAATATGATTTTCATGTTTTTTTTCCGAAATAGGACGATGCACTGTAGTAATGTGGTACTGTACATGTGCACATTACTATATTTTTTGGTAATGTAAATGAGCATGTTTGGTAATGTAAGTCCTATTTCGAAAATAAAAACATGGAAGTCCTATTTTGGTATATTTTCAATATTTTAGTCCTACTTTGGTTTTTCTCTCTAATAATACGTGATTCACAAAATTTCTTTGGGAGAAAGACCAAAGTAGGACCAAAACATTGAAAATATACCAAAATAGGACTTCCATTTTTTTATTCCCGAAATAGGACTACATTACCAAACATGGTCATATACATTACAAAAAAAGTATAGTAATTTGCACATGTACACTGCCACATTACCACAATGCAAAGTCACATTACCACAGTGCAAAGTCTTATTCCGAAAAAAAAACATGAAAGTCCTATTTTAGTGCTTTTATCTATGTTTTAATTCTATTTAGGATAATTTTTAAATTTCTTTCTCTATCTAAATAAATTTTAATTATTATAGAATGGAGCATCTTTAGCGACCATGCTTTAGAAAACAAAAATAACGAAATTAATAAGACCATGCTTCCCTCAAATTAACGCGATTGTGCTTCTCCTTGATTTCTCAGGGATTTCATAGTTCCGAGTTCATCAATGGCGGATTCCGCTTCACAGAGCCGATCGCGCGACCTCGACAAGCTCCTTCTTCGTCCCGGCCACCTCGTCGGCCCAGCTTTCGAACCCGGCGAAGAAGTAATTTCCTTATTTGCTTTATAAAAACACTTCTCTATGTCTCTCCTCTACGATTCTTATCTTCGCGCAGTTGAACTGGATTCAGCACGAATTTAATACTGTCTGCGGATAATTTATATTGCTTATTGCAGCTGAGAGATGATATCCGGGAGTTTGTTAGACTGTTGGTTGTTGGGGCTGGAGGATTAGGGTGTGAGTTGCTGAAGGATTTGGCTTTATCTGGGTTTCAAAACATTGAGGTTATTGATATGGATAGAATTGAAGTCACCAATCTCAATCGCCAGTTTCTCTTCAGGTACACACTTGTTAGATACTTTGATGATGTTGTGTTTTCTTTATTTTTATTTAGATAAGGTAAAACTTTTTTGTTGTTGAGCTAGTGATTGCTGTCTGTTCATTCATTTTAGATTTTAGATTAATTGGGTGTTCAATTTTGAAGCATATCTCTGAAGATTGCCAAATCCATTTTGAGAATTTGTTCAGAGTTCCATAATAGGGTACATATACTGGTTTAGAGCATAAAAACAGGCAATTTTGCATTTCAACTGACAATGATACTGATTAGGTGCATTTTTTTAATCAGTTTCTATATATAGTTATTTGTTGGTAAAATATGTATGAGAATTATGAAAAAAATCAATGCTTGACAATATTCTGTGAATCATGTTAGATGGTCTGAATGGGATTTAGCAGCTAAACTGTGTCCTTTAAATCCCCGTGCAACTTTATTTCGAGTATATGGTTCATTACTATTTCCTTTTTTGGAAACTTCATAAATTCAATGTTTGACTTTGCCTGTATTCTGTGAAGTGTGTTGGATTGTGTGTCTGACTCTTCCAATGAAGTCCATCTTGAGATAAGTAATACAGTAATACTGTAGACAAGAATGAAGCCAGAAAAATGAAGTGTTTTCTTGAATCTTAACAACAATTTAAAGCATTTAATCTATTTTACAAACTATTCTCATGGGCATTTCACTGCAGACTTGAAGATGTTGGGAAGCCAAAGGCTGAAATTGCTGCAAAGCGAGTAATGGAAAGAGTTAGTGGTGTGAACATTATTCCACATTTCTGTAGGATTGAGGATAAACCGCTAAGCTTCTATAGTGATTTCCACATTATTGTTCTTGGCCTTGATTCTATGGAGGCTCGAGGCTACATAAATGCTGTGGCATGTGGATTCCTAGGTTTGTCTCTTTCTTGTTATGTATGCCAAGCTTTGTTACGTCCTCTCATCAGTTTTTGAAAATTACTTTTAATACTTTTTGAAGTATTTGCTTTCAAAATTTGTGGTTGATAAAGGCCCTCGGTGTTTACTTATTTTTATACTTTTCTGATGCTGCTTTTATTTTTTATCCTATGGAAAATATTTTTGACCATCAAAATTACATTGGTTTGGTGTTTAACTGTAGAGTATGACTGTAATGACAACCCAATTGAAGAAACAATCAAACCTATGGTGGATGGTGGAACTGAAGGTTTCAAAGGGCATGCAAGGATTATAAAGCCAGGGGTCACTCCATGTTTTGAGTGCACAATTTGGCTTTTTCCTCCTCAAGTTAAGTTTCCCTTGTGCACTCTAGCAGAAACACCTAGAACTGCTGCTCATTGCATTGAATATGCACATTTGATCAAATGGGATGAGGTACTACTGTGATCTATTCTTCCCTATCATTTCTGAACTCTCTCTTTGGTTTCCATTTTTTGGAGGGGAAGGAAGATGAACAATTATAATAGAACTATATTATTTAACCAAACAACATATATTTACTTTCCAATCTAACTCAAACAAATATACTCGCAGATATTTTATTTTAAAAGAAAGCCCACAACACTACATAAAATCCCAACCAAACAAGCCTTAAGGTTCACTTCAGATGTCAGGTTTTGGAAGGGAATGCCGTGGAAGGCTTAGTCTGTATCTTCATAAATAGGACGTGTCTAAAAATGAATAGAGATTCAAAAGTTATATGATCGCTTTTTTCTTATGTTATTCCTTCAACTTTTATAAAATCTTGAATGTCTATCAAGATATAGACTTGCTCACCCAAAACCCTCCCCTCTAAAGCCCTCCAAAGTCCAAACAAACAACCCAAAGGGAATTAATTTTATTGGTTCTCTATTGATATTTGGAACTCCATTCTCATGTGCAGGTTCATAGTGGCAAAAGTTTTGATGCAGATAATCCTGAACACATGCAATGGGTCTATTCAGAGGTTCATACTCCTGTTCTTCCCAAATTTATTCACGGCATGTTGGTGAAGAATGCAATTTTAGGATTCCATTTTCTGGAACTCTCATTGTTTGTATTTATGATTTCTTATAGGCTGTTAAGAGAGCAGATCTCTTTGGAATTCCAGGAGTTACATATTCTTTCACACAGGTATAGTTATCAAAACCTGATTTGGACTCTTGAAAATCTTCTCACGGCATCCTATAACTTTTCTTTCCTAACGTACTGTCTCAGGCTTTATTTGATACTCCCTTTGTCCCTATTTAATCTTCCCATTTTCTTTTTACACGTAGTAAGAAAGATGAAATTGTGTGGTTGAAATTTGTGCCGAGTGGAGAGAATTCATGTGAACCAAACAATTCTCCCGTTAAACGAACATGAGAAGATTATTTATGGACATCCAAAATAGGAAAGTTGGAAGATAAAAAAAAAGGGACAGGGCATATATAATAGTGCTTTTTTCATAATGTTATTTCAGGGTGTTGTGAAAAATATCATACCTGCTATAGCATCCACAAATGCTATTATTTCAGCTGCCTGTGCTTTGGAAACCTTGAAACTTGTCTCTGGATGCAGCAAAACATTATCCAACCAGTTAACGTATGCATATTACTGGCATTTGACTATTTTATACTCTGCATAATATATACTGTATTGATTATGCTCTAACAATAATGCATCAATGATTTGCTTTTTTTTTAACATTCTAAAAAAGTTCTCGTCAGATGGTGGCTTTCCGCCTAGTTCTTCCTCTTTTTGACATCTCTACTGTTTATTGATGAATACATGTATCATATTCTGCTCCGTACAGATATAACCTGTTGTATATATTGCACAATCTATACTTCCTGTGTTTTATTTCTATCTATGCTTTGAAGGTATAATGGAGTTGACGGTCTTAACACGTCTGTGACCGAGTTTGAAAAGGATAAAGAATGTCTTGTTTGTGGTCCTGGTGTTCTTATTCAACTAGACCCTTCAGTCACCCTGAAAAAGGTCATCTACCATCTTCTCTTCTACTTAAACACATCAATTTCTTGCTCCGTTCATTTTTGTTGGGTGCCTTCGTCTACTTGGCTTGATGATTTAGTTTTAATTGCACACTTAACCAAAATCGTTTAGTTGATTGAAAATATGCTTGATAATGTTTCAAAAATGTTGTTTCTTGGCTTGACGGGAACAATTCTTGATATTGTTTCTAAAATGTTGGTATTTTGTAACAGTTCATTGATATGCTTGAAGATCATCCAAAGCTGCTCCTGACTAGGGCTAGTGTGACGTACAGAGGGAAGAATCTGTACATGCAAGCGCCTCAAGTGCTGGAAGAGATGACTCGGTCAAATCTTGATTTACCATTGTTTGATCTCATGGATAAAACTCCCCGAGATATAATTCATGTGAATGGCATGGCCGGGAAGGGCGATACGAAGCGGTCATGCTTGAGAAAATTACGCGTGGCTTTCAAGGGCATTACTGATGGAGCCACCGACATGGACATGGCCGGAGGGGCATAACTGTCATTCTGTGTTGCTCTTTATTACCACGGAGCGTCTTACTTCGCTGTAACAAATCAGGAAGGAAAAAAAAAAGAACAGCAATTGACAAGGTGAAGTCTGCAAACCCTTCATTTTTGTAACATTTCTCCTGGTAATTTTGTCATCATAAATGTGAAAATAATGTATGGATTTCAGTTAACTTTATTTTATTTTAATTTTTTTTTGCACGGTCGGTCGTTCTTAGAACCCGTAACAAGTAACAACCATGCTTGGTGCACATCGATGTCACACTAACTCTATTTTTGCCTGCAATACATACAAACTTTGTATGTGTGATTCAGACAAATTTTGTTTTCAAATTGCAAAAAATGTGATTGGGGCAAACATTTTGGTGTCCTTGTCCGAAACATTTGTTCTAGAGTGATAAGGAATTCTCATAGCTTAAATTTCTTTTGACAAAAGAAGGATGTACTTGCAAAAGTATTATGCTTAACATAATTGTCTCCTAGCGTATTTGTTATGAATCAAATTCGAGTCTACTCTTTTAACTTGTATACGCTGTGCTTTCTCAGGCTCAAAATGAACTTCATATTTTTCTTTTCTTTTTTTAGCTATCCCAAAAAAAATTTCATAGTACTTTTTATTTTTATTTTATGGGGTATCAAAGAATGAACTATGTAGCCCAAAAAAATGAACTATTTGGTTCAGGATCTTTAGTAGTCGTTTGGTGGTTGTCTAGACACAGCCCGGTTTTGGTTATAGGATTGGAGATTCTGATGGAGGATTCATTCTTAGGGTCAATTTTCAGTTTAACCTTTTTTAGCTTATTATTTATTTTTATTAAAATCAGATCTAATTAGATTAAATCAAAATATATTTGATCAAATTAGAAATGACTTTAGTTATAACTACAATCAAATTAGATTTAATCTAGTCGGATTTGTTCAGATCTAATTAGATCAGATTAGATAAGATCTTCAAAAAATCAAATATAACTAGATCAGGGGAATGGCATAGAGTCTTAACCGTATCGGGTGGTTTTGATTGGTTTTGCTTCCCAACGAGTTCATGTTTTGATTTTGATTTTTTTGGGCGTTTTGAAAAAAATGTTATGTATTCTCTTTGTTCCAAAAAAAAGACTTCACATTTTTTTTGAGGACGTTCCAAAAAAGGTTCATCTTTATATTTTTATCAAATTTTGTATGGTCTAGTGTCTTTCTCTCTTCTCTATATCACTTTCAACCATACAATTTCACACTTCATAAATTTTGTTTCAATTCAGACTTTATAGAATTTTTTTAGATTTTAAAAGTCAATGAGTATTCAATTGAGATTTTGAATAATAATTTAAAATCTGCAGTTATTTAATTAAGATTTTAAAAATCTTTCTAAATCTAATGATATTGAAAAATTGATAAGTTTTCAAAAATTGTTACAGAGTATTAAAATGGATTGCAATGTATTTTTAATTAGAAATATAAATAAAAAGATTTTGTGGACTCCCACAGCCGAGCCGGTAGCTCAATCTTCTCGATCTCCTTCTCCTTCGACCGATCTTCTTCTCTTCTTCCCAAGAACTCATTTTCGATCTCCTTCTCTGTCCGGCGGAGGTTCTTCTCTTTCATTCTCTTCTAGCCTTCAAGGTAAGGTCTTCTCTTCTCCAATTCCCTCCATCATCTTCAAGCCTTCCCAATTCAATTTTTTGTGGGCATATGATTCTGCATTTCCTCTTCAAAGCCGTTTTTTAGTTGCCCTTTGCCCTATTTTTGCAACCCAATTATAAGATACAATTTAAAAATGTAAATCTAGTTGTTTTTACTATTTACAGAGTGAATTTGTTTTTTGTATTGGAATTAGTTACTGGTCATGTTTGTTTATTTTTGAACTCTTTAATTGATTCACAAGTTATTCTTTTTTAGGTTAAGATTTTATGCTCTCCATGTGTTTGAAGAAATGTCTACAAATGGTCCTTGGTTATTTAATTTTTTTCTCTTTTGCTTTAAACAAGGAGTGTATTATGTTTTCTTTTGTTATGCTCTTGATAAAAATTTCTGAAAATGTGCATACCAATGATTGGAGACTTGTTTAAAATGACTATTGAACTTCAAGATCATAATACACTTGTTTCACCACTAATTAGAGTTGCAAAAGAAAGTTGTTAGATCTCGAGAATCATGGTTAACAAGAGAAAGAAAACATTAAAACTTTTCAATAGTCATAAAAAAAGTCCTGCAGAAAGTCAAGTGTTCATTCACATGTTGATTGACGCAACAATGAGTTTATCATTTATAAATATTATATTTAAAAAATAATTTATTTTTATTTATTATATTATTTTTAAGCTTTTGATCAATTCCTTAAGTTTAAATAATGTTAGAGCAATGTATAAATTTTTAAAATAACTCAAATATATGTATAAATAATCCATAGATTATAAATAATCTACTAGAATCCTATAAAATCCTCTTGATAAATATAATAAAATCTATCTAACTCTGCGCAAACTTAAAATAATACATTGATTTTACAGAATCTAAAGATTTTAAATAATCTATCATAATCTTAAAAAATTTGGATTGAATACACCCCTCTTAGTATAAATCTCATTTCTTTAGTTCTCTATTTTGATTTTGAACTAAAATTAGGGTTTATAAGTACTAATTTAGGGATATTAGAAATTAACATGCCATTAATGTGAGTTGATTGTTGTTGTTTTTTTGAGTTATTAGTATCATTAACTTTATTTTGAACTTGTAAACTTATGTAGAAGGAGAAGCAGCGTTTAATATTGTTTTTGATAAACATTAACACCTTTTTGTGTGCCTTTCCCCCTTTTGTCTTCATCTTAGTGTGTATTAGACATTTAAACATCATTACAACTGTGGTTGGAGATTATCAAGCTTCTAAATTCTAAGGAAGATTCATGAGCATTCGAGCACACTGAGCAGGTAAACTGGCTACATAAATATGATATTTAAAGTAGGTCGTGATGTGCTCCGTACATTATATTTTCTTTTTTGGGACTTTTTCATTCTAACTATTTGAATGTTGGTTTGAGATGAAATTTATTACCACATTGCCTTAAAAAATATCCGGGGTGCTGCCCCCGAGCCCTCCTACTTTTCTTGCCTTTATTAACCAAAAGTGCACCCGATCACATTTTTTCTGAATCTTCTATTGATCTTGTATGTTTTGGTGAAACAAATGTTTGTCCATGCATCCATCAATGGTTGCAGTAGAACAAGAGTTTAGCTCAACATGTTTACTGATTGCATAATGCATCTAAATGCTGAGTCACTTGAGACATTAGTATTCTACCCCAATAGGTTTCTTACCAGATTCCATCAGAAAGAACTAACCATTACACCTCCTCCGTATTGTATGGAGGATGCAACAATAGAAGGGAGTGAAAGTTCCGAAGAATAGTTTTCATTTATGTATTTTTTTTGCCAAATACTATAATGTAACCTTATTCTTTTTGTATTTTTATTAGCATTTGTGTTTAATAAGATTAGATTGACGCTCCAACATTGATAATGAGTCTCCAAATCTGCACTAAAAAAGAATAAGTTGACAAAAGTAATGCAAGATATATTTGCATTTCAATGATAAATTTAAAATTACATTATCAATGTTGAAGTTTCTAATATTTATTCTAAAATTAATTTTTCTCTCCGTCTCATAATTATCTTTCTCCCACTTTCTCTTTAAAGAAAGGGTTGTGTGGTCTTTATAATTTTTTTTTTCTCTTTGCACAAACTGCAATTTACTTTATTAAAAATCATGTCAAGAAGATAATCATGGGACATAATGAGTATGTTATTTTAATTTGATTTCTCAAGCTTCTTATGTACGGAGTACTTTTTTGGGTACTAGGAACTCATCCACCTTGGGAGTAAACCAGATCTCATCTATGGCGGATTCAGGTCTCTCTCTGCTCTATCTTCTTATTCTTCTTCCCCCACTCTCCCTCATCATCTTCCTCTACCTCATCGTCCGGCCGCGTCCCGTGAAGATCTCGATCAAGAATCGCCACGTCTTCATAACCGGCGGCTCCAGCGGCATTGGCTTGGCTTTAGCTCACCAAGCCGCTTTGGAAGGCGCTAGAGTGTCGATATTAGCTCAGAATGCCAATAAACTCGAGGCCGCAAAGCGAGAGATCAGGCTCTCCACGGGGCGTGACATTGGCATATTTAGCGCCGATGTTAGAGACTACGATGCCTTGAAGAAGGCCGTGGAAGAGGCTGGCCCTATCGATGTTCTGGTCAGTAATCATGGGGTGGTTATGCCGCGGGAGCTGGAGAATCAGGATCTGGATGAGGTGAAGTTCATGATTGATGTTAACTTATTGGGGACTTTTAATTTGATCAAAGCTGCGTTGCCGGGAATGAAGAACAGGGAAAACCGTGGGCCAGGATTGATTGGAATCGTGTCATCTCAGGCCGGCCAGGTAATGCCCTTTCTCAGTTTTACTCTTTCACCAAATTGAAAGTATTGCATCAGTCCCATCTCCCATGGTTCATTCAAACTCAAACATGGGGGCCAAATTTGAGCTCTTGAGACCACACTTTTTGTTTGGTTTTACTGGGTCTGTTGCTGGCATTGGTGAATGGTAAGTGAAAGTGGTCACTGAGTGGCTGCCGAAAATTACCCATAGAAGAAATTACTCTTTGATTCATTCTCCCCATCTATTCTTAACAAAAGTTGTTTATCACAAGCTCTATGATCTTTTTTAGGCTGGCATCTTCGGGTATACAGGTTATTCGGCTTCTAAATTCGGCCTCAGAGGTCTGGCAGAAGCACTGCAGCAGGAGGTTGTTGCAGACAACATTCACGTATCTCTAATATTTCCTCCTGACACTGATACTCCTGGCCTTGCCGAAGGTATTGAAAAAGAAATTGTTTTTATTTATCCCTGAAATCCGCAATTTTTTCCCCCCTGATAGTTTTCAGCAACCATGCAGAGAACAAAAGGAGGCCGCCGCTCACGAGTATAATAGCAGCTTCTTCTGGTACAGTGAGAGCTGAAGAAGTTGCCAAGAAAGCTTGGGATGGAATGAGATCTGGAAATTTTTTTGTTCCATGCAACTTTGAGGGGTTCATGCTGTCTATAGCCACTGCTGGTCTATCTCCTCAAAGATCATTTCTCATGGCTTTCGTTGAGGTCTTTACGGCCGGCCTTATGCGGGTCGTGGCTCTATGTTTCCAATGGGATTGGTATCGAAGCATTGAAAAGTATCACGCGCTAAAGAAATAGTAAGCAATTTATTTGATCTTTATATAGGATGCCATCTCTTTCCGTCTAATATACGCTTGTTTCTTGTTTCGATCATACGCATGAATTTCTTGTGTATGATCTAAACAATCGTCACTTAGTACATTCCTTGGATTGGGGAGGGGGGGGGTGGCTACACTTGAACAATACAGGGTACAAGTTGTAATCCTTCAATGGCCATGTCATAGGATTACTTTGATCATCATTTTGCACTACTACATGTTAGTAACTAGAGTGGGGATTGGCTGCTTACGCAAGGGCCGAAAAAACGTTTGTTCTTCGCTTTGTGTGCCTAACCAAATACGCTTATTGTGTGATAAGCGTTTCATTTTGACACCTTTTATTTATGCTCGCGCTTTTTTGGTCTTTTCTTTTCATGTTAATATAAAAACAGGTCCCTTTTTCGGCGCGCATAATCCGCGGTTATGGCAACACGTGGCAAAACTCTTGCTGGCATTTGACAACTGTAGACGACGGCAACATGTGATTGGCTGAGCAGCAGACCTGATAACAGTTTAATTTTGTTTTTTATAGGATTGTGTATTATGCATTCATTAAAATGGATATTACTTTGGGCAAAGTTGCTGTATACCATAATAATACTATAATAGTCACATTTTTGTGTGGAAAATGTTATCAGGAGTACTATTTTTCTGTCAAATCTCATTATTATTCCTTTGATGAACAATGGTTGGCACTTGGAAGCTTTGATTTATGTTGTATGTTAGGTCAACAAGCGCTGTAAATGACATTTGACAATTGCACCTCTTATTTTCTTGCACAATTAGGACTTTATCCGTTTCATAATTACCTTTCTATTTTCTTTATTTGGGTTTGTTTTTCTAAAATTTTACTCCATCAATCACAATTTAACTTGAATATGTAGTATTTGCATAGTCAAACTATAATCGCGTCCTTTATCTATTTTTCGGGGTCGGTTCGGTTGTTCTCGGTTGGACTTTATTTTGGTTCTTGAAAATCGACTCGAATTTAGGAAAGCTGAAAAAACCGAATTGATGTAATCGAAAGGTTATGGTTGGTTTTCAAAAACCAAGATTTATTCAAAAAAATTACTCGGTAATTACTCTCTACTAATTTCAGTACTCGGTATTTCACATGAATTGAAAAATTGTCCAAGCTACTGCCACTTTAGTATTCAACTTGAATTTAAAAAAATTGTCAAAACTATTATGGCCACTGCCACTGCAACATATTTAAACATTTTGGGGACTACGTTGGATACTTGGATCATTTACCCACACATAGTATTATTTTAATTTAATATAACTATTTCGCGCTTGGTTATTTGGTCGGTTTCGGTCACAAACACAACGTGAAAATCAAAACCAAAATTTCAGTCGGTTCAGGTTTTGAAAATCGGTTTAACGGTCGGTTCGGTTAATTATTCACCCCTAATTACTACTAAACTATTGTATACTTCAATTAGTTAATATTTCTAATATATGGCGCTACTTTTAGTATTAATTTAATTTTTGTTCTTGTAAATAAACACCTTTTAATAAGTCAACCATTTTTAAAAACCAGATTTACAACAAAAATTTAAGAAATTGCCTCTTAAATCAATCGAATTCTAAAAAATCAGCTTTTAAATAAATAACCACCACCCCGGCATAAAAATGGCAACTAAAAAAACATAATCGGCACATTTATTTCCATCAAATCAGCTCAAAACATCATTTTTATCATCTCAATCTTAGATGTGATTTTTTAAAAATTGACATATTGAAGGTTTTTTACCCATGTAATTCTTGATTTTTTTTTGCTACTTTTAAGGATTATTTTACTTGAAAATTCAAATTTTAAACATGTATGTTGGCATAAACTACAATTGTTTCTTCGCAAGAAAATGGGTCATCCATGTTTACGTACACCGTACCTTATAGACTCACGTCTTTAGGCCTTGGAGAGTCTTTAGGCCTAAAGATGCGAGTCAAACCATTGAAACGCATACAAGAATGTATGCAGTAAAGGGTGCAATTTAGCAACTCATATGATTTACTTTTAGAACTCGCATCAATCCATTAAGATAATGGATTTGGGTTTAAATTATGTTTGGTTTTAAGTAAATAAACAAAGGAAATAATGTAGGTAAAGTGTAGTTTCTTTGGCCAGTATGAATGAAACCTTCAAGTCCCTGAGGAATGGATGCATTTGATTTCTTTTCAGTCACTCGCAGATTATGCATACCTCACCACCCATCTTTTGCTCTTCTAAATGAACCAAATTATCTCCCCTGAGATGAAAGGGAAAAATGTGAAGTTAGTGATACATCGTTACCAAGGAGATATCCTAAACCAAATTACATGTTGACAACGGTGCATGAAACCAACCACTGAGATGAATTGGGTCAGAAAAATGTGTTTCAACGCGATATTCACATTTAAGTTAAAGTCTGTCTCATACCATGTTTGAGCCGTTGGGGTTATATCCCTTGGGTTTATGGGGCTAGCCAATAGTCAAACTTACAAGGAGTCTGGTTTTAGTCAAGTAAGGCTCCTACAATATGTTTAAAGAAGGCAAGAACTCTACAGGACAGGAGTCTTATGTTACCTCGAAGAAGATTTCCTAATACAGAAGGATAAAATTTTCTTCTATGATAGTTGAATATTAGTGACAAGACAAAGCAATCAAGATCTACTCAATATAGTCCACATTCTATCAACACCATAGAAAGTTCAAAGCTTCCAAATTCCACATGTCATTGTACACTCAAACACAAGCATGCATACATTGGAGTTATATCTTGACACCATCTAAAGTTCCCATAAAATTTACCTCTTAGTTTACCACATAAAATCTCTCCTTTGTTTACTATACCAAGCACAATTACTTTCCGATAACAATTTCGCATCGATTCATGCTGATTGTCAATTTTGGGACGGAATCATTTGCACCAACAATCACATTCCCATATACAGATTACTAAAAACTAGACAGGCTTGACTAGGTTCAAGATTTATTAAAGAACAGTAATTGTTATGTAAAGTTCAAATACCTGTTGAGCAGAAATATCAGTTCGATCTGGAATAGTTTGTGCAGGGTAAAGAGGTTACATTAGAACTCATTTTGCTTGTAGATTCCTGGGTATTGCCATCTAGGAATTGAGAAGTTACACACCCCTCCACTGTGTTGCTGGATAAAGGACCAGAAGCAGTAGCACGTTTTGAACTAAGATCGAGTCTCTCAATCATTCTGGCAACACCAGCAATACCTGCACTCATCTCTCGCTGCACTTCTTTACCAAGTTCCTTGACGGTTGTATTCCGAGCTAGTAATTTTTCCTTAAACCCTCGTGTACTTTTTGAGAATGTTTCCTTGTACCTGACCAATGATCAGGATGTCTCAACTATTTGTTCTTTGAAGTCTTGTTTCAACATTTTTTATTTTAGTGATGTACAACTATAGGAGTATTGTTCGTTGGTTTAACAAGATTTAATATACTTTATTAGTTTGGGGTTTTTTAAATACATCAAATATAATGAGAGTTACTTTATTTTGTTAAAAAAAAATTCTTTTTTTGTGTGGGAGAAAAATAGATTTTCAAGGTGGACCTTTTTTTTGGGGGGGGGGGATGGGAGCAGTAAAAAGAAGGAAAAAGAAAACTATATTTAAACGAGGAATTTACTTAAATAGCACTAAAACATAATGACTTTCCCTAAATAGCATCACATGTGTTTTTCTTTCCAATGTAGCACTTTTGGTCATTATGCATTACTCATTATTCAAGCAAATATTTGCCATCACTGGACATTATGGACATTATTAAGTGCTATTTAGGGAATAAAACAGTTTAAGTGCTATTTAGGGAAATGACTTAAGTTTTAGTGCAAATATTTCTATTTAAACTCCCCTACCTGGATGAAGCAGCAGAGAGTTTATATTTTATGGACTCTGAGAAAGCAAGCAAATCAGATGAGCTTGACCTTTGCTGATTCTCAGGGGATGATCCACTGAAATGTTTCTAGAGTAGTTAGAAAAAGAATAGCAAAGGCAGAAAGGTTGCAAAGGAAAACAGTTCAGATAAAATAAGAAGATGCGAGCATATGTAGGAGTATTAAAACAAGTTGAAGATTGCAAAAATCAATAAACCGTCTGTTGCTTAAAAAAAAGAGTAAATTCTTGAACAAAAAATGAAGAAAGAAGAATACCAAAGCTTAATTGAGTCAACCCCACTTGCTGGAGTAGCAGTGGCTACATTTGATATAGGTGACAAGATTGAAAAAGAACAGGATGCATCAATTGTGCTCGATGAGATCCTAGAAGGTGGCATACCACTCCGAAGAAATTCATAAGTTCTCCCTCGAGACTCTTCTGAGGAGTCACTCATTTGATGCGGAATTGAACCGGCTTCTGTAGGAACAGAAGAAAGAATTGAAGACGTGTGTCTTATCCTTCTGTTAATAGAGCGAGCTCTGCTGGTAAGGGCAGCAAAGCGTCGAATTATCCTCTCTTCAAGATCAGAAACATCCTAGGGAGGAAACCATGAGTTGAAGTTGCAAATTAAAATGCAGCAACAGTAAAAACAGGTAATATAATTTATTCTACAAAATCTTACCCCATCATCCATGTCGTTGCTTTCGTGAATTTCAGGAGCATAGTGCACACTACACCTTGACCTTGCATTCCTTTCGGTCTCCACTGCAACCAGCAGCTCTTGGCTGGATACCAAGAATTGTTTTAGCAAAATGCAGATTACATGAAAGAAAAAAAAAAACTATGGATAACTACTAGTAATTCCCAACCAAGAAAAATCTTTGCTTTAAGCAAGGTAGTGAGTGGTCTGTTTAAATGAAAAGATATTGAGTACCTGGCAGGTTCTGTCAATACAACTTGCCTTGAACAAATAGGACATTCTTGACTTCTCTGAGACCTAAACAAAAATACCCAATGCTCAAGATACATAAAAGGTAAACGGTTCTTAAAAATAAATTACGACCATAATGACACAGCATACCACTCAAGTATACACTGCAAGTGATATTCATGTTTGCATTTGGTAACCTGGAAGAGACATCGAACAACGCAAAATCAGGGATTTGGTAATAATCGTTACCATCATATAATCCAACCGTCATAATCAGTCTGACTTGTCATCAAGAAAGAAGGAAATATCACCACATTCCACACGATAATCAAAAGGTACTCTATGTTATATGAGTACCAATGAAATCCACACAATGCAGTGAATATGGAAAGATCAACCAAACACATCAATTGACTCCGTGATGTTCACCGAATAATAATAACGAGTCCTTCAAGAATTATTCGACAAATGAGACTATCATCTTTGATGGCTTTACTATCCATCAAAATCCCCCATGACGTAAAACACATGGATTTTAACACCTCGCCTGCTCAAAGGCACACAAACATCTAGTCTAGAGGATAAATCTCCACAAAACAACAAAAATATTAACCATGAGAACCCTAATAACACCATCCACTTGCGCAATATGCATACAGTTCATACTCAATTTGCACAACCTAATTAACATTATACTCAGTATAAACAAAAATTCAACCAGCACAAATTCAACAATCACATAGACAACTCAGAATTGAGAATCAAAGGGAAGAAGTTTCCAAAAACCAGAAACGAATCATCTATCAAGTGGTCAACAATACATTGCATGCGTAACACAGAGTCATATACAGAGAGTCAGAGAGCGCGTGAGGGCGTACAGTAGGAGGATCGCTAGAACTGAACGGCTCCAGACAAATGATGCATCCGTCTTCGAATCCTCCGTCGTCTTCCGCCGCAACAGTTCCAGATGACGAAGACGACGACGACGCGTAAACGATCGGCGCCGGAGTTTCGGACGGGAGAACCGGATAACTCGCCATTGATCACTACTGTAACAATGTCAATAAGTCTAAATATTCATCATACACCTGGATACATAAATGTTCTAGAGAGAGAGAGAGAGGAGTAGCGGAGGGAGGAGTGTAGAGAGAGAAAGGAGAGAGAGTGCAGAAGGTCAAAAGCAAAGAATAATAATGGGGCGAAGAAGAAGGCGCCGATTCCCAGTTCAGACGGTTGTTGGAATCGATCAAACTCTTTTTTTAGTAGTAGCCCGCAAGTTTTACTTACTCCTACTATGGCCCACAAGATAAAAGTTATACTCCTATCCCTATTCCTTTCCAAAATAGAGAAAAATATTAGTCCAATAGTAAAACAAAAGTAAATACGAATAAATTACTAAAATAAAAGTTTCATACTCTGGGGTATTATTTTTTATCTTCAAGTTAGAAATTACAAAATCAATAATATTAATATATATTACCAATATTTGACTTATAATTAAATAAAATATATACTCCGTATTTTATATTAATTCGATAAAATAATATTTTGAAAAAAATTGATATAATAAATTTAATAAAATTACTTTTGTATCAATATCTAATATCATTTTTATTTAATTTAAAGTCAAACTTTAACAATTTTGACCAAAAAAGTAAAAAAAATGAATAAATATTCAAAAAGGAAAGGAGTAAAACAAAAGTAAACATGGACAAATTACTACAGTAAAAGTTTCATGTTTTTTATCATCAATATAAGAATTGCAAAGTTAATAATTTTAATATATAATACCAAAAAACATTTTGAAATACGAGTATTCTTCTGCGTTTGATTTTCCACAATCAAGAAGAATCAAATGATGACAAATTTACCAAATTATTTACTCTGATTAAATTCTTTTTAAATTTTATAGTAATTTTTTTAAATTTTTTATCCCGAAAAAGTTAAATAAGATCATTGTGTTGAGACTTGAGAGGGAGGGATTCGAATCAGGGGCGAAGCCAAGTGGGAGCAAATGGCTGCAATTGCAGTCACTCCCAACTTGATTTTTTAATACTATATATCACTACATATTGCTCCATTTCAAATAAGAAGAGGAAGAAAGGAAGACGAAGATGAAGAAAAAGAAGAACATAATGATGATGATGATGATGAATATCCAGTGTGATGAGCTTCTTCTGCAGATCTTCTCCGACAAAATCTACCCGTGACATTTGCCAAATATGTTTTTTACTTATTTATTTATTTCTATCAATAAGTGTTATTGTAAACCACATGTTTGACAAAATGCTTGTGAGACTTATTTTTACTTTAATGTCTCCTAAAACATAGTCTCATCGGGGTAATAAATGAAAATGTTGCGACAGCCTTTGGAGACAACATCTTACACCGTAAAACATTCTTGTAATGAAAATAAATGAGTTTAACGGAAATACAAATTCAAATAAAATAGCTTTGGACCATCCACTCCGCCAATCATCACTAACCACCGGATTGCTCATCCAATACGTGATTCTTATATGCGTGCAGTCAAAGACAACAAAAACTACCCCTAGTGGAAAGTTGAGTGGAAAAAAATTTAACACTCGAATCAACTTATAGAACAATGCCGCAATCATACACAATCGCACAATATCATGTAAGTAATTCATAATTTCATGCAACATCACTATCAATCATGAATCGTCCTAGCATAGTCATTTGTCATTAATTTAACTTATGACGGTTAAGGCTAAATAAATCAACTAGAATCATGACACTAATGGTAGATACCAAGAAGCCAAGCTCAAACCCAAAAGGTCTCCAAAGGGTGGGTCGAAGCTCTTATCGAGGCAGATCGCAGACTTATGTACACAAGTTTTGAATCTAATGCCATTAAGTCTGCATTCACGCCTCACATGACATGTATCCTACCTTAGTCCTATTGGATATTCAAGATATTCAATTCAATTCAGATTCGCTTAGATACTATATTCCTCAATCACATTTCACAATTTAGTATCATCACCAACAAATTCCATAATCATCATATCACAAGTCATGGGTATTCCTTCCCAGGGGACCACGACCCCACTGATTACCGTCAAATTCAGAATTGAACGGACCAACTATCTCTACTTCTGACCACAAATAAATACTTGGTATACTCTGTAGTTTTCCTTAAATGGATCGGTTCATGATATTTAGTTTTAAGTTGTTGTATCCTGACCTCGTCTCGTTTCAAATGGATTCAGTTTCGATTCGAGATGAAAAAACAAATCTCGTTTAAAATACGATAAGTGGTTCACTACTATTACGGTCCGCCAAACCAGTATGGTACCATGGTAATTTGCTATTTTTCCCCGCTTTTATTGTTTTTTTCTCTTGTTTTATATTAGCCCCTTTCTCTCTAGGGTCGTGGCAATTTCTTCTAGTCATTGTTTATATTGATCGTTCATGTTTCCATGAAATATAATATTTTATTACGTGCAATTTAAATCATGGGGTTCTTTTTTTAAAACAGTAAATGATATATTCAAATGATCACCATGAAGTCTGTAATTTTAGCTCGGGCCATTCTTCGAAGAAGCCGCTCTGCCCCAAAATATGAAAGAGCCTGATCCAAATTTGTCTCTTGCTGGATGTTCTTGTAACAAAATAATGACCCATGCGAGTTATCTTGGTCTTCAGTAGACCTACCTTTATAAAGGAGGTTCATAGAAGACCGTTCATCTAAGTCAATATTAAATTTATATCCATCAAACATATGCTACTCCATTAAAATTAATCTAAAAGAGTTAAAATATAAACGATTCCGGTCCTTTTAACATCGACCCTCAAGAATTTCTATTGGCACACTGATGACTTACACTAGCATAAAATTTTTGTGCGAAAATTTTGTGAAAACACTGACATTTTATACTTGTGTGTGTCATCAGACTGTCAATGTTTGATGTACAATTTGGTGAGATACTCCTCTCCCATTATGCGTTACGATTCTTGACCGACTTTCTTTAAATTCAAGTATTCAATTTATTTGATTATAGTTAAAATTTTAAAAAATTACATGAAAAATTTTACTGACAAAAAAAAACTATTTATTTCGTAAAATAATTAATAAAAATAAATACGTAGTAGACAAAATGAATTAAGTTTGGATAACTTTATTCACAAACAATACAATAATTACAAAGTCTACCGTCTACACTCTACACCCTCCTCCGTTCACCTTTCGGCTTTCATTTGTCCTCCGGCATACGGAGTCTTCTATTTTTTTTCGAAAAAAAATAAACGGATACCCATTTTCTCTTCCCACCTCTCTGTTTCTTTATCACTCTCCCCCACTCCAACGGTCGAATCCGCACCAGAGAAACCTAGAGACAGCCCCCCTCTTCCCCGCACAGACGTGCTCTGCAATCCGATTCGCACCCAAATTGAGCGTTTCTTACTACCCGAATGCAGGATTTCATCGGTTCAGTTCGCCGATCTCTGGTCTTCAGACCGTCAGGGGAACCCGAAGATGGTGGTAACGGCTTCGGAGGATTCGTGGAAAAGATTGGATCCAGTATCCGGAAGTCGAGCATAGGAATGTTTTCGAAGCCCCAGTTGCCGTCCTTGCCGCCGGTTTCCAAACCGGAGCAGATGAAGTCCCGGAAAGAGGACCAGCCGCTAATCAGGTGGCGGAAAGGGGAAATGATCGGTTGTGGCGCTTTTGGGAGGGTTTATATGGGGATGAATCTTGATTCAGGGGAATTGATTGCTGTGAAGGAGGTAAACTTTTTCCTTTTGTTGCAGCTTTTTTAGGCATGTTTGGGTTAATTTGGCAGAGGGTTTAATCTGTAATCTTGCTGGGTTCTATTCAAATGCAGGTATCAATTCCAGCCAACACTGCTACTAGAGAGAAAAAGAAAGTAAGGGGTACTATTTGGCTATTAGTTTGAGTTTGGGTCTTGTAGGGTTTACCTTTTTGGGGAGTGAATTGGGGTTATTTCTTGTAAGCAGGTGTAAGTTCAATTTTGAGCAACCATCTGTCTTGTGCAATTTACTGAAATACAAACTATTACATTCTAGTTAACAGTTTTTTTAGATTTATAACACTGGAGATGCTTAGATAAGTTATGCTTGGAGGGAGTGTGCTGTCAGTTGGGAAAGTTAATGAGTTTGTGTATTGGAAATTTATAGGATCCCATTCGAGAGCTCGAGGAAGAAGTGAATTTACTGAAGAATCTTTCGCATCCAAACATTGTGGTTAGTATGGTCATATGAATTTTCAGTCTGACTCGTAATCTCCTGTAGTTTTAATACTATTCTGGTTCGTCTTCCAGAGGTATTTGGGGACCGCACGAGAGGAAGGATCTTTGAATATATTGTTAGAATTTGTTCCAGGCGGATCGATTTCATCTCTTTTAGGAAAGTTTGGCTCTTTTCCAGAACCTGTAAGTTGTAACTACTTACTCATATTTGAATAATGGATTCATTGGCCAATGATGTATTATGTATAGCCATATAGGGTTTAGCTGAATCTGCATAGTGCACCTGGCCTCATTCAGGGAAAACCTAGGGTGATACCACTTAGTTTATTTTGTATTTGTAGAATTATGGAGCCAATAAAAATCTGAAAAAATTGAAAATTTTTCCATTCGGGTTGCTCTAACCTTTTAAGACTTTGAGTGATTGCTTGGTGTAATTGATTGTACATGGTCTCCCTTTCTGAAAATGGTACTTCTAATTTCTATCAGGGTCCGTTTGGTATTCAGAATTGATGAAATTGGAATTATTGAATTGGAAGTTGAAATTCTATAGAATTGAATTGGATGGAATTGAATTCTCCGATTCCAATTCATTTTTGGCACTACCAATTCCAAATCCACATATTTTTGTGCAACCAAACAGCAGAATTGTGATTGTTTTCCCCAATTCCAATTCCATTGTTTGAATTCCGCGTACCAAATGGAGCCTCAGCGTTTTTTATTTGTTATTGAAAATACTCAAGACTAGAGAAATGTGAACATCCAGTTATTGCAAGATAGCATGTGGGTACCGGGTTTATCTGATATCTCTCTTCTACATAGGTTATACGAATGTACACAAGGCAATTATTAATTGGATTGGAGTACTTGCACAAAAACGGAATTATGCACAGAGATATAAAGGTACTTCATTCATCTAATGTAGTTGTGCATACAATAGTTCTTGCAAGCACATACTACTTTACAATTCCCATTGAGATAAATGAAATTGTTTCTTTACACAGGGAGCAAACATTCTTGTCGATAACAAAGGCTGCATTAAACTTGCGGATTTTGGGGCATCAAAGAAAGTAGTTGAATTGGTATGAAAATTCTTCTTGATTTCATGTTAAAATTTGTCTTTCTGTTAGAAAACACAAGTTACACAACCATAATTGGGATATGCTGCTGCAGGCCACTATGACTGGTGCCAAGTCAATGAAGGGTACTCCGTATTGGATGGCACCTGAAGTTATCCTTCAGACTGGGCATAACTTGTGAGTATAAGCATATATCAATAGCATTTGGTGTTTGTCAAATTAGATGTGAAATTTCTTAGAAGTATCCATGTTAGGTGTTCCTACCTTTTTTGTTTGATCATTTAAACCTATCACATGTAGCTCTGCTGACATATGGAGTGTAGGCTGTACCGTTATTGAGATGGCCACTGGTAGGCCTCCATGGAGCGAACAATATCAGGAGGTATTAATGACTGGCTTATCACTCGATTACTCACTGGAGTATAAGTTGAACTTATTGAGAAGTAATGGTGTATATGTGGTTTACTCATAATGTAAATTGCATGTTTTCCAGGTTGCTGCACTCTTTCATATAGGGACAACTAAATCTCATCCGCCGATCCCGGAACATCTATCAGCTGCAGCCAAAGATTTCTTACTGAAATGTTTACAAAAGTATGCCTGGTTATTTTCTTAAAACCCAAAGCATATCATCATCATCATCATCATAGTCTGCACCATAATCCCAACATGTTGTGGTTGATAGCATTAAACTTATTGTGGTAGTTATTTTTATAAAATCACCTAACACTAGTAATTCTTGCAAAAAAAAAATAAAAATAAGAGCAAGTGACAATATTTTATGCCAGATGCACTTCCTGCCACAGACTTCTTTAGGGATAATGAGATGAAAATTCTAAAAGTTTTATCAGTGTAAATAATTTCCACTTGCATGGAAAATATAATGACATGACGATGAGTTGAGAATCTTGAGATATTTGGCATTGTCATGTCCAAACATGATTGATATTGCCACAACCCAAGCATAAACAATGTGTTTTATGAGGATAAGAGTATCCTGATTTTTCCTTCATCATTTTGATGCAGAGAACCAAACCTCAGATCTACAGCGTCTGATTTGCTGCAGGTATTTTTCCAACCAATTATGTATCCTTCTTTCCTTTCAAATGTTCTGAAGGAGGCATAGACATGATAACATGTTCATGAATAATCCATAGACATAGCTTATGGAAAGTATGATATGATGGAAAGTATATTAAACTGTGCATGAATGTTTTATCAAAGCTCTAATTCGTCCTTCCTAATTGTGTCCAGCATCCACTTGTTACCGGAGAATATCATGAAAGTCATCCTGGCTCAAACAATTTGTCCATGGTCAGCAATATTTTTGGACTTTCTTTCTTTTCAGATTGTGCTAGTATAATGTAGCATACCTTCAACTAATAATTGCTCTCTGGAAATCATCAGAACAATGCTGGGAACAAAATGGCAGCACAGAAGATGGATGTTAAGAAATTGTAAGCATCTAGTTTCGAGTGTTACGTTGGTTCTGAATATTATTTAATCACCTCACTTGATATTATATTTGGACTGCAGATCAAACTCTGATATAATAATTTCTTGCAATGGATTGAAAGATGTTTGCGAAGGGGACAGTGTGAGGTGCTCAACTATATATCCTGAAAAGTTTTCTGCAACAGAGTCACTCTGGAAGACATCAAATTCTGATGATGATGATGATATGTGTCAGATTGATAATGATGATGATCTTCTTGTTAGTGAGTCTATGAAGTATGCATCTAAGTTTCCTTCCTATGATCTTAACAAGGTAATCATTGGTTCCATTTCTTTATCTTGTGCCCTAAGTAAGGGGATAGTAACGGAAATGGATAGCTGAGAAACGAATATGCATCTTCACTCCCTTTTTTTAACGTAGAGTTTCAATCCTATGTGTGAGCCTGATGGTTGGGAATGCAAATATGATGGAAGTTCTGAAACGGAAACGAGCCCAGGTGTTTTCCTATCCAGTCAAGCTAATAATGAACTTAACAATAGTGCCATATCTTTCGATAAGCACAATGGCTTTACATTTCCATGTGGGCAATCTGTAGTCGAGCACGATGCTGAATCAAAAATTAGGGCATTCCTTGACGAAAAGGTACCTGGTTGGTCAAATATCTGTCTCCCAAAAACAAAAAAATCTGATCTTGCTTTTTTTTTTAAATGTTAGATGGTAGATTCAATAGCTTCTTTCTTTCTTTAGGTTCTTGATCTCAAGAAGCTGCAAACACCTCTATATGAAGAATTTCATAATTCCATGAATACTGCCTGCACTTCAAGTCCTTCCAGTAATAAGGAAAATACTCCGAATAATATAAATTTACCACCAAAAGGAAAATCTCCCAAACGCTTCCTGAGCAGGAGACTGTCTGCCGCTGTTGATATTGCAGGGAATTCCAGTACAGTATGTTCGAAACGGGTATCAAATGTCGGTTGTTTACGTGAGGCTACACAGGATGTTCAATCACCTGGACTTTGTGAATTAAAGGAAGTCATTCTAGATTCAGAGTCTGACCCTATAACACCAAGGTTTGTCATATTAACCATCTCATGCATTTTATGCACCTGAATTTCATTCACCTTTAAGCCTGAGAAATTGTTTTTTTTGTTTAATAATTATGCAAGTGACTCTGAGATAAGAAAAAGATGGGAAGAAGAGCTTGGTGAAGAGCTAGAGAGATCACGAGGCAAGTTTGGTTCTGCATTACCTTTTGATATGTTCTTTTACAGAAGTCTGCTTGTGAAACTCGGTGCTTGTCTAGCTAAGAAACATCCCACTTTTGGTCCTGTTTTTTCTCTCCATTTTTTTCATTTTTGGTGCACAACTATGGATTTCTTGTCACTTTTGATCCTTCCAACCACTTATACCGTAAGTTTCAGTAAAATATTTGGTTGATTTTGACTGTGATCAGAAATGACAGAAACCCACAGCCGTGATTCGTGACTCAAATGTGGAAACAACAGCTGAATGCGGTGCATTCAAAACTTGAAATTTTGACCTATAATTTACCTGTTGACTAGTACTTTTAGTAGGAAATCTAGCCAACGAGCCTCATTAAAAACAGAGGTGCCGAATAGGCACTAAAATGTCATTCAATATGCTTTGGTTTGCGGGTCTTGAAGTTCTCAATGCACTGATTTACTAAAAGTTGCAAACATTTCAGAGATTATGCGTCAAGCCGGTAAGCTAAAGACATCATCACCCAAAGAGCGAGCAGTAAACCGGTTCAAAGACCGACTGAGAATTGCATCTCCGGGCTGGTAAAAAGCGCACGATCAAAACAGCTTATTTTTTGAAGCTCTTTTTTCATGAACTCACGTCACACCGGTTTAGGAAACCGGTTCACAGAAGGGGCCCGTCCCGCCTGGTGTGGCAACATGCAATTCTCCACAGAGTGAAAAATAATAATATGAGGGCAGTCCTGGCTTGTGTGTGTGTACACATTCATCTATAGATACACCCAGCAAGGACTTAAAACCAAGGAGAATCATATGATCTCTCTTTGCTTAGCTGTTTTTTGGCCTCAATTATGTGATCTCTCTATTATGCCAACAAGAGAGAAACTTATATGCCTTTCAACACATACCAAACCATACCATATCTGTAAGCCTGGTGATTATTGTGTATTCTGAAATGTAACTAATGCTTTTCATGTATCTTTTCTTTTTTTTTTCTTTTTTTTTTTTTCTAATTCATTTTTTCTTGATATAAGCTCTATTTGAAGAATGTGTTTTGTTTTGGTCCTTGCAAAGTGATTACCATTCAACTTCTATTTATGAGTGTAATAAATAGTATGTGGGATTTGCATACCCTTCCGGCCTTCCCATTGATGGGCTAAGCTGTTAGGAGTATTAATCTTCTTCTTTTTTTATATACTCCGTATATAACAAATACTACCATTTGGAAATTCCACTTTTGATTTTTATCAAAAAGTAATATATTTTTTATGAGAAATGATTTGTAATTCAAAAAAGTCTAAGCCTTTTAGACCACGTGCTATCATGGGGCTTGATGGGAGCCTTGACCACTGCCACATAGGCGTCATGTGGTTTGGCCTTCCCATCAAGTCCCATCACTTGTAGGTATGTAATGGTAAGGGCTTGACCAAATTTTTTTGTTTTGTTTTATAGATAATATTTTTTTGTAAACATGTAAATTAAAATATTAATTTAAACATACTTCGAATGGGAAAGTTTTGGAAAAAATACAAATGCATTGGTGATTCAGATCTATGATAAACAAAAAAAATGAATTGAAGATGAATGAAGAAGATGAAGGGTGGGATTTTTGATTAATTTATAGGTTTTTTTAAAATATGCCCAACGGACCAAAAATTGGTCGTTGGCAATGATCGACGTAGGAAACGAGAGGGGCAACGCCCATGGTCGTCTTCAAGGCCTCTTCGAAACGCCCCGGTCACGCCATGGGTGCCACCATGGTCACGGCGTGGGGGAGGGTGGCATTACCGGGCAGTCCACAATGGCAGTAACGGCCCATAACACATGGTCTTATAAAAATATAAGTAGGTTTTATGAGTAATATTCTTTTAGTCAACTATGTTAAATTTTGGTTATTAAGAAGTAAGATGTTCTTTGTTAAATCTCTCATAAAGCTATAACTTTAATTTGAAATTTGAGTGTTTTTTCTGTGTGTCACGATCTTTTTGTCATTCTTTATCTTGTGAAATTTGCACTAAATAGAACTAAAACATAATGACTTTCCTAATCTAGGACTTAAACTTTTGTATTCCCTAAATAGGACTTATTAATGTCTTGGTGGGAGGAATAATGTCCAGTAATGATGGACATTTACTTGACTAATGACTAATTCATAATGACCAAAAGTCCTACATTGGAAAATAAAAACATATGGTCCTATATTGGGAAAGTCATTATGTTTTAGTCATATTTAAGTAAACTACTCTTATCTTTCTAATAGCTAATGGCCTATTGCAACTTGTAGCAATGAATTTAGTGTAAGAAATAATGTGCTTGGTAGGCCGCTGAGATTGATGTGTGTGGTGAAAAAAACTGACTTAGAAATGTTGTTCCTCAATGGCCACCAATGGTTCACAATCATGTTTGAAAAAAGTTCTCTCATTATAATGCTATCCGTTATAGGGTATTTTGTTATAGCGAGAAAATCTTGCTACAAGAAATGTACAGAACTCAAGCTCCAACTCAAGAAAGAAGATGAACAAGAAGTTATTTTTAAGAGAGAGAGAAAAGATATTTTCGAGAAGAGAGAAAGAGAGGAGATTAAGAAGAATTTGTTTGAGTGCACTATCTATGTGGGATTTACATACCCTTTCCATTGATGGGCTAAGCTGTTGGGAGTATTAATCTTTTTAAAAAAAAATAAATTACTCCTCGATCTTAATGGGAAATTCCATCTTTAAATTTTTTAGTCAACTGTGTTAAGTTTGATAATGATTTGTAATGCAAAATTTTAGTGTTTTTTTTGTCACGGTCTTTTTTGGTCATTATCTTTCTCATAGCTAATGGCTTGTTGCAACTTGTAGCAATGAATTCAGTGCAAGAAATAATGTGCTTGGGAGGCAGCAATATATGAGATTGATGTGTGTGGTGGATGAAGAAAAATGGTGACTTGAAATGTTGTTCCTCATTGGCCACCCATTGTTCATAATCATGTTTGGTGGTGTTCCCCCCTATGCTTTTAAAAAGTTTTCCCATCATTATTAGGGTTAATCTATTTTTTTATGAGAGTTTGGTACTAACAAGTTCATAATTATCTGTTTTAGATCATGATTATTAGTGTATATTTGTGATACACATGGTATCATAGATCTACCATAGTTAGATTTCTTTTTTTACAAGGACCAATACATACTACTATAATATATATTACGGAGTATGATTCATAAAATAAGTATCAATCTATAGATCATAATGTTGATCAATTCTCGAATATAAAATATAAATTAGGGATTTAATCATGTGTACCTGATAATCCTGTAAACGCAGTTAGGAATGAGGTCATGATTCTCACGCAGATCGAGTTCCCTTTTAGGGTGTATTGTTAAGATGGCTAAGGTGAGGATGAGACTCACGAGAATAGAGAGGCAGAGAGGAGGCGTAAGATTGGTGTGTCGATCTCTGTCTAATACCTCTATTTATATACACCCAAGGGGAAACCCTAATTAGGTCATAAGGGTAATTACGTCCATCGAATAATTACCAAATAAACACGTAGGTTATTTATTAGGTCAATGATCAATTAATTAGATAAATAATAACTCAGGCCACATAATAAAAACGTGTCCAACATTCTCCCACTTGGCCGAGTAATCATTTATGATGAGTATTAGATAAGTCTGATCAGATTTTAATATTCATTTTAGTTCTAAACCGAAATTGTAGTAGAGAAATACAGTCATAGAATCGATATTCAATTCAAGACCCCCATTAATCATACTACAATACCAAATTTAAAACTTAAATAAGCTAAGGATCAAATTGACAATTAAGCCCATAAGATTGTTTTGTAGATAAATGTTGTCTATATGTCTTTAGGCATGCGTAGACACATTCAGAGACAAAACAAACAAAACAATGAGGAAATTTTATTATTAAATGTAAGCAAGTACAATATGCAACTAAATAAGGTCTTTAGATAACCCCATCTTCGAAACATGTTCTTCGAAAATCTTAGGAGGGAGACCTTTAGTCATCGGATCCGCAAGCATATTCTTAGTACTTATATGCTCAATACAAAGTTTATTTTCCTCAACTCGCTCACGTACGAACAAGTACTTTGTATCAAGATATAAAGCAGCGCCAGTTGAACTGTTACTGTTCGAGAAACTAACGGCGGCTGAGTTATCACAATAAAGCTTCAATGGTCGAGAGATGGAATTAACTACTTTGAGTCCAGTGATGAGGTTTCTGAGCAACATCCCATGACAGGTTGCGTTGTACAGCGCAATGTATTCTGCCATCATTGTAGAGGTTGCGGTCAACTCTTGCTTATGACTCTTCCACGAGATAGGTCCGCCAGCTAACATAAAGATATACCCTGAAGTGGATTTCTTGTCATCTTTGCATGTA
>OOIL02000450.1:3137750-3175032 GCA_900332095.2 Cuscuta campestris | reverse complement strand
CGGGCCATGTCGTTCATCATCATGATGTGCTCACGAATGCCGCTATTCCCGTCATATTTTGTAGTCACCATCTTCAAAATAAGAGTACTAGCATGTGCCTTAGAAGTTGCTTTGAATTGTTCCTCCACGGAAGCCAGATATGTTTTAGCATTAGATGAATCTGGAATAGCTCCCCTGATGATTATGCTGATGGAATTTTTAATGAACATAAGAGCCATTCTGTTGCACCTCTCCCATCTCTCATGTACTATTTTATCTTCAGCAGTACTTTTATCAGTGAGGGCAGGAGGGGCAGGCTCTCTCAGTGCATAATCAAAATCCAACATGCCAAGAGTTAGCATCAGTGAATCTTTCCATGAAGAAAAATTCGCACCGTTCAAGGTTTCAATTCCCATATTTGGGGCTGATAGTGGATTCAGATGAGAGAATTAAGACACATAACTAAAGAAGAACTTAAGGGGTAATTAACTAAGGCTGGCGAAGATAAGGACCATTATATAGTAATGAAGCTGTGATAAGAGTCTATTATAACACCAAAATAATAGACTAAATTTAATTCTACTTAAACAAATGGCTTTCACTTTGGTTATGACCACTTATTTAAGCATTATGAATAATAAAATAATCATGTGCAATTTGAATGTTACACATCACCTTTGGGCAGAAGTGAAACATTTAAATTTTAATGCACATATATATTTAGTTCGCAGTACACAATTATAACACATCATCTTTGGACAGAAGTGAAATATTATGTATTTAAGGCGAGTGTCATGCAAACATCCATTTAAGGATATGCACTAAGTTACTATGCTTAATAAGACTTGAAATAAATTTTACAAATGTTACACATCACCTTTGGGCAGAAGTGCACTCTAAGGTATTATTCAAGTCAAGCAAAGTAAATCAATTTAACTAATCATAAAAAAATAAGTTTTATTTAAGATTAGTCAAATGATTTATAATTTATTATTAATAATTAATTAGCCGCAAAAGTTAAAGCGGTTTCGGGGCGGGGCTACGAAAAATTGAGGACCCATTAAGATTAATTTAATTCGAAACCATAAGGCATAAAAGAGGTGATTTCGAATAAACAAGTAATTCTTATGAGACAGGTGATTTCGAATAAACAAATAATTCCGAAAACACAATTTATTTTAGGATAAAATCTGATTTCTAAAATTAGGTGGTATTTTTTTTTTCTTTTTGAGACTTTAGAATGGATACACACAAATCAGATTGCTATTATCCAATACTGACAAAAAACATGATGAACACATATGAACACCCCTTTTTTTAATAGGATCGGTACTTATTAAAAAATTGGAAACACAATCAATAACATTAAAGAATAAATTTCGGGAACCGATCTAGATTTTTAATGAGATCTGAACCAGTTCGTAATGATGATTTGCAATATTCAAACAATTGTGAAATTCATCTATTGCGGCGGAGGAAAAAAAACAACAGGGCAACCAAAACTGAAAACCGAAAGTCTCAAAACGATTCTCTTTAGGGTTAAACTTGTTTTTTTTCTTGATTTTGATTCCAACTTACGGAAATAGAATTGATTAATCAACATAACGCTCTGATACATGTTGATCAATTCTCGAATATAAAATATAAATTAGGGATTTAATCATGTGTACCTGATAATCCTGTAAACGCAGTTAGGGATGAGGTCATGATTCTCACGCAGATCGAGTTCCCTTTTAGGGTGTATTGTTATGATGGTTAAGGTGAGGATGAGACTCACGAGAATAGAGAGGCAGAGAGGAGGCGTAAGATTGGTGTGTCGATCTCTGCCTAATACCTCTATTTATATACACCCAAGGGGAAACCCTAATTAGGTCATAAGGGTAATTACGTCCATCGAATAATTACCAAATAAACACGTAGGTTATTTATTAGGTCAATGATCAATTAATTAGATAAATGATAACTCAGACCACATAATAAAAACGTGTCCAACACATAAAAGAATTTGCGTTAAGGAATAGGTCTCTAATGATATTTTTATCACTTGTGTTTATATACTCAGTAGTAAATTATAAGAATCCCCCAGTGAAAACAAAGTCTTTCCAGAGCCAAAAAGAAAAGGTTAGTATTTTACCTTACACAAAGATGATACTCCCATGAAAATAATGTGTTCAAAACTTTAAATTGACTTCAATTAAGAAAAAAAGAAAAGTTAATAGATAGTTGAAAATGAATGGTTAGAATATTTACAATTGAGAACAAGTTTTATTTTTGTCTGTATTTTATAAAAGAGGAAAAATTATTTTGGAATGCATAAAAAAATTGTGAGACTGAGCTCGGAGGGCAAGGGTAACATGCTCCATGTACCAAACTTTTGGGAGGCCAAGGAGAGAAAACTTTTGGAAAATATATTATTAGGACTAAAACATATTAAAACGAGATTTTTAATGTATTTATAGCATAACAAGACTTATATAACATCAAAATATAATACCAAAAAATACAACTTCCTTCGTCCCAATTTAAATGGCTTGTTTTGGTTTCCGATATTTTACAGAAGTTATTTTTAATACGGAGTATAATTTATTTGAGAATTAGAGTCAAATTGAAAAAATAAAATTTACATATTAAAAAACTACTTTAAATGCTCTATAAAATAAAAGGTGACATAATTATAATATTTTACCAAATGAGTAACAAAAATAAGAAAAAAACTGAATAAAGTTTGACCTTGTGAATAGTAAACATACAACTTAATTTGGGACACATGCAGTATAAAATATCAAAAAATAATACAAAACGACAGGCGTTTACAGTATCAACGAACATTATTTCCTCTGTCCTAAAACTTTTTTCCCAATTACTATTCACACGATCAAACTTTTATCCTTTTCTTTAACTATTTTCATTGGGTGTTGCTAAATCCACTCCAATTTTGGCTATATCCACCCCATTTGTTAAAAGTGTACAAATTTACCCCTAAAAGTATAAAAAGAGAAAAATGACACGTAAACCTAGCATAAGGATAAACTTGTCAAATTCTCATAAATGGGGTGGATTTAGCCAAAAGTGAGGTAGATTTAGCAATACCTTTCGTTAATTAATTGATAAGATAAAATAGTCATTTTACCTCTCTTTGTAAAACTTTTGATATTATTTTGAAAGTTATAATTTTTAATTTTATACCTATAATCAAATAAATAAAAAATAACTTCAGTTAAATATTATTAACTGAAAATAAAATAAAGTTTTAGAAGGGAGATCTAAAGTATTAGCAAAAAAGAGGTACACCAAAAATGTAACCCAAATGTACACCACCCCCTTCAATGCCACATATATTGACAAATAAATTAAACAAAAAATAAATAAATAAAAATGAGTAGTAGAAAAGTGGGTAGTGTACATTAGGGGTACACTGTTGGTGTACCCCTAGCATCCCTCAAAAAACAATGCTCAAAAATCATCTGCCGCACGATCTTAATAGTGGGCTGGAAAAGCCAGTCAAAAAATTTGTGTTTTCTTTGGCTTTTATTGACTTTTTTTTCTTTGGCTTTTATTAACTTTAAGACTGGTTCACCAATAATAATCCCAATCAATCAAATACGGAGTATAAATCAATAAAACTCTTTTTAATAAAAAAAAAAGATGGACTTTATGACCTACGGTTTAAACTTGATTTTGGGTTACTGTTTTAAACATTTAATAGCACCAAAAAGGAAAAATGGACTCCTAGTCCATCCTAACAAAATAAATTATACTCCTTCCATCCCCAATTCGATTATTAATTGCAAGTTACGAAATGAAATTTTCTACTCTTTGAAATTATTTTATTTACAAATTAGTATATCAATAAGATATAAAAATTACATATTAAAAAACTATGTCAAAAGTTCTACAAAGAAATATGTGACAAGACTATTTTATTTTATCAAATACTTAATGAAACCGTGTAAACTAACAAATGTTATCGAAAGGAGAGAAAAAAAATACCCGGAGTATATGTTATTACTAATAGACGAGTACCAAGTCCTCTGCATTTTACATCACAATACAATAAGAAAACAATAAAATAAAAAAGGTAATAAATAATAATATTATATTTCCTAATGAATATTTGAGAAATTTACCTAAATAAAACTAAAACATAATGACTTTCTTAATATAGGACCATATGTTTTTATTTCCCAATGTAGGACCTTTGGTCATTATTAGGTAGTCATTATTCAAGTAAATGTCCATCATTACTGGACATTATTCCTCCCACTAGGTCATTATTAAGTCCTATTTAGGAAATAAAAAAATTTAAGTCCTACAATAGGAAAATCGTTATGATTTAGTCCTATTTAGGGCAAATTTCACTATATTATTACTAATATGTGCGGGTTTTAGGATAAAAAGATACGTAGTACTACCTCCGTCCCAGAGTATTTGTCCACTTTTATTTTTACACATCATCCAATACACTTCTTTAATCCATTTTATCTTATAATTTGTATATTAAAAATTATAGAAATTATATATTAATAATCTATATGTTAAGACAAATCAAACAAGATCACACATGACTATATTTAGGCTTACACATTGAGAGAATTTGATGAGTCAAAGTGCTTAGATGAACAGTTCCAAAAGTCAAAACTGGACGAATACTCCGGGACGGGGGAATTAATTTTTATACGGAGTAGTTATGGTTGATACTCGAATTCATGTTTTGTCGGTCCCAAACTCCACTGGTTATGAACCAATTGCAAATCGACAACATTATTTTGGTGCGAAAAAAGAAAAAGGGAAGGGGTGACGTATGGGGAGAGAAGGACCCCCTACCCTAGCCTAGGGCAGTTTGGATTCAAAATGATGGCTAAGATTTGGTTTGTAGCAACAATAGATAGTGCGTCCATGCATGGCCAAGGGGTGGTGTGGTGGGAGAGGAGGAGGCCCCTAGTATAAAAAACACATGCATGATGAGGTAAGCTGATGGATGGGATAGATTTGGTGCAGACCAAATCACACCACAAGTAGTAGTAGTAATGTCATGTGTCAATGGAGGAGGTAGGTCACTTAGTCTCTATCCAAAATCAAAAAAGACGAGCCCGAAGCCCCCTCAGTCCCGGTTGGACGATTACTGATGAGAATAGATAAATTAGATTTTAATCGCAAATTAATAGCGGAAAATGAAAGAACTCGAGTCTACTCCCTTGACACTCTCTGCATTTGCCAACTGCGCAACGTGCTTCGACCAGTTAGTCTCCTTCCGAAATTATATCCTCTGAATACCTTAATTAGCTTGATATTAAGATGCGTGCCACGGTACTACGACACGGTAGAAAATCAAACCGCGTATTTTACACCTTCATAATCTATTACTCCCTCTGTCCACCATATATCTTCCCAGACACTATTCACAGAGTCAAACTTTACTCACTTTGTTTGCTCAATTTTACTAGTCATTTCATAAAATAATATAGTCTTGTCACCTCTAGTTTTGTAGAACTTTTCATGTAGTTTATTACTATATAAATTTTATTTTAAAATTTTACTCCTATAATCAATTAAATTGAATTGAAAATAAAGTGAGTCAAGCCTCGTAACGCGTAATGGGAAGATCATACATGGACGGAGGGAGTAAAAAATAAAAATACAAGTAACACTTGATAAAACTTGAACCAAATTCTCAAAATTTACTTATTACTCAATGAAATATAAAGGGATTAGTATGTGTTAAAATATGTTTTTCGGTATGCAAAATTATCTCGTACCGCTCTCAACCAAACCGACCTTTGGTTAATTTTCTTGCGGTACTTTTTCAATATGTTATTTTTGGTTCGGTTTTCCTAGTTTTTTCAGAAAAATTAAACACCGGTTTGATATTAGTTGAACCATGATCAAATTCTGATAGCAACAGGGTGGAAGCTTCATTGAATAATGTGATTGTTTCTTTTGTGCATGGGTGCATGGAATGCAATATAAGTTTTCTAATGAATAGACTAATTAAGATTATATCAAGATTTGAGCTTTTATTACTTTTCTAATGAGCATGAGGGTGGCCCCTTTTTTTTAAAAAAAAATTTTTAAAAAAAGAGGATGAACCTCATCTCTGAATGCTCTCACAGATCTGGCCGGACGATCACTGAAAGGAGGTACATTGGTCTTTAATCGAAGATTGGTGACAAAGAGTGAAGCCTGCACCTAAAACTTGCAGAGTTCATATATTTAACATAATTGTCTTCTAGCGCATGCAGTTACTAGGAATCGAACTCAGGTTTTACTCTCTTAACATCTCTTACCTTACCAACTACCCAACGCTCACCGGCCGGGTAGCCCCCCCCCTTTTTGTTAATGGAGGAGGTAGGGCAAGTGGGAGGGATATTATTAAGATGGCATCAAAATGGTCAAAATTGCGTTTGATTATAGCGTGTGAACAAGTTTATAAATTTCACCACATGTGGTGTGGAAAAGGAGATGTGTTGGTCCCCAGATTTGTGGTACAACTCGTACGGCCTCTGTGTACATATCTTCCCCTCTTGATACTCTCTGCACCCCATTCCATATTCCCCCCCCCCACCCCCCCACCCCCCCCCCGAGAATAGATTAGAAAGGGTTAATTTGGAACATGATGACTATAAACTATAAAGAAATATAATTATAAAAAAAATGTTTTAGTATTTGAGATTTAAAGAAATATAATAAAAATGTGTGTGTTTTCATTATGAAAATAATTTAAGATTAAGAGTAAAAAAATTAAAGTATAATACTCCGTATAATATAGCATCAAGTATTCAACTCATGCAAAAATATACAAATAAATGATAGTATAATATAAGATTTAAAGTGAAAAATTATAACATACCTTATAATCGGCGAAAGTGGCGGCGGCGGCGGTGAGTGTGGGGGACGGCATCGACGACGGGAGCAGGAATTGGTGGCGGGGTCAAACGAGAAAAGTGTATCGTGTAAGGGAGATATGCATTGAGTGCTTGATTTTAATTCAATCATTTCAATCGGTTATTACTAATAACTGATTCAATAGTCAACTGAATTGGTTATTACTAATGACCAATTCAAAAACTCCTATCCATTTGAACCGGTTATTAATAAAAAAAACCGATTCATTTGACTATTGAATCAGTTATTAGTTATTATTGATTACCGATTCAAAAATTGCTAGAACGGGGTAATTAAACTCTTCGCCTGGTAAAAAATCAGAGTTTACAAATCGAATGATGACATCGAATTTAGAGTTATCAAAGTTGAAGTTGTTGTTGGAATTCTTTTTGAATAATGAGAAAATGGAAAGAAAGTTATGAATTGAGACAAATGAGAGTGAATTGTGAGTGATGAGATATGTTAAATTTATTGAGTTAAAAAATGAAAAAAAAAGAGGAGTGTCCACTGGTGCGGCGGACCGTCACTATGGACGGCGGATTGGAGCCGGCATTGTGGTAACTCGTAAATGCCATTACTTCTTTCCGGCGTCACATGAAGGTACATTTTTTTTAAAAAATAATTTTTTATTTTCGACATTTGGAATCTTTTCACGTTTGCATTTAATTTAGACAAGCTTCGTCAACGAACCCAGTATTTTGATTTTGAAAAAAAAAAAATCAACAGTGTTTGGGAATGCTTTTATAGAAGATGTTCCAAATATTTCTCACCATTTGACATCCCGAAATTTTGAAGAGTTATTGAAAAATAAAGAGTTATTGAGAGAAAATTGCTCGTAGTCACATAATATTCATTACCTAATTAAAAAAAGGTTAACGTAATTTTTTTAGAACTGCAATGATCAATAAAAAATGTAAAGAATTTTATGCATAGATGAAGCATGCAATTCATAACTATTTGGTTTGTTTTTTAAATACGGAGTACTATTTTCTCCATTTCAAAGTAATTTATAAGTTTTAGCTTCACTCATTTTACAAAAACTATTGAAAGAATATTGAAAATTTGTTAAGGGTTGAGTTAGCATAAAAGAGAAAAATTATTCTGCAATTTGATTTTGGCAAATAAAAACTACATATTTAGAAATTATTTGAGAAGATCTATAAAACTAAAGATGACATAACTATACTATTTAATTTTATCGAATGGGTAACGAAAATATGTTCGCAATAAAATTTAAATTTGTATTGTGAGTAATAAACGAGAATATAAATATTGAAAGGAGGAAATACGTGATGATTTGTTTTAGAGCAATGCTACGTTCACAAGCAAGATACTCACAAACTTCACAAACTTACTATTTATGTTTAAATTTTCATTTTAAATTTATTTTAGACTATTTAATTTTATTTATTGAAGTTCACAAATAATAAGTTTATGAAGTTTGTGAATATTTTATTTGTAAACCAAACATTTTTCTTTGTTTTATCCCAATAAATAAATAGCCTTAAATTTAAATATTAAAATATTATTGTAGTACTCGTGGAAATCATCACCATAACAATTAAAAAACGAATCTAAAAAATCTAACTATAGAGACATAATTTTGAATTGTGGACAGGGATCCCGAAAATTTCGGAAATGCCTTGTCCGCCTTCCTTGCAACTCCGCCCCGCCGCGGCCGCCGCCGCCGCCACACATTTCTTCATTCCCATTTCCACCTGATCAACACCCAATATCCCACTCTCCTCCGCTTCACTCTCACCGTCTTCTTCCTCCGTCATAATCTCTTCTCCTACTGTTCCGGCGGCGGCTGCTTCACTATCTCTATCCCCGCCGTCGTATTTATTATTGTCGCCGGAACAATTACTCGTATTCCCCTCGTTTGTGTAAAAAAATATCTTGAGGCGGCCGCTGCTCGCCTCCACCTGCCGGAAAGATTGCCTCGAGAGGACGTCGGCCGCCGCGACCACCAGCCTTCCGCCTTCACGCCGACATGTGAGCCGGCGGCAAGCCGGGCCCCGCATCGTCGTCAGTGGAGGCGGAAAGTTGTTGCGATCGCCTCTTGATGAGTAACACTTTTTCTTACTACTATTATTATTCCCTCTCGAGCCGGACGAATTGAACGATTCGTCCGCTTGTTTATGTGGACCCGGGGCCGTCCTGTCCGTGGAAACGACGAGAGAGTAAAGCTCGTCGCTTTCAAAGATGTCGGCCCCGGTTTCACTCCCGAGAATCTCGGTGCACATGGCCAGGCTCTGCTCGGTCATTTTGCGGAGCGAAGGCTTCCGAGGCGGAGGGTGAATCTCCACCGCCGCGTCGAACGGAGATAGCTGGCTCTGGAGGGAAATGGGCGAATCTCCACCATGTTCGTCGGAGTTTCGACCTGGCGGCAAGGGAGATTGGGCCGCCCTCAGCCTCCCACTTGCGGCGGCGTTGCATGAGTGCAGCTGATTATCATTATTAGTGGTAGTATGGTAAACTATGGGGGGCATGGTAGAATTTAATATAATATATGGAGGTTCAACTAGATACTCCGTATGTAAAAAGCTTATTGTTATTATTGTTATACGGCGGAGTATGTAAAATGTTCGGAGAAATTAAGGTTTCGACTCTTTGTATTAACTAAAGAAGAAGAGGTAGGTATATATAGAGAGAGCTCCCGGCCTAAAATCGTGGCAGTCGCCCACTGCAGTAGTCCGCCATGCCTCAATTTGTTTTTTTAATTTTCAACCATATAAATTCAAGGCATCTAGATGTTGTATTTAATAATAAAGAGTGTCAATCTTAATATTTTTATTTTAATTATATGTATTTTGTTTTATTTAAAGAAATTTTTAAATTGGAACTAACAATGGTGAATAAATTTTAAAGTAAAAAAATGGAGAGACGGGTTTTCAAGGTGATAGTGCAGCATTGCAGAATTTTGGAATAGGCCTGAAAGTTAGTAGAATGCTGATGTGGCAGGAGTTGGAGCAGTGAAAAAATGCCCCCATTGTAAATGCTCTTAGCAACGAGTACTGAAGAATGACTGATTATTTGAATTACTATTTAAATTATTTTTGATAATGTCTTATTAATTATTTTACTTGAATTGTGTAATAAGTCATTCTTCTCAAAGGCGGGACATTTTATAATTTTCCATTGCCAAACATTAGAGTAAATAGGATTGGTCCTATTTAGGAAAAAGTAATATGTTTAAGTCAAATTTGCGTAAATTACCCATCTTTCTTCACGTTGCACAAACCAAAGAAAAATCCTAAGTTTTTGAGTTGATATATACTCATTTACATTGACACCAGTGTGAATGTTTGATGAAAAATTTACCTAAATATGACAAAAACATAATGACTTTCCACTATAAGACTATATGTTTTTATTTTTCAATGTAGGATTTTTGGTCATTATCAATTAGTCATTATTCAAATAAATGTTCATCATTAATAGACATTATTTCTCCCACTAAAACATTATTAAATCTGGAGCCACATACAATCTCTTAGCTAGCTCGTCAATGGTGATAGCGTATGTACATTTAGATCACGATCATTAAGTACGTGGGTATAATTTGCTATTGTATGTGGCCAAGGAAAGGGTTCCCTAAATCATTAAGGCGGTGAGTTGGACTAGAAAGGTTGAGAGAGGGGTAATTAAGACAGGCTCAGAATAAAAAACAAAAGAACTTCAGAATCAGATCTCAAATATAGATTAACTCGTGAACCGTGGACCAAGATTTGACTCCATTGAAATCTAAAACTCAGATAAATCATTTATTGAACTTGACTCTAACCCTCTAAATATCAGAAATGTTTTTGTTAGTACATTGTATTGTGCCTCTAAAAAGGTTTGATGAGTGTACAGTTTGTTGCTTTTACTGTGCGTAAGTAATGGAACTGGACGCGACGTTAGGAATGGACGTGAGGCCAATTCATGTCATTATTTTCTAGTTGCTTAGCCCTTGTAGCCCAGCTTAATTTTATCTCTTTTTAGGGTTTCACCCTACTTCTTTTTTCAGCTATTTAAGCCCGACTTGTGGGCAACATTTCCTCAGACTTGGATTATATCAGTTTTATCATAACTCTATAGTGGATTTTCTCCCAGAGCATCTCTCTCTTTTTTTCCCTTTCATTCATTGTTCTCTTCGTTGTACATACTCATACGCCTTGATTCAGTTTGGCGTCAGTTGGTATCAGAGCTTAGTTCGATGAAAGAGGAAAATCATCATCATCATCAATGATGTGTGCACGAGGTCGTGGTCGTGGGAAACTTATGGGTGATGAACCCTCCCGACGAGCCTGATCCGGTATTACTCCTTTAACCTTTTGAATCACATATTGACCAACTAAGCCACACTCCAAACCAAATTTTCGGAGAGCAAAACTTCTTAGCTACTCGGCCAACCGCACTTGTGGGCCTACTATAAGAACCTCAATTGAGACCGACAGTCCAACTTGATCTTATGGTCCAGTATGAATTGCTTATGGCTTGTTCTCTTTGATTTATCTGATTGGTTTTGATAAGATTTGATTATGTTCTGATCTTGTCTGATTGTAAACATATTTAAATTTGTTCTGATTTAATATATATAATTCCATTAGAAATAAATAATAAGTAAAAAAATTGAAGAGAATAAGTTCTTATGTGAACATATATATTCAACTCCGACTAAAGACTTGTTTCTTCACTTGATCTAAATAATTCTGATCTGATTGTAATAAGTTTGATATAAATATAGTTATATTTAAAATTAATCTTGTTTGAACCGAAATAATTTGAATAATAAAATTTGGATAAAGCTATCTATACCCCAAAGATTTATACCTCATTTTATACACCACAAGGATGTACCAACATATTGTGTTGGTGTAATACTAATTTTTATTAACGCACCAATATTTTGTGTCAATATAAATTTATGTTAACGCATTAATACTTTGTATCAATGTGAACTATCAGAATATTCATGGAGATCTTTATACATGTAGCATGCTCCATAAAATTTTGTTTGAGAATGGATATCTAATTGTTTGGGTGTTGTATGAATCGTACGGCCACCCACACACTGTTTTCCCATCTCTTCTCTCTGGCTCGTTCGCTCTGACTCTCCGCCGATGGCGAAGGCGTTGCCAGGTGGTGGTGCTGCACATACCATCTCACTCACCCACACCACTCCCCTCCTCAGCAGCATTGCGGTTTCGGTGGAGGCCCTTCTTATTTCATTTGTTATGCTCCTCCTCCTCCTCCTCTTCATCCTCATCGCCTGCAAATTCAGACCATGGCGCTTCCTCTCTTCCTCCTCCTTCTCCACCGCCGTCTCTTCCCGCTCCCGCACCGCGATCAAGGTACCGCTCCGATCCCCCCAAAAAATTCATACCCAATACTTGATTTTGTATATGGAGATAGATGTTGTCACGGATCATGTATTCTTTTTTATTCACGAAGACGGTTCATGTATTCTTGATTTCTTGATTCTCTACTCTGGCCTAGATAATAATATATCTGCAAAAGACCCCCCCCCCCCTTTTTTATTTTCTTTTAATTTTTTTTCTCTTGACTTTTTCTACCTAAGATTGCCATTAGGAATCAATTTGTTTGTAAAATTCGGTTGAAATGGTTCTGAAATGGAAAAGAAATGCATTACAGGACTGTTGAATTCTTGAGTTTCTTTTTGAATTTGGTGGAGATTTGGGAAGGAATAATTGGATTGTGGATCTAATATTAGCTGGCTAAGTGTGTTGTATGTTGGGTTTCTGAGGAATAGGATCTGAGATGGGAAGGAAATTAAAATTTTTGATAAAGGTGGAGCCTTTTCCACAAAAAATAGCTTTTCTTTCTCTTGTGCAATGAAATATGGAGTAACAGTTAACTATGTCATTGTGTGCTCTAATGAGTTTTCTACAGGCTGAAGATGTGGAGAGGCCTTTTATATCAGACGACTTTGATCTGGGCGGTGAATTCGGTAGAAGTCATTCTCTAGAGAGTGCAGGTCACCATACTCAAGAAACTTTTGGTTCTCCTCGGACCCACAAGCCTGTACATAAACAAAGACTCCCCTATCCAACATCGCATTTGAAACACAGTATGTAATGAACTACCATTCATGTTAGATTGTTATTTGTTCTCTCTCCCCTTTTTGGAGATGAAGGGATAAACAATGGGCTAGCTTCTTTCAGGTGATAGTTTTGTTCTTGATATTGGTGATACTTCAGAAGATGCTTTACTGGGGCAAACACTTAAGCGTCCGGTTGGAATAACTCAGTTTCACGAAGAGCCGAAACCAGAAAGAGCTGAAGATACCAAGAAGCTTGGGGAGTTTGTTCCGAAGTATCTC
This sequence comes from Cuscuta campestris, assembly GCA_900332095.2. Taxonomy (NCBI): domain Eukaryota; kingdom Viridiplantae; phylum Streptophyta; class Magnoliopsida; order Solanales; family Convolvulaceae; genus Cuscuta; species Cuscuta campestris. Next base: position 3,161,843 of record OOIL02000450.1, on the reverse strand, counting down.
ACTGATCAAAGTAACTTTTATCAATTATTGAAGCGTTTGTCGCTTTTTCTTATGTTTTGTCATCATGATGTAATCATGTAAAACATTTCATCATCTGTCCCTGTTAGAAGTGCAGGCAGTGTTCTTATGCTGGAGGTTATATCAGGGCCATCTTGTGGCCTTAGGTATTCAGTACAGTCAAGTGACACGTCCAGACTTCCACTTAGTCTTGGAAGAGTGGCGCCTAGTGATATAATGCTGAAGGATTCTGAAGTTTCTGGAAAACATGCCCTAATAAACTGGAATTTGAATGTAAGGTTTTTGGAAAATCTATGGGCGCCGTATGCGACGTTTGTTTTGTTTAATGTATTTACTGTCTGCTGCTTTTTTCCCAGAAATTGAAGTGGGAGCTGGTTGACATGGGTAGCTTGAATGGCACTCTTGTAAATTCTCGTATAGCACACAACCCTCATTCAGGAAACAGACAATGGGGTGATCCAGTCGAGCTTGCAAATGGAGACATAATAACACTTGGGACAAGTTCAAAAGTGCTTGTGAGTTGATCAGCATGTTTAGCACCGATATATAGAACCCATTTGGGATGACTTATCCTAAAAGCCCCCCCCCCTCCCCCCCTCTTGTGCTTTTGTAAATAAGCACAGAAGGTGTTTAAGAAAATTAAAGACATTTATTTTTTAAAATTTTCTTTCCAAACGCCTCTCAGGTTCAGGTTACGTCCCAGTCCGAGTGTCATGTTCCGTTTGGGGTTGGGCTGGCATCTGAACCCATGGCCTTACGCCGTGGAGCCAAAAAGTTGCCCATGGAAGATGTCTCTTTTTACCAGTGGCCTATACCGGGGACTGATCAGGTCTTATAATTGAGCTATTGTTTATGTGTCTGCCTTTGTTAACCACCTTATTTTCATATGCACTCGTGTCAATGGGGTGGCATAAAATATTTTGCATATGTTTATGCAGTTTGGGTTGTTTGGCATATGCGATGGGCATGGTGGAGCTGCAGCTGCCACATCTGCTAGCAAGTTAGTATTTTACTCTTCTATCCCTCAGTTCCTAAATGAACTCAAAACTTCATTCAAAGTAAGAAGCAATGAAAGTATAAGGTGCCATTTTGATTTTTAGTCTATTATTCGCGTGAACCTAAAAGCGACATAAAAAGTGAGAAATAAATACTCCGCAATACAAGATTTTCATTTTGAAATTTGGATGGAACAAATTAGTGAATTACTAATACCTATTTAGGCACACTCCACTTGTGGGACTTTATAAGTTAACATCTACATTCTTGTTTTTTTTTCTTGCCAGACTACTGCCACAAATTGTTACTAGCATTTTGTCAGATTCGTCAACGAGGGAGGCAGTTTTGTTGCAATGTGATGCTTCAAGTGTCCTTAGAGATGTGTTTTCCCAAGCAGAAGCTCTCTTGAATCACTACTATGAGGTTTAGATCTTCCTTTAATGTCGCATGTCAGCTTTACATACACTTAGTGCATTCAGATGATAACAAAAAAACATATTTCAGGGTTGCACGGCGACATTGCTCTTAGTTTGGACAGATGGCCGTGACAATTTCTACGTGCAATGTGCAAATGTTGGAGATTCAGCTTGTGTTGTTAAGTAAGTATGTCGCCTTCTCCTCTTTATGAATTTCACCCTTAATTTCTTTTCAAAGTTATTTCCTACCCTTTGGCCATGTTTGGCAATCAGCTGCTCTTTTATGTAAAAGAAAGCAGCTTTTTTTCACAAAAAGCTCCTTGACAAACGCGCCCTTTACCTCAACAAGTGAGTAGTGAAAGGTCCTAGCTAATATTGTGTGGCAGTGTTGATGGGAAGCAGATTAAGATGACCGAAGACCACAGGATAAGTAGCCACTCTGAAAGGCTCCGCATTGAAGCTACCGGCGAACCTCTCAAGGATGGGGAAACACGTCTATGCGGTAAATTACATTTTACTCCCTAGTAGTTTCTGTTATCCTCTAGCCCCCCCAAATATAGGTAAGGTCATTGCTTTTGGGGTATGTGCAGGTTTAAACCTGGGTAGGATGCTGGGAGACAAGTTTCTAAAACAACAGGAGAATCGATTCAGTTCGGAACCGTATATAAGCCAAGTTGTGTACATGCATCAGACAAGCTCTGGTTTTGCATTGTTGGCTAGGTCCCCTCTCTCATCCTTCTTCTTAAACTACTAGTATTGTATTATCTGTCCATGCTCTTCTACCATTGTTATTATGCTTTTAACACGAAAAAGACGTAGAAAATATACCAAAATAAGAATTCCTAGTTTTATTTCCAAGTTTGGAGTGAAAATGCATATACACTGCTAATCATGCCAATACATAATACCAAAAAGTATTGTGAAATGTCCATATATAGTGTCATAGTGCAAATTCATATTTTGGGGATAAAAACATGGAGTTCCTATTTTGATACTTTCTCAATGTTTTACTCCTATTTAGAGTGTTTTTTGAATATGCAGCGATGGCTTCTGGGACGTGATAAATACCCGGAAGGCAGTTCAGCTTGTCCAACAGGTAAATGTTGTCTTTGCTTTATCCCACATTTTCTTCCAAACCATTATTATTTGTATTCGGATTGAGGTTTGATTCGATTGTTTTTTTGAATAGTTTTATTCGATTTGGTCAAGAAATGGGATATATTCACTTTTGTGTTTGTATGCGTTTGTGTATGTATTCGTCAATGTAACGAATAAGAATCACGTATGGGATAAAAAATTTGCTTCGTTTACAATACATTTTGGTATGTCAAATTTTGCTTTTTGTGCAGTTTAAAGAAAGAAACACAAAGAAGGAAGAAATATCAGCGGAGAAGGTAGCCAACGCTTTGTTGAATGAGGCCAAAACGCTAAGGACCAAAGATAACACTTCCATAATTTTTCTTGATTTTGAGACCCCAATTGCAATTTCTCATAATAGACCTTAAACCTTAGTGTATCTTTTTTTTTTTTTGAAATATTTTTAGTTATAAATATATCTGTACATATATACACACTTGATGAATTTAATTGGTTACTTAGCCAGTCCAGTTTTGCTACATAGAAATCCCACCAATAAATAGAAATAAATTCAACAAATAATTGGGAGGTTTTCCCTTTTTTTTAAAGAGTTCAAGTACAAAAATACTACGTAGTATATTCCGTTTGCCCCTTATTATTTGAACTTTTGATGTTTTTTTATATATATGCTGCATATATCACATTCTATTTTTGATGTGCACTTAAAAATAAATTGAATTGAAAACAACTGCAAACAAATATTGTGAGGGCAGAACTAATTAGGCTATTATACAAAAACACATCCTTCTAAATTGGTAACAAAATTACCGAGTTTCAGATAAAAACTGATTTTTTTACTCCAAAAAAAAAGTTTGGACATGACTAAATATATTTAGTTTTGAAATTGTATATCTTCCAACAATATTTCATTTCTAAGTAGAAAATGGGTTTTGGAATATTTCAAACCCAAATATGAGTTATAATTTGGGAAACTCCTTTTTTCCTTTCTTCCATTTCTTTAATATTCCATAATATTTTTTATTTTTTAAAAACTTTCTACATTATTTGTCTTTTTAGCTAACTTATTCTTATAATTTAATGCAATCTTTAATTCTCAAAATATAAAAAGTAATAAGAAAAAGATTGTACAATGAAAAAATTATTTTGATTGGAGTATGAAAAAATTATCGATATTCGCACATTGCTACCGATAATTTTGGACCGACCATGCCAAAATTAACATAGGATCATCGAAGGGAACAAATTGCCACAGATTAATGTTCAGCAATCAAAAAAAAAAAGAGGCCATATTAGACTTTTTAACAAACACAATTTTGGTGATGGGTAAAAACCACAGTAGAGTTTTAGGCCTTCCCTGAATTCAAATAAAATTACACCAAAAGCCTTTTCAGTCTACAACCAAAATGCAATACAAATTGTTCTCTGCTACCTAAGCTAGCAGAGCTAACATAAACACTGCACTGCACTGGCACTAGAGCATCCATCCATCCATCAACCACATGCAAAAACAAAACAAAAAAAAAAAACAGTAAAAAAACAAAAGACAGCCAGTGTTCATGGGGATGATGCAGCAGATTTAAGGTTGTGGGGAAGGAGTACTAGGATTCAAGAAATACCTTGGGAGGGAGATATGGGGTTGGATTTCACTCATCAACCCCACCACTAACATCAAGTTTTTTGAGCTTTGACTCAAGTTCGTCGCCATCGCTCCCACCACCACCACCACCACTCTTCTCCTCTTCTGATCCCTTCTCCTCCTCCTCGTCGTCCTCGTCTCCACCCTCTGGGTCATTGTCCTCGAGCGTGTCGAGCTTTTCGGGACATTTCTTGAATATGTCCTTCACCTCGTCGACACCTTCGTCCGATATGAAATTCCCGTTGACATTCAGCAGCTCAAAATCAGGGTTACCCATGAGTGTCTGAGCCAGCACCCGGGCCCCGGCCCTCCCCAGCGAATTGCAGCTCATGTCCACCACCCTCAACCGGTCGTGGCCCTCCTCCAAGGCCTTTGCTATCCGGATTGCGCCGTCGTCCTTGAGCTCGTTCTCGGCCAGGTTGAGCTTCTCGAGGGACGCCTTCCCCCACAGGCACGAAGCCAGCGCGATTCCGCCTTCTGCGGTCACGTCGTTTCCCGCCATCTCAAAGATTTTGAGTGGCGCGGCGGATTCCCTTAGGGCGTTGGCTATTGCGGTGGCCCCCACGTCCTCCAAATTGAGGTAAGAGAGGTAGACCTCGGAGAGGTTCTCGTGTTTGGAGAGTGCTTCGCCTAGGGCCTCGCCCACGTCGGACCCGAACATGTTGTCCCGCAAATCGAGCTTCACGAGACGGGTACATGTCTCGAGTGCTTTAGACAAAGCCCTACCCCCTTCAGTTCCCACCCTGGTGGAAGAACACCTGAAATCTTCCAAAGATGAAGAACGCGTCACAATCTTGGAAATGGCTATGGCCCCTTTGTCACCAGTCATGTTGTTGTGAAAATGTAGAACCCGAAGTTTGTTTGTGGATGGAACTAGTTCACACACCGCCCGAGCAGCTTCCTCTGATATCCCGTCGTTCATCAGAAACAGTTCCTCCAGTCCAGTCTGGGACTCCAGGAGTCTTGAAAATGCCCTAACTCCCTTCTCCCCTAACGCGTTGTCTGAGAGATTCAGAGACTTCAGGTCACACCCTTCTAGAGCTTCTGAAAATATCCTCATGACTTCAAGAGCTTCTGCTTCGGGTCTCCCGGCAACAAAATCTGACAGATCAACTTCCTTGAGTTGGGCCTTGAGGGATGACAGGATGGGCCCGGCAACCCGGGCTGCTCCTATGCTAAAGCTTCGGTTGCTGAAACATATCTTGGTGTAAGCATTTCCTGGCTCTTGCAATGGTTTCAATAGTTCCACAGCTTCTTCTGCCTCTATGAATTCCCTTTTACCCTTGGAAATATCAAAAACAGTTTCACCCGAAGCAGGAGCAGCTTTAGATTCAGGGATCACTTTCTCGTCAGTCTTAGGAGGCTCTGTTTGAACCTCAGGAAAGTCTAAGGGAAAATATAGGAAGGGAAACATAAAAGAAATTTTAAAAATTCACATGGTGGTACATTTGGATATTAAATGAAGGTAGCAGAGCAAAGAAAGACCTCACATTATACACCCTTCGCCATACAAAAAGAGTGGTTTAATCAAGGTAAAACTTTTAAATTTTGAGTAAGGAATAACCATTGTAAACATGGAAATTAGCTTGGTTTTCTTTAACATGAATTTTTTCTTAGACAAAATCATGTCAAGTAGATTCTTTTTATGGGATAGAGAGCATACTTTGTTTAAGGGGTAAGGATGAATCAAAAAGAAAAACACAAGCCTAATGTAGAAGGGTGAAGCATATAAAAATTAAGAAACCTAATTATACATTTTAAAAAAAGCCTAAACATATTTGATTTTCCTTTGCATTTTCTAAGGTAAATCCAAACATTAGCATATAAATTTTCATGATCCAAACATACCCTTAGGAGTGTTCTTTAGAGCTTCTAGGATGAGCTTACTACATTCTTTAGCATAAAGCTGGACTGCCGAACTCCCATCACCATCAGGCTCCTTGTCATAGTGGCTATTTGCAACAGAATATGCAACATCTTCAATCTGTTTGGACTTTTCAAAAGCATTGTCCTTGTTCAGACTACCATATTTGCGGGTGAAAATGGTAGGTGTAGATAGATTGTTGGTGATCCGATCCACCAAGATCTTCCTTGTGCTTTCACTTGGGGGCCACAATTTGATTGAAATAGTGTGTGGATTGGGGGCCGATGCTTTGGAATCCATTGGCACACCTATATATGGTGGATTCAAGCTTATCAATAACACTAGTACTTTTCAAATCACAGTTATTCAGCAGAACGGTATTCGAATTAGAGTTTTTTTAAAAAAAACTCATCTTTCTTTGTGAGATGTGTGTCTAAACTAAGTTGCACCAAGATGGGGACGGGGACTTATACGAGAACAGGGTCGGAAGAGTGGAAACACCAATTTTTCCAAACTTTATGAAAGAACTGAGGTATGGGGACGTCCCCAAGTACCCAACGGGGGACGTTTTGGGGACGGGAAGCAACACCTATTCGAATGCAAGCTTTTCAAAATGAGAAATTATATTTGTGCACAAACAATTTTATTTTCCTGAGCTTTTTTTGTTTGAAACTGCAGATGGAAGATGATGATTGGGTGTGCAATTGCCACTCTCACATTCTCAATAGCATTTCTCTCTATGAATTTAACTAAAAATATTCTGTTTTTCACAGCAACAAGCAACAATCTCTGCATAAAATATGATTTTGTCCAAGCAATAAGAGAAAGTCTTACAAAAATGCAGATGCAGATTTCTTAATAAAAGGAGTAATAAATACTACATTAAAAATTAAAGTAAATACTACAGTACATTTTAATGGAATAGATTATTAGATACTCCAAACATTTAAAGAAACTGACACACACACCGAGCATTAAAAAAACAATTGCTGCCGAACCAGTCTGTTCTGAACCAAAATGCATAAAATAGCAAAATTGAAAAGCAAGAGAAAAAAAAAGCAACTACTTTTAGGAAACCCGAAAATAAGATCTTTAGAATGGTGATTCGTACCCATTTTCAAGAGTATAGGTCTAATCGAATATATGTAGATTTGGAATTTCGACCATCGGAAAATCCACTAAAGATTAAAGCATCGAGTAAGATTGCTTCGAATCTGGACGATTGAAACCAGGCATAAATTTTTGATTCGGAAATGGAAGTCGAAGCAGGGGAGGGTGAGTGAAGAAGAAGAAGGGGGAGGAGGGTAGAAAAGAGAAATACCTGAAGAGGAGGGAGGGGGTTGGATGGATATGGCGGAACGGGTTGTCGAGACCAGAACGGAAGGGGAACCCTTTTAGGGGTTTTAGAGAGATTTGTGTTGGGCCTAGTGTATTATTATTAGCCAGCCCAATGCACAGCTAAAATAAGAATAGTCCCGTGGGACCTTCTCCCCTGGATTGAGTGTAGCGTGCTCACTCTCCAAGATTAATGGAGAAGTTCACCCAGGTTTGAGGTCCATCAGAGTCAGAAGCATTGATTATTTGTGCATCATTAGGTTGAAAATAATATGAACAGATACTACCTTGTAATAAAGTCAATAGCATTCAAAAAAAGAATAGTCTCGTGGATGTTGGTCCGTCTTTGTGGATGCTATAAATAATTTTTAACTTATATGTCAGATATTCTTTCATTAAAGTAAAATGACTTAAATAATATATAAGTCATTTGAAAATATTCATAAACACTGAAGGACACTTTTGTAAATAATCTGATCAAAATAGATAAACGAAAAAAACTAGCTTGAAAATAAGTAGTAAAGAACTACTCATTTTTTCTAGCTTATAAGTAACTTATAAGTCAACTTATAAGCACACACGAACATGTTATCAGCTGACTTATAAGTTAAAAACTACTTTTTGATCAATTCTAAAGTATAGAGAAACATCCACTAAGGCTCATGTTCGAACAATCAGACCCAGAAAAATTAAAACAAAAAAATAAAAATAATTTCTCCTTCATTGTGGTTTTTACAGGATTGTTTACGTTTGACCTTTTGATTCCAAAGTCAAAATTAACTTAGAGGGTGCAATTGAAGGGAATGGGGAATGTGTTCAGGTCAGGACGGCCTGGAGGAATTAGAAGAAGTAAGAACCGTCAATTTTACGAATGGGGCACCGGAGCACTACCGGATCATCCAACCCGCTCCTTTAGATATACTAGTATATTAACCCGTGCGACGCACGGGGTCGAACAAAATTTTTGTCGATTCAAAAAATATTTTGCAATGTAATATTTTTACAGATTAGAGAAAATATATTTGTAACATGATTTTTTTTAATAATATACATTATCAACAAAGTAGAATAAGTAATACTATATCAATTAATATTTTGTCACGAAATTGAAAGAGTACATGACAAAGTGCTTCTAATGATTCATGTCACCTACAATTCATTGGAATTTTGACAACTGTCTCCAATGATCGCCATCTTTTCACGTGACAAAACATAAACATTAACTCTTCATATATCAAAGGTGCATTAAAATGTTTAAAATACAAACAATATGCACTTTTTTAGATTCATATCTATGCTAAGCGCAAACTCTTTTAAGATGATACAAATGATGAAGCGACTTAAGATAAGCTTACACATTTACACTATGTTTGGTTCACGAATTTGGTAGAAAGAAAAAGAATAAATTTTAAAGGAATAAACAAAACTAATCTCTTATGAATAAGTCACTTCCTAAGTTTGAACTTGTCCTAAGTTCATTCTCTCTGTCAATGAACCTGTCAATGCAAAGTTGTCAAATAGAGCATAGCCTTTAGATACATAGTAGCATATTTTGCTACCAACCAATTGTTTTTTCTTCTTTGATTCAAAATCAAAAGCCAATCTCACTTTATATATGCCATAGGAGCAGCATCACCAACTCGAATTTGTGTTCTTAGTATTCTTGTATATCCACCAGCTTTATCTCTGCAAGTTAAAACCATTGAGCTATTACAAACACAACAGAACTCCAATAATAATAAAGTAAAATAAAATGAGCATGACTACACTGAAGAAACTCATATCCAATCTATACACCAGTTGGGTAGAATTTACAAAACATAAGAATTAACTCTTCATGTATCAAAGGTGCATCAAAAGGATCAAAAAATAGAAAATATGTTGTTTTTTAGACTGAACAAAAATATTCCTATCAATGCTAAGCGCAAATACACTTATAGTATGATGAACATGATGAAGTGACTTAGGATAAGCTCAAACATTTTCGCTATGTTTGGTTCAAGAATTTGAGTGAAAGGAAAAGAATCAATTTGTGAGGATTAAACAAAATTAACCTCTTATGAATAAGTAGCTCCCTAAGTTTGAGCTCATCCCAAGTCGCTTCATCATTTTGAATAGAATTAAACAAAACTAATTTATAAAGCATAATCCGTAAAACTAACTTTTCAACAAAACTAAGATGATTATGAATAAACAAAAGTATTTACTCTTTTAAATAAATAAATGATTTTTTTGTTTTCACGCCGTACACAGATACATGCATGGGCAAACAATTTTTCTTATTTGAACCGTACTACCGTATGAACTCAAAAGGAAACAAAAAGTTCAAACAACAAATATATATATATATATCAAGAACAATACCAAAACTATTAAACTTCTAGCTATACTATATTCAGAATTTTTGTTAAATCTAAAGCCCTAAAGTGATCTGATATCATTCTCTAGAATTTAGCTATACTATATTCAGAATTTTTGCATCAATTACTTATTTCTACAAATTCAATTTTACTCAAATAAAATTAATAACTTCATTATCAATATTCAGACAAATTTCATACTGTTTTGGATGTGCTTGAATATATAAAGAAAATTCAAAACAGTATGAAATTTGTCTGAATATTGATAATGAAGTTATTAATTTTATTTGAGTAAAATTGAATTTGTAGAAATAAGTAATTGAGGCAAAAATTCCGAATAGTATAGCTAAATTCTAGAGAATGATATCAAATCACTTTAGGGCTTTAGATTTAACAAAAAAATGAGTTTTTTGTTCCCAAAAAATATTGAATTGCATTGACTTTCTCGTTCCCAAAGCTTCAAATCCGGAGTTGTTTTGCTATTGGTTTCAATTGAAAAGATACAAAAACCCTAAAAATTTGGGAATAGAATCAAATATATCGAATCAGTTAAAGATCATCAAGAACTATCAACTATAAACCCTAAGAATTCCAGAAAATCAAATCAATTAATGTGGAATTGAATTACCTTTCTTGTTCCCAAAGATTCAAATTCGGAGTTGTTGTGCTATTGGTTTTGGTTGAAAAGAGAAGAAAATTAAGAGAGAAGATCGAGAGCACAGATCGACTTTCCTTAGATGAAGAAGAGAATATGTAATCGATAGCAAAGATCGGCCAAATATTCAAGAGTTTCCTTGGAGAAGACCAGGGAAGGAGGGATGCGTAAAAACTGCGTAATTTTGGGGAAGAAGCAATTCATTACTTTCCTTCCTTCGGTGAAACCATTGGTGAAAAGTCTAAAAGGAGGAGTGTACACGTGTCTCAATAATAAAATTCCTAAGGTGCCACGTCTCAAAATTCTAGGCTATCAACTCTCAAATATTATTAAAGGATATGGTGCAACTCCGTGCAAGTAAAGGTTAAAGCTCACCATGTTACAACTTGCGTGCAAAAATGCTAAGTAAAAAAAAAATCAATGACATTGGCCTAGCTGACTCATCCCCCAACTTTTCATTATGTTTTGTTAAATGGGATGGGAGAGGTTCAAGCAGAGCCGGCCCAACAGGGGACAGTCCGTCCGGACCGCGCTCATTTGTAAGGGGCCCAATTATTTTTTAATATTATATGTATGTATGTAAGAACGGTCCGGTTCCATGGCCACTGGAATCCAGTGGCTACGGAAGCCACTGTCCCCCTACAAAACTCTGTTCATAAAATTGATGATTCCTACCCCTCATAACCCCCCCGGTAAACCCCCGCCAAGTCCCGACCCAAACTCATCACCCCACTTACGTCAATTGCACCTCGTAAGCATAAAGTCAAAACTTTTGACTTTAAAGTCAATTATGCTTACGAGGTGCAATTGACGTATGTGGGGTGATGAGCTTGGGTCGGGACTTAGCGGGGAGTTTACCGGGGGTTAGGGGGGTAGGAATCATCAATTTTATTAACGGAGTTTCGTAGGGGGGCAGTGGCTTCCGTGGCCACTGGATTCCAGTGGCCATGGAACCGGGCCGATATAAGAAACCCAGAACCCAGCCCAATATGTAAAAGCCCATCTCATTAGCCGCCCCACCCCTTCCTACTTCGTAGACAACTAACGCAAACAGCAGAGGCGCAGAAGCTGAAGGACGAAGCCTACTGCCGAAACCGAATCGGAAAGAGAGTGCTGAGAGACGCCGCCGGTGGAGAGACGCCGCCGCCGCCATACGCCGCTGCACCCTCCAGGTATTCCGTATTCACTTTCTTTCCAATTTAGTAATTTTATTCTAATGTTCTTTCTTTCATTGTTTCATTCTTTGGATTTAAAATCTAGGGTTAATTATTAATTTTTAGTTTGAGATCTTTGCTAATTGCTATGAAATATGAATGAATTAATGGTTCCATATATTCTTTATTTGATTTGGATGAATTGATTTGAATTTATGATATATATAAAAAAAACTGAAAACTGAAAAACTAAAAAAAAACTAAAAAAACTGAAAAATTGACAGATATATATAAAGAGACTGAAAACTGAAAAAGAAAAAAAACTGAAAAAATGACGAATTGAATCAATTGATATGAATTTATGATATATGAATTTATTTGCTTGCTTTTCCATATTTGATTTTATTAAGTAGTAAAATTTATGAATTTGAATTTTATTTCAGAAATAATTCAATAGCTATGGGTCCTAAACATCTATCCGGTAGTCAAAAACGTAAAACGAGAAAACGAGATGAAGATTGAGAAAGTCTCAAGCCGGATAAGAAACGATTTGGTCATTTATTTATTTTCTTCTAATAATATTATGTTAATTATCATTTATATATAATTAGTTTACATGTGTTAATTTGTTAGACTTTATATATAGGGCCTTTTTTATCTCGGCTCAAGCCGCTGAATTCTCAGGACCGGCCCTGGGTTCAAGTGACATTGAACCCGAATTGGGGCCAATATCTTCCCATGACATTGAGTTTTTAATGTCATGGGGACCTCGCCGTTGTTAAATATGTTAAAAAAAGGATAACATAATAGGTGATGAGGTGGTATCCTGTAGCACACGATTAGTGTTAACTTCCGCCCTAGTGCCATTATCTTTTCTCACAAATATGTCTATATGTATAAATGTGCATAAGTATGGTTGGTTGTCTTACCTCTAATGTCAACTTTTGCAATACAGAAGAAGCCTCAATCAAGGTAATCCATCCATCAAGGGTTTGATTAAAACTAGAAGAAATAGCCAATCTTAAATGTTTGAGGTTTGTCAAATTTGGAGGGGGGGGGTGGTATAATCACATTTATCTGCACGTAAGATGTAGGCATTTATTCACAAAAACAACAATATTGGGAAAGAACAAAACAAATTTCAGCAAACTAACCTCCGAATGTAGTTTTGTCATCACACTTAGATACTTCAAGTGTGAAAAATATACTGAAAGAGAATCAAAAGCATACACTATAGCTACATTGATCCCTCCACGTACACACACTTCAGAAAGCAAGGACGCATTTCTAATATGCAGTTTTATACGTTCACCACTATATGTAAATGTCAACAACCATGGGGCTACAATGTCAATATTTTTCAACTTCGGACATGCGGCGACCTTTAGTGCTAGCGGCGAACTCAGAGCTCTTATGCGTGTTAAGCATAATGGCTTATAAATATTCAAGTTCTCAAGGCATTGACATGATAGCATAATGCATTCGAGGACATTGGTGGATATATTGATGTGATCAAGAGTCAAGACTTTCAAGCACGACTTTCTACTCCCCAAATTAATAGACTTAAGTGGGGGGAAACACTCGAGAGATGGGGCATAGAAAGAGCGTTTTGAACTTATACGTATATCACTAAAATTTAGCACAAGACTTTTCGCTCCTTTTGCTAAGGCAAATGCCACCCACTTATCTAATTGGGATTGGTAACTATTGTCCAAAGCAAAAGCAACCTTGAACTCTTCAATTGATGAGCCGCGATGTTGTTCCACAATTTGAGAAACCAAGCTCACAAACCTAGATATGTATTGGTCCTCAGGATCCCGATCGAGATCTTCAAAGTAAAATATGCCCGGAAAAAAAGTCCATAACTCTGTGAGAAAAAGTGCCGAGCCGCGCAGCTTCCTTCATTGTCAAACGAGACATGATCGACAACAATGCGTCATCGGGCAGCTCACTTGGCCCATCAAACAATTTGCCACCGTTTGTCACATGAACCTGAGTTGTGCAAAATCAAAGGGAATACCAAAATAGGTTCATAAGCCTCTTTTTCTTTCTCTTTGTGGGAGGGATCGAAACTACCAACACCAAGCTATAGACTAACAGAAAAAAAAAAAAACTCAATTAAGAATAAACTCAATTAAGAATAGTCAAGGTGGGTTCTGTTGTATTAATGTTTTTCTGTCAGTTCTTGTGTTGCTTAGACAGAAAAATTCTTACGTAGAGATGCATGGTTGTTTGTTTGAAACATAGTTTGTAAGACGGCAAGGCGAGGCGAGGCGCCAATGTACCTTCACACACACACACACACATTTTAAGGAAGCTTAATCGATTCAGAGAAGATCGAGAGATAGAGAGAAGATAAGTTTAAGTCTACTAGGCTACACTAAAAGAAAATAGCCTGCACTAAAAAATGTATTTTTTCAAAAATTTAAAGGGGCTCAGGGCATCAAGGTGAGTTAAGGCGATGCCTAGGCGAGCGCCTGATTGCCATAAGGTTTTCTAGGCGAGCAGACAAGGCGTCCCAGTGACAACGCCTTATCGCCTAGGTGACGCCTTACAAACAATGGTTTGAAATAAAAGTGAATGTTTATAGCTGCATTTATAGAGTTAGTTTGAATTGTGTGTTATTGGGGACGGCAACATAGATATCACCTGTCGGTTTAGGCTGGAAATTCTGCAAAGTGAAATGCATCATTATTCGTAAAAGATAGACTATTGATGTACTTAAAGTTTTGCAGTAAGAGTTATTCAGTCAGTATAGATGAGAAAATCGGTGAAGAAAACTGATAGAAAAGAGATTGTTGATATAGAAGTAAGAGCTCTTCAATCAGTTTAGGTGGAAAGTTTGAGGCTGCATGTCTGCATCATTATACATAGAAGATAGATAATTGATTTAGTTAGAGTATTAAGGAGTATCTCTTACATTGAGAAATCATTGCTTTTGTTAGTTTTTTTATTTAAATTATTGCTTAGACTAGAAAAAATATTATACACAGGTTTCTGGTTGAATACAAAGTGAACATTTTCACTTCAATTGATTGGTTGAGTTTCAGTATAGTTATTTTGCGCCACAAAAAAAACTATCATTGTTGACTATGATATTGTTGAAGCATTTTCTAGAATTATCATTGTTGAAGTTTTTCAGTCATCATAGCCGGGAAAATTGGCAAAGTCAACTTCTAGATTCCCTTCGTCGCCATTTAATCTTCTCGTTCGGATTATGATCTTTGACTGAAGTTATTTTCAGTTTAGTTTATGTAAATATTGGCGTTGAATTAAAAACAAAACAAAATTATACTTTGGTACATATTTTGAATTGTAAGTTGTACAAAACAGGAAGTAAGTTTTATTATACCTGGAGTATAATTTTGTCAAATGATGAATGAAAATATGTAAAGAAAGAGGGCTAAGAAGAGGGTATAGTTTGACCATGAGGATAGTGTGAATAGTAACTGGGCAAGATTAAAAAGGGAAGCATGGAGTACAGAATTGTAAATTTCCATTACTTTCTTATGATTGAGCGTGAATTGAAAATCGTCTTTACTTTGCTTTGCTTCTTTCAGTAATTGCACATAACATACATGGCCGCCATGGCAGCAGAGAATGTGAACGAACCCCCAATCAATGAACAAATGGTGGCCAACATATACGGTTCTCTAAGGTCAGAGATGAACCAGATATACTCTGAGATCACGAAAGTGGAGATGGAAGCCAGTGAGCACACACTTGTGATGAATGCCATTCAACCACTTGATCCTTCCAGGAGATGCTACAGGCTGATAGGAGGGGTTCTTGTGGAGAGAACTGTGAAAGAAGTGTTGCCTGCTGTGCAGCGTAATAAGCAGGGGCTGGACGAAGTTCTTGCCCGGCTCAATGAGATTCTGGAGAAGAAGAAGAAGGAGATTTCCGAGTTCGAGGCCAAGTACAAGATAAGGATCAGAAAAGGGGAGAGTGAAGTGGCCGAGGAGGAGAGTGGCCGGAAAGAGGGGACTGCTCAGGGAGTCCTTGTTGGTCCTGCTGCTGTTAATGAGTGATGAGTAAGTAGGTCAGCACTGTCTCATCTTGTGTACTTATTCCAACAGTTTTGTGTGTGTGTGCAAAAATCAGATTTTAGCATGATATATTAGATGCATTGTCATTGGTACCACTTCCATTCCCCACCCCATGATGTTTTTTTGTCATGCCAATTAATTTGAAGATGGGTTGTGTTTGGGGGACACCACTTTGACACCCCGAGCCTCACACACTAGACGCACACAAACACTTTGTGTGCGTCTGTGAATGCATGGTGTCAAAGCGCTGACCCCCGAGATTTATTGCGGAAGATTCTCACTTTACATATCACAATTGAAATGTTTTTTTTTGACATTTCATGCCCATAATTTTAGAATTTTGAGATATTAGACTAATACTCCAAGATTTCATAATCATCGTCAATGTTCCTAGAAATCTACTCGTCATATTTTTATGATCCCCTTGTTCTCAAGGTCATGGGATGATCTGAGGTCCACACATTACTCCGTTTCAAAAAATTGATTATTGATATCCCTCTAACCCCCGGTAAAATCCCCCACCCTGCCCAGCCCAAACCCACCCCTATACCCATTCAATTGCACCCCACAATTAGTTGACTTTGGAGTCAAATTTTGACTCCAAAGTCAACTAAATCTTGTGGGGTGCAATTGACGGGGGTGAGTTCGGGCCAGGTTGGGGGGTAGGAACCATCAATTTTTTGAACGAAGTTCCATAATTGTCCTAATCCGGGCCATGTCATATGACATGGGGGCTCATGTCAGCTGAACCATCCCTTTTATTATATTCTAAGAGAATTTTTAATTTACATGAATTCCTTAATTTTTGAGCTAAGTGTGATTTATTTGTAATCTTGGAATGTTATTGTAAAAATATTGAATTTCTGGGAGCATTAATAATACTCTGTAATTAAGCAATATTGGATAATTTGTTGCTCCATGTTTTTCAAAAATGTTGACAGATTGCGGTCTATTTTCACTCTCTTCACTTTCTCTTTTATTTTCTCTCCTCTCATTTTCTCATAAATTTGCTCTAAATAACATAGTATCTTCTCCAATCTGATTTTTTAGATTGATCTAGTCTGATCTGATTGCTATATAATTTAAAATTGTAAATCTAATCTGATTTTAATACGAATAAGTCAAAAACATCAAAGTCTTTTTCATATGATATAATACCCATTATCAGTCTTCTATAAATGAAAATCTTTCCACATGATTAAAAGAAGAAAGTATTAAAAAGTAAGTAAAATAGGTGGTTGAAATTGTTATAAGTTTTTTATTTAGTTATACTTATTTTGATGCAAGATTTAAAATAATAGTGAGCAATATTTGCTTGTGCAAAGATAATACACATTAATTTTATTTTCACTATTTCATAAATATTCACTTGTTTCACTCGTTAATAAAAAATTCCCTCCATCTCGAAATTGGAATTACATTTTTCTTTTGGACATTCCATAATTAAAGGTGCATTTCTATTTTTGGTTAAAAAATATTCAAAATACACTATGACCTTGTTTAATGTTGGTTGTTGCTTGTTTTTTTCTAGCTATTTTGAATGACCGATGAGTTTAGCTGACATGATTGGCTAAATACATTGGCTAATTGCTAAAAAATCTTTGGTAAAATTAGCTATTTGTAAATAATTGTTTTGAAATACTAAAAATGAAAATCTATACTCTGTATAATTGTGTTCATGTGCTGTTTGTGCATATATATGTACACACACATATGTTTGAATTATTGATCCGACCAATAAACTAGTGTCAAAAATCAAGACTAATTTAATCAGATTCCATTATGAAAACTACGATATTACAAAACACTAAAAAAATTCTCATATTTGGAGAGAATATATTCAAACTGGATTTATGGAAGTACACTTGCTACCCAACCAACGACCTATATTAGAGATGACAAGTTACATTTGACTCTGTGAATGTGCGTATCCATCCACCCAATACAATCGATACAAACCCTTTGCAATACGGACTGGTCGTATGCGGGCGAAAATTTTTGTCACTCGCCACCCGAGTTTTTTTATAACATACACTTCAAAGACGGAGAAAGTTCTTTTTTGAAGTAAAATTAGTTTTCTTACACACACTTCAAATATTTTTTATATTTTATTTTTTTAATATTTTTCAACAATTCCCAATTTTTCCCCTAACATACAACTCTATACTCCCTTCACTCCAAATTAAATTGCATGTTCACTATTCAGAGAATCAAATCTCATTCACCTTTCTTCCCTATTTTCGTTAGTCATTTATAAAATAATACAATCATATCACCACTATTTTTATAAATATAATTTTTAAATATATAATTTTTATTTTTAATTCTAAATTATTTTTCTTATAAATAATTTGAAAATAGAATCAATCCTCCAAGTGATCCAAACCGTACTCGACCCAATTAACAGCTACTCCGTATTCTTCTTTACCCCTCTGGAAAAAAAATCCCTACTCCGTATCTCTCCACGACTTTACCAGCGTCAATTCCTTCATATACCGTTCTTCTTCTTCTCCAACCCATCCGTCTTTCATTTTCCACGCTCCTTGGCCTCCATCATCATCATCATCATCATCTGTATTACGTGTTTAAACTTCGAATCTCATCAAATATTCTCAAGCAACAAATTAGCTCGTTTCAATCAACCAGGTACGAGTTTCAGATGTTTTGTTTTTCTGATGTCTTAAATTGATCGTTAGATCTATGATCAATGAATCTGAATCGGGAACACCAAGCTCCAGATCTTCTATGATCTATATAATACATCACTAATATATTTTAGGAGATGTGTATGAAACACAAAACACGATCTTATTTTCACGTTCCATGAGAATATTTGCTTTGTTATATGTATGCATGTATGTATTTTGTCAACTCTTTTATTTCATACAGTTGTATTTGATTTTTTTGAAAAATCTTTCTCTCGTCATTGTCTTTATAAAATATCTTATTAAAAAGATCTGTATTTTAATTTTAATACTCTCTACATCTCCGTATTGAGTTAGTAGCTCTATCTTTTGTCAGTAATTTTTTGAAAAACTGCTTGTGTGTAGAAAGTTATATGAAAAGATGCTGGATTGCTCTTTTTTCATGTTCAGGGCCGGGCCAAAAATTTTGGAGACCGTGTGCAAATATTTATTGGTTACTATTAAATTTTCAAAATGATTTTTCTTAGTGCTCAATCCTATTTTAGTTTTTAAGGGTGTATACTTTTACTGCACAATCCGAGTATTTTGATGTTTAGAATTGAATCACTATTTGTTGCAAAGCAAATAGTTACAAATTCAAAGAAAATTTGATTTTTTTTGGAAAAAAGTATATGCACATTTTTTTTAATTGATTGTAGAGCCAAAACATACTGAAGCAAATCTGGATCATTCACTGAATGTTCTCTTTAGAATATTTATCAATACATTGACTATGGATGATAACAAATTGTGGCTGCATGTCTCTGACACCCTCAGGGCCACTCCTATTGTATATTTGTATGCTGGGGTAAAAATTTTATCAATTTTAGTTCAAATTATAGAGTGAGAGCACAAGCTGATTTCACCACTCCATTATTTAGTTCTGAATGTATTTCAACAAATTTGAATTTGGAAATAAAGTAAAATGGCTTTTTAAACTGTCTGCATCTCTTTCAATGGTGTAGTAGCAGCAAGTCAATGCAACTTTCACGGGTCATGTGGAAACAAAACGTCTATTTTTAAACATATGTGTCAGGTTATGTCCATCTGACCCCCATACCCCGCAATCGATGCGAGCCTTTGAGGAAATGTTGTTGTTTTTTGGAGACAACAAAATTTTTTGACAAATACTTCAGCAACCAGCTTGGGTGCTCATTACTGGACACTAGATAGCCTACCCCTATTTTTGTATTAATTATTATTCAGTCAATTTTGATGAGGAAATTTGCAGAGGGCATTGCATTATTATATGTTGGTAGATTTCATCATTTTGACCTTAAGTTGCACAATTTTAAATAAGTAGTCAGCACTTGAAATTGCCGATTCATCCTCTTACTCCTTTCAACAAATCCTTAATTGTGTGTTACTTTTGTTGATTGGAAAGCATTTTTTTCTTTAATATATTTTGGTTCTATTACATTGTGTTGTCTATTGTCCAACTCAATCCCCGGCTTTATAGGAATTAGGAAAGACCCAGTTTTGGTCTTTCGATTGTCAATGAAGCAATTTTATTGCAAAGGATACTATGTAAGATGAAGGCTGCCATACGTTCGATAATTATATTGTTTTTTTTGGTTGTTATTGGATTGAACAGGTATAATAGATCTTTCAGGGATGTACTCTACAAAAGGGAATCCGTTGCACAATCAGTGCAGATCCTCACATGGTAGAGGTAGAAACCGTGCCAATGATCACAATGCCCCTGTTTCTACCAATGCCTACAACAACAAAAAGTACTTCAGTAGCAGCTTTCCACATCAAGATCTCCATCTTCCAGATAAATATGCAAAAAAAATTAGGGACTGTTGCTACAACTACATTGACAATTCTGTGAAACCTGAGGTTGAACCTTCCACGAAAAGAATGAAGTGTTCATCTCCTTCACGGGAGATGCACCATCAGCAAAACCATGCACTTAATAATATTCCATCAAGGCAACTGCCCACAAATAACAGTTTGCATCCAAAAAATCAGGGTGCCTATGGCAGTGCCACCACAACCTACAACCATAATCTTACCATTTCCGTTTCAAATGTTAAAGATAGTGATAGAACTTGTTCTGATGGGTATGGGTCTAATATCTACAAGCGTGTTCGGTCAGAAATTGAAGATGGTGACATTGAGGTGGGTTTTATGTCTAGAGAGGAAATTGACAGGTGCTCTCCATCTAGGAAAGATGGTATTGATGCTGTGCACGAAATGCAACTGCGATATTCATATTGTGCTTTCCTTCAGACGCTTGGAGCCCGACTTGAATTGTAAGCCTCCTTTTACATTTGGGCTGTTGTCATTCATTGATGCATATGCATTGAGCTAACCAAGGCATTTTCTAAAATTCAGATGTTTTTATTTCAACAAACTAGGATTGTTGTTATTCTATTTCCGTAGTTTCTTTGATTTAACCTACCGGCAGGCTAACCTTTGCTTTTCATGTAGGCCACAGACCACAATTGGGACTGCCATGGTTCTGTGTCACCGATTCTTTGTTCATAGGTCTCATGCTTGTCACGATAGATTTGTGAGTATTGTGTGTTTCTAGTGGATGAAACTTTGCAGCATTCTTTGACCATTCTTTCTGCAAAATCATTGACACATGTTTTTTGCTATTACAGCTGATCTCTACTGCAGCTCTCTTTCTAGCTGCTAAATCAGAAGAGACACCATGCTCTCTCAACAACGTGTTGAGATATGCTGCTGAAATATTTCATAAGCAGGACTTTGAATATTTATCATACATACTTCCCATTGTTAGTATCATTACTTCCTATGTTTTTCTCTCACTTTCTATTGGCACACACTTTTTTCCATGTTCTCTAGTTAATTATATATCTGACATGCTTTTATGTTGTCTAACCTTATGCAGGTCTGGCTTGAACAATACCGTGAACGCGTTATTGAGGCTGAGCAATTGATCTTGACAACTTTAAATTTTGAGCTCAGTGTGCAGCACCCATATGGTTCTCTTACATCCACCCTTGAGAAATTGGGATTTTCCCAATCAGTTTTGGTGAATTTGGCAATGAACCTTGTCAGTGAAGGGTAAGAGTTGTTCTTCATTTCATTCTTCTGAATTGGGGTATTTGTTAATTTTTATGGAAGATTCTCTCTTTGGCCATCATAATAGATTGGAAATTGTGATGCCAAGTTTCATTTATGTTAAATGCTGCCACCTTTAAGAATTGCTATTTTCGTAGTAGCATTTACTCATTAAATACATGGTTTTTAGGAGCAATGTGGCTGGAGATGAGAACAAATATGTTCTTTCGTTCTGCTTTTCCTAACAGTTTTACAATTGCTTGTAGCTTCTGTGCAAGTTCTACTTTACATGCCATTATTGCTCTTAGTCATTTTGGAGCTGATTTTGATACCTTTGGATTGACATAAAATTGCAGGGTCTTTAGAAGGATTAGCTTGCTCGCTTGTATGATATTCTTAGCTGGCGGTTGATATGCTGTACATCAATAGTTTTGTTTTTCATCTGAAGTTAAAACTAGCCACTAGTGAATGCTTTTCACCTAACATATAAATAGCAACTCATTGGCCGTAGAAGATATTCGCAGATGTTCCTGGAACAATTTTGCCATGACATTGTGTTCATGACACGGAGAAGGAACCTACTGACTTATTGAGTGTTCAAAGCTTTACTTTCCATATTACCTAATCCTTCCAGCCCCAAAACAAATTCCGATATGCTATTACAGGGTCAAGCTAAATTTGTTTTCCTTGTGTATTTTCATTGATCATTTTATAAAATAACACTCATATCACCTCTTATTTTTTACTCAGGCTGTCCCTAAAAGAGTTTTACAGTTTCCTTTTTCTTATGTTTCCAAATAAACTTAACACTCCTTTTAGGAAATGAATATGTGGATCTTATCATTTCTCTATCTTTAGAAAAAATCTAACTATACAATTTTAACTGAACACTTTTCACTATTCAATACTTTTCATGAACTCCGTGAAGTCAAACTTTAAGTTATTATAAGGAAGTACAACTTTAGATGTAGAAGTATATGAATTTTAGTTTTCATTTCTACTATAATTTTCAAATAAAACAAGTTGAAATAATATTAGTCACCCATTGTAAACCAAAATGAGAACTTGTTTTTGGGACAGATGATGTATGTTTTTTTGTGTCTACATAGGACACCTGTACAGTGTTTGGCCAGTATTTTGATGCACCGTAGGGAA
Source organism: Cuscuta campestris (assembly GCA_900332095.2). Classification (NCBI taxonomy): domain Eukaryota; kingdom Viridiplantae; phylum Streptophyta; class Magnoliopsida; order Solanales; family Convolvulaceae; genus Cuscuta; species Cuscuta campestris. The sequence goes on along the minus strand of OOIL02000450.1, from coordinate 3,139,387 downwards.
CTGGTATATTTGCATATTTTCATGATATCTTGATTGAATACTTTCTTCAAGGTCATGCCTAATCAAGTGTACACCTGCAATATGCAGACTATGTGCGACCCATCCTATTTTTCTTTTCACCTAGAGTCTGTTTCTTGGGTTTGGAGTTTGAAACCATGACTTCTAACCAGGATGCGTAACCACTGTAACAAATATGATCTTTTCCATTTTCATAAAATACAATAAAATGCTGTTGATGCAATAGTTTTTTTAAAATATTTTTGTAACCCTTTTCCTTTGAAAAAATCATATAATGGATATGAGTTATTTATTTATTATTAATTTACTTATTATTAATCTATTTATTTATTATTCGTCCTTTCACTTTTTTTTGTTTTATTTGGATTCAAAAGTGAGGTTATACAGTTCTCACTTTGTAATCCTTGAGCACATAGTGCATGAGAATGGGAGACCAGGAGAGTTGATTTCATGAGTATGGGAAAGATGAGATTTTAAGTATCAGATCTGAGTGGCTATTAGATTGGATAATAGTGAAGCAACTGCTGTGGTGGAACATATAACATTGATATCACATGAGATTTTGGCGGACAACTTTGGGGATGTGATGCACAGAACTTGCACTGCGCATGGTCAGTACCATCTAAGAAATTGATTTAAAGTTTGAAGACGAGGACAGTATTCTCACAGGTTGTAGAACGTACTAGTAGCATACCTTGTTTTTCGACCCTTGTTTCTTGTTGGATCATTTCAGATTCTGCTAATGCAACATTTTGCCGACTTGGCTACCAAAAGGAAAAAAAGTTCTTTCTTAAGGCTTTGTTACTACATCACTACCAAAAATGAGTTCCATTTCTGAGGTACAATTTGTTATAATTCTCAGGAAGGTACAATTCTAGGAAATTATCAAGACATTCAAACTTGTTTGGGATGCCTTTTGGTTTTTTTCCTTGAATTAAGTTAAAGATAATGAAACCTAGCTTGTTTTTTTGGATTTTTTTTGAACGGGGGCAGAGGGAATATTGTGACATCTCAAATCACTCTCCGCAGCTTCTGAAATTCTCAATTCAGTTTATGGTTGCTGACTGGGTTACTATATTGACAGTTTTTGTGAGGTTTTTGGGTTATTGCTATTGCTTCTTGAAGTGAGTAGTGTTTTTTGGGGAGCGGTTTGAGTGTGGCTGTCATTTGTAGAATGCTAACACTTGTGCTTCCGAGCCTCTGTATACAGAATGCCCCCTCAGACCCTCTGATTCCAGTGCTTTAGTTCTGTCCTTAATCCATTTAGGATACCTCAAGCAGAGTGGTATAGACGTGGCTTTCCGCATCATTAACAAGAAAAGAGCTGGCTCTCTTGTAGACGTGGTTATTTTTTATTTATATATCTCCCTTCAAAAGAAGAAAGATAATGATGAGAAGCTTCTCATCAATTCTGCATGTTTATGGGAACTAGCTCACATCAGCTGTTTAAAACATACACCATTTCTGGTTTTGCATCATTGCCAGCCTGGCAGACTTGTCTAGCTCTATAACTTGGTGTTATGATGTTCATGAATAGAAGACGTGATGGCTAGCCCTATGGATTGTCAGCGTGCACCCTCTTGCCCTTAAATCTGTAATGTGCGGAGTATTCTTATTGT
>OOIL02000450.1:3080960-3131014 GCA_900332095.2 Cuscuta campestris | reverse complement strand
TTTTTCACGTAACGTCATTGTTTTGAATACAATTTTAAGGAATAAGTCAAAATAAAAATAAAACATAACCATTATATCACAAATAGGACTAATTACTAGTAACATGTTTTTATCCCGAAACTTGGACTATTGTAGTGTGACACTGTGATGATGTATAATGACATTAGATTCCACACTATTTTACGATATTACACCTTCTGTCCCACAAAAGAATTTAAAGGGAGTGTATTTTGGTGTTGACTTTCGAAAAATATCATGAGATGCGATGGGTAAAAGTAGATATGATGTGTAGATTAATAATGAAAAAGTGTGTTGTGATACGTATATTAAGAATTAATAGAGGTAAAAGTGACTTTTTAATATAAATGAGAAAGATTTTTAAGAGAAGAAGGGAGTATATGTTGATATTATAGACCCTATTTCTGAGATAAAAAACATTAAGGTCTTGTTTTAATTTGATTCTTTTTTATGTTTTACTTCTATTTTGGTTTTTTCCTTAAATTTTACACTTTGTTTGGTTCACGAATTCGAAAGAAAATGATATGAAAAGTTCATATTTCATGAAATCCTAAAGCATTGTTTTTTTTTGGGTGAGAAAAATTGGGAAAATTATTTTCTATTTCTTTCTTTCCTAATTCCTTTGAATCAAATGTAGTAAAACAAAATATTGTTTAGTTAAATAGTTTGTATTTGGTAATATGCTAATTCTAATGACCTAATCCACACAGACTGTGCCGTTGTTTTTGACGGAGGTGGCGCCGGCGCAGCACAGAGGGGCGGTGAACATCCTGTTCCAGCTGTTCGTGACGGTGGGGATCCTGATAGCCAACCTCGTAAACTACGTGACGGCGGCGATCCACCCCAACGGGTGGAGGGTCTCCCTGGGGGTGGCGGCGGTCCCGGCGGTGGTCCTCTGCCTCGGGTCGCTCTTCATGATCAGCGAGACTCCGGCGAGCCTGATCGAGCGGGAGAAGCTGGAGGACGCGAAGGAGACGCTGAGGAAGATCCGGGGAGTGGACGCCGTGGACAAGGAGTTCGAGGCCATCGTGGCCGGCTGCGAGATGGCCCGGCAGGCGAAGAGGCCGTTCAAGAAGCTGATGAAGCGGGCGAGCATGCCGCCGCTGATCATCGCCGTCGCCATGCAGGTCTTCCAGCAGCTGACCGGAATCAACGCCATCATGTTCTACGCGCCGGTGCTCTTCCAGACCATGGGGTTCAGGACCGACGGGTCGCTGCTCTCCTCCGTCATCACCGGGCTGGTCAACGTCATCAGCACCTTCGTCTCCATTTACTCCGTCGATAGGGTCGGCCGGAGAAAGCTCCTCCTCCAGGCCTGCTGCCAGATGCTCATTTCTCAGGTACGCACGGTGCATGCATGCATCCACATATATATATATCTATTCATCTCTTTTTTTTTTTTCATTTCACAAATTTTTTTCATAAATTAAATGAAAATTACGTTATAATTGAAAAGATATTTAAAAAGTTAAATAAGAAGAAAATTTAGTGTGTAATTTTGATGCAATAATTGACGATTTCATTAAATCTATTGATGAGTTTCACTAGAAAAAATTCAAACTAGACGAATATTACTTGTTCTGAACAAACTTAATGGATATTAATTACAGATGGCGATCGGAGGGATCCTGGTGACGCACCTGACGGCGACGGGGACCCTGAACAAGGGGCTGGCGGTGGTGGTGGTGATCCTGGTGTGCACGTACGTGATGGCGTTTGCGTGGTCGTGGGGCCCGCTTGGGTGGCTGATCCCGAGCGAGACGTTCCCGATGGAGACGAGGACGGCGGGGTTTGCGTTCGCGGTGAGCGCGAACATGCTCTTCACGTTCCTCATCGCGCAGGCGTTCCTGTCGATGCTCTGCGCGATGCGGGCGTACATATTCTTCTTCTTCTCGGCGTGGATTGTGGTGATGGGCGTCTTCGTGGTGTTTTTGTTGCCGGAGACCAAAGGTGTGCCCGTTGACTTGATGGTGGAGAGGGTGTGGAAGCAACACCGCGTTTGGCGGAAGTTCTTTAGGAATGATAATGTTAGGACCTATGAAATGGCTGCCTAATTGTTATGATGGATGGGTTTCATTTGCACAAATAATTAATTGATTAATTAAAGACTGATCCATGATATTTATTTATATATAAACACAAGTAATTGTGTTTCATTCACATGTTTCATTGTCTTCCATTTAATTTATTTGAGGTCCATAAAAGTATTTAACTTTTTACAAACTCTAATATAATATTTTTATCACTAATATATACACAATATATTAATACATATATACATTTTCACACAATGTTTTTTTCTGTATATTGTGATTAAAATTTAAAATCATTGATTAAAAAAAAGTCAAATAATTTTTTTAGTGTACCTCCGTCCCATTTAAATTAAGGGTATGCACTTGCTTCATGAGGGAAGGCCAAATTAAGGAAACTAATTAATAAATTAAGGTTTTCTAACTAAACTCTAACTATATAGTTTTTATTTTTTTTATTTGTGTCCAATCAGTTTGGCCAATAATAAAGAGAGTGAATAAATATTCTCTACGTTCCCAAAAGATTATAATAGTTTGATTTTTTTAATCAAACTGTGCAACACTTTGACCATAAATTATGGAAAAAGTATATTTAGTTATAATGTAAATCTAGTAAAATTAGGTTTATTTTAAAATATAGTTTTAAAATATCAAATTTTTTATAATATTTAATTATTTTAAACTATATTTAATGCATGGTCAGAGGGTATCACGATTTGACCAAAAAAGTTAAATTGTTACCATCTTTTTGGGACATAGGAAGTAGTTGATTAATTAGGAGAGAAGAAGTTAGAGGCTCAAGGGTGCCCCTAGAATATACTTTCTTTGTTGAAAATGATTTACACTATTCAAATTGAATAACATGTAAAATCTCGTAAATTTTAAAATTATTTTATTTAAAAGTTGGTATAAAAATAAATGATACAAATTACATATTTAAAAATTACAAGAAAAATCCTACAAAAGAAGAAGTGACAAAAATAATTTATTAGAAAAATAGTCAATGAAAGCATGCATTCAACAAAAGTGTTATCAAGAGGTTGTAATAATAACAATGTAAATCACTTTGAGACAAAGAGAGTATATTTTATCTCAAACTTAACATATAGGTTTTCGACAGTACCATGTCAAAAAGTGTATTACTCATATATTTGAATTTTGAACTCAACGATGAAAATTGAAACTCTATATATAAAGAAAAAGATAAATATTCATACTCCTTCCGTTTCAAAATCGACCATTCAATAAGAAGTATATGTTTGTAGTTAACTTTTCAATTTTGCCCTTGACATGATAGATAAAAGTAAAATGTGATAGATAGATTATTAGTGAAAAAATATGATGTGAATGGTAGGGTCAGAAAAATTAGGGATAAAGTTGATTTTTTAATATAAAGTGGAATTGTTTTGGAGAAAGTGAAAAAATGAAAGAAGTGTTTTAAAAAATGAAAGGAGTAGTATGGAAGAGTGGTTAGATCGCAACGATCGTAAATAAATCACCTTAAATAAGAGTAAAACATAAGTAAAGTACCAAAATAGAGCTTTATGTTTTAATCTAAAAATATAAGTTTGCAGTATGATAATGTAGCACTGTATATGAACACTTTATAATACTTTTTGATAATGTATATGGTCATGATTGACACTGTATATACACTTTAACTCCTATTTTGGAAATAAAAATATCGAACTCCTATTCTGCAATATTTTTAATGTTTTATCCCAATATTTAATCGGGATCTTCTTCTTCTTAGTAGTGCGCCTCTTTTATATTTTCTCAGAGTATTCGTCCACTTTGAAATCAACCAGAATCAGCCTTTGATTTTTTTTAAAAAAAGGAAACCAACTTTTGATTTAAAGTTAAGTAAAAATTACATGGTATATTAATTAAGTAAAATAATATTTAGAAAATATTTTACAAAATAAACCTAATGAAGTTATTCTTGTATCAATATCTAAAATACATTTTACCTAATTCATGACCGACGTTCATCAATTTTTATTGCAAAAAAGTTAAAACTAAATAAATATTCTGGAACAAAAGTAATAGTCGAAAAGAGCACTAGTGCCCCCATTAAATATTCCAATGGATTTTAAAAAAAATAACTCCCTTCGGTCCTCAAAATCTTTATGTTTTGACTTTTTTTAATCAAACAGTGACACTCTTTGACCATAAGTTGGAGGAAAAGTATATTTAATTTAATTGTAATATAAATTGAATATAATTGGGTAATCTTAGAATATAGTTTTGATGTATCAAATCTTTATATCATTTATTTATTTAGATTATATTTAATTTATAATAAAAAAATGTCACTGTTTGACAAAAAAGTCAAAAAAAGAAATATTTTTAAGACCGCAAGGAGGAGTAGTTATATTACCCTTAAAAAAAACACTCGCGCACCCATTAGAAATTCTCTATGCCTCCATTAACCTTTGATAATCTAAAAAAAAAGCCAAAACATTTAAACACTTTAATTAAAAATTAATTTCAGGTATAATTTCTAAAATTAAGTGTTTATTGCCGAATTCTCGTCCCCGGTCCTCAGACTTTATGGATCCGCCATTGAAACGGGACATGGGGCAGGTGTAGATTTGGACATAAAAGGGTGGGAGGTTTACCGGGGGGTTAGGGGATAAGAATCGTCAATTTTTTGAACGGGACACCAAAGCACCCCCGAGTCATCCCATGACATTGATTCCCAATGTCATGGGAACCAAGGGGTATCAACACATATTGCAATGGAGAAGAAGAAGAAGAAAGAATTGAGTCAAGTTTATATATCTCTTGATAATGGATTGACAAGAGTCACTCCCAAACAGGAAGAGAGTCAATAACAATAAAACCAGCAAAAGCAACACTAACAATATACCCACATTTCTCTATTGCTAAGAATGAGATTTTTTTTAAGCCTGTGATTTCTGTATCCCTCCCTGTGAGAGTTTGAATAGGTCTCTTGAGAGGGAGGCTTAGCGGTAAAGCTTGACTCCACGGAATCAATGCTTGGCTGGTGACTTGCCCTTCCTCGCCGTGATCTCCATATCAAGCTGCTTCTTTAGATAGCTTTGTGCCGTTGCGTTTATAATCTTGAAGAAAAAATTGAGGAGCACAATCGATACTACCGTGTTCCACACCGAAGCAAACGAGAACTCCCAATTGTTTACCTGATGATGATGATGATGATGACAACATATCATAAGATAAAGTTAAAGATCGCCAAACATTCAAAACTGTATTTTGGTGAAGTAAAAGCTCAAAAGTTGTTCTCAAATACAATCCCACAAACACCAATCCCAAGAGTTGACCCTCTAATAGCTAACGGGCCCTACATACGCTAGCATAGAAGTTAAGGCCATTGGTCTTTTCTTAAGGAACCATTTCAAATGAAACATGTTTGGTTGGAGGATCTTACTTGATAATTAGCTTGAGATAATATAATAAGATTCTTGTGGTAGTTCTTGTAATAAGCGCATGAGATTTTCATTTTTATTTCTCATTTCAAAATCTATTTGCATGTGTTTGTCGTTATACATTTCAAAAAGAGAAATTGGGATGGTAAAATAGGAAAAAAAAAGTGGATTTTTTTAGTCTTTGAAGTGCAGTACTAATTTGGAACAAAATGGAGTAAAGGGATATGTGTGTTTTATGAAGAGTGAGTAATTAGAAGCAACCTTAGTATTTGAAGAGGCATGAGGTTTGGTTGCCATGTATGTGTTTTTAATGGAATGAAGCTTGGTGATCAAGTTTGGTAGGAAGGAATCAACTCCAGGAACAAAGCCGAAAACCCAAATCAATTCGTTTTCCATCCAATCGAGGAGTTGATTATTGCAAACCGAAATTATAAACACGGTCTGCCAAACAAGAAATTAAGAACCAATCATCATCATCATTCTAGTAATAAATACGCGTAATTCTAAAAAAAAATACGCGTAATTAAAAACTTCACAGATTCTGAAACCAAGAGAAACACAAACCTGGATATGAGTTTTAATGATGGCCTTTCCAATCAATGTAGCAAGGAAGAACTCCCAGAATGGAATACCGAATTGTCCGCACATTATCCCAGCCAAATCAAATAAAGGATTCGGCACCTTACACAACAATTTTTTTGGGATAATCAGCAATAAAATATTTACTAGGGGAGCAACTTAAATTAAATAATCAAATCAGCAGAGAACAGAAACAAATACTCCGTCCGTCCCTAAAAAAGCTCAAATCTTGAAAGAATACAAAAAATAGGAAGGACCATATATTTTTTCTTCTCTCATACATTCACATTGGAACTGGCACAATTAATAATGGTAATTATCATCTAATTTTTTTCATTGACTATTAAATGATGATAATTGCTGGAACATGCAATACATAGTTTCTAGGTTGCAAAATACAATAAATAGGGATATGGAGTAATTTAGAAGTGAATTTTACAAGTATTATGGGACATAAAAAACTAAAAATATGACACTTTTTTAGAGTAGGAGGGAATATGTTTGTACGAAAAGGCATCTCGAAAGAATTGGAAAGAACTGCGGGTATTAATTACATAAACTAACCGAGGCAAGAATTAGGATTGAGAGGAAGTTCAAATATTGCGCATGCGAAAGAAACCAGCACTTAATTTGATTTAATTTACTTGATAGAACCCCTTTCTTTTCCTCGGTTGATGGAGTTTCTAGTTCTTCTAATCTACTTCCTGATATCCGCGCTGCAAAAGGAAATCAACATAGGATAGAATAGTGGGCATCTTTGTCTGATTCAACATATAGATCTAATTTTTTTAATGAATGTTTCATAAGAAGACAAATAAGTAAAGCATGATAAATTCAGTTAAATCGGTGAATAAACAGACAAAAGTTAGTATGATTAGTGACTGGCAATACTTTGAAGAACACTATAAACACCGGAGTATCAAGAAAATACGGACTTGCATTAACAACAGAGTTAATTATCCAATTTAGTACTTAAACTATGCACTATTACTTTTTTGGCCTCAATTTAGTCCTCTAATGACTTGAATCATATACTAACACAACTTACATATGATATAGTAGATTAGTAGGGGCTCATTCGGAAACAGCCTCCCTACGACCCTACCTTCCTAGGTAAGGTAAGGTCTGCATATACCCCCCAAGACCCCACCATTAGTGGGACTTTACTGGGTGGTTGTTGTTGTGTATAGTTGAGGGACTAAATGGGATATTAACTCTTTAATAAATCATTTTAAATAAAAATAAGATTTTGAAGCTAATGTGGGAAAAAGACTCGCACACTTGCACTGGACATGGGAAGTTAAACTTGTGTCTTTACCTGCTCTTGAAATGAAATAAGGGGGGAGCTCTCCTAGGGCAGTCCCGAGGCCCCACAATATAGCCTCTAATTGCACCTGAGGCAAGATACTGCTCAAAGGAACTCGCGGGCCATTAGGAGAGGAAAAAAGTGGAGGCCCAAACTCAGAACAGTCCTTGCCAAGCCATGAAGGGCTTCTTTTGAGTTGAATTGTATCATAAGGGGCACTCTTGATGTCAACCCGACCGCATTTCATTGCTTTTATAGTGAACAAAGCAATGTGTGGGCCCAGATACAGGACGAATGTGTGCAAACCAGACCCTGCATTGTTATGCCAAACAAAAAGTGCACATGATTAGAGTTTCACTCTAAGCAGCTTACTAATTATGGAATAATTAATTGATCGATTAGTGTTACCAAGGCCAATAGAAGATGCAACACCAAGAACAGTCCACCATAATCCAAACTGTACATACTGAAGGGCTTCCTCCACCTGTTGCAGTGATAAGGAAAGATGTCATAAATAAAATCACCAGCTTGGTAACACAATCACTATTCACCAGTGACAAGGGCCGTCTTAGAGGGGGGGGGGCACAGGGAATAACCGCTAAAGGCCCCGTTTATACAAGGGGCCAAAAGTTTTTATCTTTTTTATATTAAAAAAAATCGTGTTCCATCCATCATTTCTCAGGTGGGATGAAAGTTATAGTGTTAATTAATTGTCTAAAATAAGTTACACCATAAAATTTCATGCAAAAATTATTTTTTCAAAGCTATACGCATGGTGCTCTTCTGTAGCAACGTTCTTACAAATCAATAATGACGTAAATTAACCCCTCATTAGTCCATCAGTAGTAGACGGAGAGGATAAGAGAGGTCATGATTTTGAATCCTAAGAGGAACAGCTTTTCTAAGGTGCTATTAGTTTTGGGTGATGCTCAGACTTTGAATCAAGTATGTGTCCAGTATCAAACTTGGATTTACTTACCTATAAATGTGAGGATGGTTAATAGGTCTCAGTACAATCAAGTGAAGCCAAACACTTGAGTTACCATAAAAACAAAATAAAATAATAATGAGGGAAATTCCAAAGCCATCATCATAGATTCTTCCCACTTGGATAAAAAATATAACAGGGTTCTCTCCATCATGGCAGAATTCGTAATACACAAGGGTATTATCCCCTCCCAAAACCGGAAAAATGGTAATAAATCCATAACCTTTGTAATATCAATATGTTTCCAACTTTCCATCCATTTCACAAACATAGCGACGCACTAAAGGAGATATAGTCTGTATTAAATAATGTAATGTACCTTCCCCTGGGCGGAGTCTGTGGACAGAAGAAGCATTCCTAAGAGAGCAGCCACACCGATGAGTAGCATAAACAATAACACATGTGACAAAAAATACGAGAGAGACTGTCTGAACCACTGTAGTATTGCCATAGCAAAAAGCTTAAGTGTTTTGAATGGCTGTGCCATAAGAGTCAAATTTGCTATTTCTTCTTGGTGCTTAGACTGAAGACCTGCAAATCAATAGCCACTGAATTACTTCTCAGAACTCTTGATGTATACAACCATATTTTTTATTCCTCGGATGAACTTAAGGTTCCCGGTTGCCACAAGGAAATTCCAAATTCAAGCTTGAGCATGAAACTGATGTTTATAAAGAAAAAAAATTGAACCGTCCAATTCCAAAGATTGTTTCTTTACTGCAAATAAGTTTCACACAATTGGAATACTCTAATGTAGGTTGTTAGTGAGAAGTAAATCCCAAATCTAGTTTGAATTGTGCATTAAATGGAGAATAGTTGGCTAATTAAATTGTACAGGTTTTGCATTATAGACAATAAGTGGATTCTGAACTGCTTGATGTTACAGACTACACAATGAAGAAAACAAAAACAATAAGATCCATAAGTTCACTTGGATCAAAGCAACTATACTGAACTTTGGATGATGATACAATTGAAGAAGTATGAATATTGATTCCTCCAAAAGACACACAGAACCTGCAATCAAATCACACTATATCTCTGGCCTTAACATTTTAAGTCAACCCAAAGATAACACCCCCCCCCACCCCACCCCCCACCCCCTTCCGTATTCTCATTGAGTGGAATTGAAGCAGACCCAAAACTCAGAACATCACAAAAACACATCAAAGCTGCAATTTTTTCCCCTAAATAGATTCATGAGAGGAGAGAAAACACAGATAGCGAAGAGAAAAACTTGCCCGCGATCGAAGAATCATTGTTCATAGCAATTTCTCGTGATTTCTTAGGCGAAGCCGATTTCCTCTTCGAACCCATTCCTGCGTTTTAGAATCCACTTATTTACATGTGCTCAAAATCCATCTTTTCCGGCGAATCCTGGGCTTTATTTCGAAGGCCAGAAGATGAAATCAGAGATTGGGGTTCGAGAAAACACGATGGATGAATCGGTGGAATGCGGAGGAGTGGGTGGCTTAGCTCGCCGGGCGTCGAGATCCTGTGTCTCGCCGGGCGCCTGCGGGAAACAAGGAGCAGAGACAATCACCGCCGGGAAACGGGGAGAGAAAGTAAAGTTACTACTCCGGAAAACTCCGTCCGTATTTTAAAGATTAACATATACTTGTACTACGTATTCGGCGAAACGTTTTTCTTTTTAAAGAGTCAAAAAAGATTTAAGAAGACGTTTATTTATTTATTTATTTATTTGAAATAAATAAAGAATAAAATTCTATAGTAGTAATATTTGAAAGTTTAAGGCATCATTTTGTTTAAGCACCACTTTATTTATTCTGTTATAAAAGTTTCCCTCAAATTTTATATCTTATCCTATCTTAAAAGAATTTGGTTAAATATAGGCTGAGTATAATTCAATTTCGAAAATAAAATTAAAAGGAATAATTTTTTTTTTTGGGTTGAGAAAACAAGGAAAGGTTAAATTGACTTTCAGTTCCGTAAATTTGACCAAAAAAGCATAATGTGATACTCGTATATTCATTAATACTAGTATTTTTACCCGTACAACGCACGGGGTCGAACAAAATTTTTATTATTTCTAAAACTTTTTTAATGCAATATTTTTTCCAAGAATAAAGAAAATATATTTCCTTATGATTTTTAATACTATATACAAAAATTTCAAAGTATAATAAACAATATTTGAGGAATTGAATGTATATTCAACCAAGTTTTTTAATACCAAACTTTTTGAAAGACTGTAGGGTATATAATTTTTTTGATATAGTTGCAAGGGTATCATTGTCATCTAGAACCAATATTTTTAATTGTGTTTTTGTCTTCACTCATGGAACTATAACATAAAGCTGACCATGAGTGAATACCAACTTGGTTAAAAGTAATGCAAGAAATGACAATGTTTGACTTTGACTTTTGTTGATATTCATTGCAAAATATAAGAATATTGAGATTTGCCTTATAAATAACTTCAAAAGTAGTCCTAGATCAGATGGTATCAATTTTATTTGGAATATGTAAACTTTTTGCTGACTCGATTTCTCAAAACCACAATAGACCAACAATATTCTTTCACAGCTCTTCAAGGAATAATCGTGTACCATTACATAATCCATATATTTGGTCAATGTTTCTCAATATCAAAATCGTTAACCCATTTTTAAGATTGTTTTGTAGTTTTGGATCTCCGAACATTTAATTTCATTTAAAATTTAATTGTCATCAATAATTACATCTGAATCGGCCTGACATGAAGAATCAAAACTCAGGCACACCATTTCATATTAGGGAATGATGGATATGACAAATTCATTTACCATTTCTACAACCTCAAGCATGGTCCAGTAGTGCCCTATCATAAAAAATGAATAAATTTTCATACTCTCCAATAGGTTCGATTAGGATAAGTGAAGTCCATTATACTCTTCACAAAATAACTTGTGTCTAGAATTAATAATTTATGCGGAATTTTAAGGTCAGTTGTTTCATCAATCACCTGTCCAATTTTTTCATCTCTAACTTTAATTATCCAATCAGAAAAAATTTGTGTGTCCCTATCTGGGTTAGAGGACGTAGAAGAATGTAATATCATATTCTTCACTAACATATAAATTTTAAAATACGACCATAATTTTAAAGAATAGATGATAGCACTGACACTTTTTTCTCAAGAAATCACCCTACGTAGCACTCTAACTCATCTAATACTACGCATTTAGCACTGCTTATTGTTTTTTACCAAATTAGCTATTTATGTTGTCAATCTCTCCCAATCATACCATTGTTGTCAATCTCTTTTATCTATCCCACTATCAATTGTTTCAATTCCTCTTTCAACTCCTATATGAAATTCGGACTCACATAATGTATACTTTGTGCATAGTGGCATAGTACTCTTTTTTATCAAATTATTTCTTCAATCAATTAAATGTAGTTTTGAATAAATATATATAATAAAAATACGATATATCAAAATTATATCATAAAAATATGCCAATTATAAATACTTCCTTCATCCCAAAATAGGGCTCTTATTCGATTTACGATGTTTGATTGAAGTTATTTTCAAATCAGTATAAGTAAAAATTGGTGTATAATTAAAAAAAATAGGATTTATATATTAAAAAACTACATAAAAAATTCTATAGACAAGTGGTGACAATGGGACTTACATATAAAACTACCAATGTTATAAATTATTATTTGACTTTCATATTGTGCAAACAGCTTGTGGTTGATTTTATGACAATAGAGGTTTACAATGAAAGAGATTGTTATGAAATGTGTTACTCAATATGGTGGCTATAAATATATGGGCAGTACAGATTGATCATGTTCTGCAAACACTTTCTGGCAGTGAATTTGTCTTCTATATATAATGTGGCAGACAAGAGTGAAAATATGGCAGTGTATAAAAGTTCGTGGCTTAAACAAATTTGTATGTACTTCATTAACTTCCATTAATAATATGGCAGTGAAATTAGACGTACATATAAAACTGTCAATGTTATGAATTATGAATTGAGTTTCATATTGTGCAAAAGCCATGTGCTTCGTTCTATGACTATTAGATTTGAACATTCAAGAGTTCGTTATGGAAACGTGTTACTCAATAGGGGCTGATATTTTTTGACAGTGTGGAATAATCAACTTCTAGCTACACTTTTTGGAAATGTCCTATGACCATGTTTGCCTAGTGTGTTTTGGTCAAATAGGATTTATATCTAAAAATCCCAATGTAATAAATTATTCATTGAGTTCTATTGGAAGCGGATACAAAAAAAATCACCAAAATGACTAGTGCTTGAATAACTTTAAAGAACAAAGTATGAAGTGTAAGCTTAAAGATTTTTGATAGTGTGGAATGCTTGTGATTTAGATATACTTTTTGGCAGTGTGTTATGTCCTATGTTTTGGCCAGTGTGCTATGTTGCACAATTCTACATAATGTTGCAGTGTATGCTGCTTACAAAGTCTTAAAATTTACAACATAATACCTTCATTATCCATTTCTTTTCAGTACCACATAAATGAAATTCGGCATATGTCTAATACTAACATCTTCTAACATTATACAAAATCAAGAAAGACCAAAAAAAGCCAAGTCCATGTTTGGCCAGTGTGTTTTGGTGTAATAGATTATTCATGAAATCAGTCATACATTTTTGGGCAGTGTGGAATTCATAAATGAAAAAATCATATACATTTTTGGCAGTGTGGAATTCATACATGAAAACAGTGTGGAATTCATACATAAAAAGAGCTATACATTTTTTGGGTAGTGTGAAATTCATACATGAAAATAATCATACACTTTTTGACAGTGTAGAATTTATACATGAAATCACTGCCACATAAATCAATGGACATTACACTACAACATGAAATTAAGGAATACAATAATACATTTACGCACTGCCGTAAAATATAACAACATATATCCATTCTACACTGTCACATTAAAAACTCACATAAAAAAACCACACTGCCCACTACACAATTACGATTGAACAACCACACTGCCCAAAATAATCATAATTTTTGGCAGTGCATAATGAACATTTCCTGTTTAATTAAAGGACAAAATCGGAATCACAGGTACGAAACATATAGCACTACTATTTAGAGTATTTTAATGCTCTTAGAGTGCTATTTTGGTTTTTCTCCCGAAATTTTGGGTAAAACAGGAAGAGTTTGCCAAATATCACCTCTGAGTACAACTATTTTCCCTTCGAGTCCTACTTTTTCCCCTCCGAATTCAACTATTTTCCCTCCAAATGGTTCATTTCTAGAGTTTTTATTAAAGAAATTTATTACATCTCTCATTTTGTGATCCAGCACCTTAAAAATAAATCTATTCATCATACATGCTTCATCCTATATTATTAGACTTACTTGTTGGATTAGTTCTGCTTTCGGAGTCTCTTGTTTGATGGCATACGTTATGCAATCGCCCAAAGAGATTGAGAATCTCAAGTGTAATGTCATTCACCCATGTCCTTCCCCCATGAAAAAGTAATGCTGTAATACCACGGAATGTGATATTCAAGACAATCTTATTATTTGACATTAGAGAAATAAACACTGATTTCCATAAAAAAATATTTTTTCAGTTCCACTGTAACTATACATAAAAAAGAAACCTTCTCTTTCAGGTGTCACAACTTCCATTATCTCATCGTATATATTGTGCTAATATTCATTCATCGTAGATAAGTATCTAATAAACTTTTCTTTTTCACTTTTATAATGCAAAATCATTCAAGCCCTTGATAGTATTCTCGTCAATATACAAAATGTTTTATCAAAATACAAATAATTATAAATTTGAAATTATATTTCTCTTTGATGTGGTTGTAACTTGTAACTTAGTCTCGATCTTATTAGTCTCCATTCGAATTTAATATTTTCATTTGACTTTTCTTGGTCAAATTTTGTATACTTTAACCTTGTTATATAAAAAAAAAGGAATCTCTTCATGTTTAGTAGCTAAATAATAAATTTTGAAAATTGGAAATCTGTTCTCGTAAGCTCCGCAAAGAATATGGAAAATAATATAATTCACCAAAAAATAATGCTATCCATTTCTTTTTTAAATAGATTACTAATGATGCCCTCCCTTAAACTTACCAAATGAAGCGTGAGTACATCATCAATTACACAATAGTTTTCACAATATCACGTATCTACTACACTATAGAAGAAAAAAGAAATGTATACAAAGAGGTTCCCAAGATTTAATTTGCACAACCGTTAAAAAAATTTCAATTTGATTTAACATATTTGACTAAATTATTTCAATTTGATTATTCAAATAAAGATTATAATAAGAATTAATAAATTTAAATGACTTTTTGAAATTCCTTCTTTTTTTTTTGAATCTTCCAGTTTTTCTAGTTTTTTCCATATTCTTCTACTTTTTTATCATTTTTTAAGTTCCTTTCAATTTTTACTTGTTTTTTTCAATTTCATCCAAGACCTAACTCTTTCTTTTAATCCTAAAAAATAGGATTTTAATCACAATATATTGTGAAACACTATTTCGTTTGGGTGTATATAATGTTTTTTATATAATAAAAAAATACTGTAAGATAAAAGGTACGAAATGTTGTTAATCCATATTTTAACTTATAATAACTAATATCAATGGAATGTTTATTTTAAAAAACAAATAAGGACTTTCACTATCTCGTCATGGAGCGTTCGAACAAGAAAGCCTACGTGTAAAACACTGAAACAAAAAATTCATCGTGATTTATAAATCATCAAGGACTCAATCATGAAGAACAATCCATTATCAACATCTCTCTAAATATGAAGTCACGAGTTTGAATCCAAGTGGTGATAATAGCTCTCTATGCTAAAGAAAAAGTTGAGAATAGATACTATATTCTAATAAAATTATCAGTATGCATAAAAAAACAATGGTGGATGTAAATGAAGATCTAGTGATTCCTGAATAGCGGGTTAAAATTGATCCTATTGATTCAGAGGAATAAAATATATTCGAGCGATGGGAGAAAGCAAATGAGGAGATCCCGAAAAAGTCTTATGCGGACGTTATAGGAGAACTGAAAGTGACTGGATGTAAGTTGAATTTCATTGAGGTTGAATTAGTTAATAGAAAGATATATGCTTGTAGTAAAAGGTTGAATCTCCAACCCTAAAGGTCTCACTCTCCGGCTTGACAGAATAGTTGGAGGGATGTAAACCAAGAGTTCAGTGGCCCGTTAGATGAGAGAGGTTGTGCTTCTACCATAGGCATACATGGAGCCACTCCTTATAGCTGTTGCAAAGATTTTCCGACACGTTTAGTATCGAAAATTCTTCTTTTATTCTTGATTAAAAACTGATGGAGTGAAATGGAATGAAAATGCAAAATTGAAAAGGTTAAAGTATTTGTGAATCAGGTTGTGAAGTACGAATGTCGTATCCACAGGGTAGAGTGATTGGTTAGAAATCAAGTGCAAAGTATGAATTCAACATGCACCAATATCAAATTGTAATATGTGAATCAGGGTGTAAAGGCGAAGAAGGTTCCATTACTACAAAAACGACCAAATAAATCCCCCCATTTGCATCATTAAGCAAAACAAATGATGTAAATGGGAAAAACAATTCGCGTACCGCTTAGTTTTTGGATCGGTTATTCCTAATAACCGATTCAAAAGGTTATTTGAATCGGTTATTAGGAATAACTGATCCAAATGCTTATTAGCTTTTTGGATCGGTTATTCCTAATAACTGATTCAAAAGGTATTTGAATCAGTTATTAAGAATAACCGATCCAAAAGCTAAGACTCTTTTGGATCGGTTATTCCTAATAACCGATTCAAATAACCTTTTGAATCGGTTATTAGGAATAACCGATCCAAAAGAGTCTAATAAAACACATCCAATCCTACCTTATCCTTGCGCGATTTTGAAAAAAAACCTCCAAACCCTTTCTTCGTCTTCGTCGTGCTCGCTCCTCGACTTTGCCCAACTCCTTAGCTTGTCGTTGCCGTTGCTCGTCGTGCGCCTTGTCGTTGCCGTTGCCGGTTCCTCGCCGTCGTCAACTCCCCAGCCACGCCGTCGTCGTGCCCGTGCCGCCTCAAGCCCTGCTCCACTTTGCCCTCGTCCACCTCACCCTCGCCGTTCGCCGTTGTTGCCTAGCCTCGCCGTCTGCATTGCCTCGCCGCCTCGAGCCCTGCTCCACTTCAAATATATAAGCTTTTGAATCAGTTATTACCAAATAACCGATTCAAAAGCCTCTTCCCAGAAATGGCGCCATTTCTGGTAAGAGGCTTTTGCATCGGTTTTACAACCGATGTAAAAAGTAACCTCAGTATTTGCATCGCTGGCTTTTACATTGGTTTAAAACCGATTTAAAAGGGTCTTAAAAAGTCTTTTTTGTAGTAGTGTGCATGAATGATATGCTAATGAATGAAATTAATCTAGTGCAATGAACAACTAAAATAAAATGTAGTGTGTAAAATAAAAGCAAGTTTAGGTTAGATATTTAATATCAACCATGCAAATTGCCAATGAACAAGAGAAAATGAAAAATCATCTAGCAATACTACAAAAACGACCAAATAAATCCCCCACATTTAATTTGCATCGTTAAGCAAAACAAACGATGTAAATGGGAAAAACAATTCGCGTACCGCTTATTTTTTTGATCGGTTATTCCTAATAACTGATTCAAAAGGTATTTGAATCAGTTATTATGAATAACCGATCCAAAATCGGGAAATAATTTCCTTGATATGACTCCACTTCCATGGTGCCCATCTCAAGAGAATCAAAAAAGAGCTGAAACAAGTGATAAATAGAATCAAAAAATATTTCACTCTCCATTTAAGAAAAAATTTGAATATTTGAAATGCTAAAATCTACCATTGGTCCTTCAACTTTATGAGTTCTGCATGATTGGTTCTTCAAGTTTCAAAAATCCATGAATAGTCCTTCAACTTTATGAGTTGTGTACGATTGGTCCTTCAAATTTTAAAAGTCTATAAGTAGTCTTTCTAGTACACGTCTATGCTCCAGATGAGGTTTTTTGACAGCAAACATGAGCTAAATGTAATACTAGTTCCATATCTATACATTATTTAAAAAGACATGAATTTTTTCCCGCCCATGCATGACACTCATATATGGAAAGTGTTGACAACATAAATGGTAGTTTAATTATTTTACCTTAATGTTTTCCTTCCATTTTAAGTATGTTTTCATTTTTATTTTTATTTAAATGTTACACCATTTAAGCATTTAAATTAAATTAAATTAAATAGTAGTGAACCATTGGGGAATTGAAGTATGGAAATAAAATACACTGCCATTTAAATATTAAAATAAAATTTAAAAATTACAAATTAATAAAGTATGGACAGGATTAAAATGATTTATTTCAAACAAACTACAAATTAATTATTTATCATTAAAAAATATTATAATTTACAAGCACAAACGCGTAAAAGGGTAAGTTTTCTAAAATAGATTAGAATATAAATATGGTACGGTTAGTAGATGATAACATTTAAATAAAAGAATAAAATAAAAAACTACAAATTAATATTAATACTATAATTTAAAAGAATGGAAACGTTTTAAAAATGACAAATGTTCTAATTAGAAAATAAATAGATATGGTATGGTAAGCAATTAGCACCATTTTAAAACGAAAATAAAATAAATGGTAAGTTTTCAAAAATAAATTAGGTCAGTGAACTAAAATAAAAGAGAAAATAAAATACTCCCTCTGTCCCCAATTTGATTACAAATTGCGGATTACGGAGTAAAATTTCTTACTTTTTGAAATCATTTTATTTACAAATTGATATATCAATAAGATATAAAAATTACATATTAAACAACTATGTCAAAAGTTCTACAAAACAAGAAGTGATAAGACTATTTTATTTTATCAAATACTTAATGAAATCGCGTAAACAAACAAAAGTTATCGAGAGAAGAGAGAGAAAAATTGTACTCCGTAATCTATTTAGGACAGAGAGAGTACATCTAAAAATGATAAGTGTTCTAAAATAAATTAGAAAATAATGTGGTTTGGTAAGTAATTAGTACGATTTAAATACGAAAATAAAATAAAAAACTGCAAAATTAATATTAATGCTATACTTTAAAAACATGTTTTTTTTGAAAAGGTAAGTGTTCAAATTAGAAAATTAGAAAATAAATACGGAATGGTATGTCACCACGATAAGCAAATGGTACCATTTAAACACAAAATAAAATAAATGGTAAGTGTTCTAAAATAAATTAGGTAAGTGTTCTAAATAAATTAGAAAATAAAATAATTATTAAAACGATAAGTATTCTAAAATATATTAGAAATAAATACGGTACGGTAAGTAAATGATACTATTTAAATAAAAAAATAGAAAACTACAAAATAATACTATCAATTAATACTACAATTTACAAGCATGGTAACGTGTAAAAATGGTAAGTGTTATAAAATAAATTAAAAAATAAATATGGTACATTAAGCAAATGGTACAATTTAAATGCAAAATTTAAAAAATTATAAATTAATACTATTAATACTATAAGCATGGAAACATGTAACAATGGTATAAGTATTTTAAAATAAATACTATTAATACTATATTTTACAAGCATGGATACGTGTAAAAATTGTAAGTGATCTAAAATAAAATAGAAAATAAATATAATAGGGTAAGTTAATGGTACCACTTAAATACGAAAATAAAATTAAAAAATACAAATTCCAAAATAAATACATTAATATGTTGAATTATTGCTTAGATAAGTCAAATTATTGAATTATTTTCAAGAGCAATATCTGAAACATATTGAATTATTGTTACGGAAACTGGTATTTAGTCATGAGAAAGTGTATGTTGTAGTTTAAAGAGTAATAAATCACAATGGCTTGAAGATTCTGATATACAACGAAGTGAATACTCACACAAATTATACATACGAGTGATAGATGTAGTTTATAAATGAGTCTTTCGAAATTTGTAAATCATTTTACTTTTGTGCTTTAAAATAATGAAATCTCTATATTCCATTATATACCAATTTATATTCCTAAAAATGATCTTAAGTTAATACCGTAACTATGATCCGTGCAACGCACGGGTGTGATACTAGTAATACGAGTAAGTTCCACTAGGTATGACTACTCTGTATTATATGGAACTAGTACTCCATTTAGCTTTTTAACATTTATCGTCAAAAGAACATTATCTGGAGTGCTGACGTGTACTTGAAAGATTACTTATGAATTTTTGAAACTTGAAGCACCAATCGTGCATAACTCATAAAGTTGAAGGACTTTATGAACTTTTGCAACTTGAAGGACCAATCGTGCACAACTGATAAAGTTGAAAGACGAATAATGAAGTTTAGCCTATTTCAAATTATTTATTTTTTGTCAACTTATCTGCATAAATTTCTATCACACAATTTGAATTTTTCTTATATTTCATATACTCCCTTCGTCGCTGAGTATTTGTCTACTTTTGACTTTTTTCGATCAAAATTGGGTTTTTACTTCAAATTAAATAAAAATAGTACTCCCTCCGTTTGGAAAAAGTGTTCCTCTTTTGACTTTGTGTAAAAATAAGGAAGTATTAAATTGTAGTTGACTTCCAATTTTGCCCTTGATGTGATAGATAAAAGTAAGATGTGATGGATAGATTATTAGAGATAAAGTATGATGTGATAGGTAGGGTATGAAAAAGTAAGGGTAAAAGTGGTTTTTTTATAGAAAGAGGAAGTGTTTTGTTGGAAGTGAAAAAAATGAAAGAGGAAGTATTTTTGAAAACGGATGGAGTATTAGATATTGATACATGAATAATTTTATTAGATTTATTACATCAAATATCTTCAAAATACTCCATATTTTAATTAATTAATATAGAATATATATTTTATTTAATACGGAGTAATAGATCAAAGATTAAAACCTACAAAAGTTAAAACCAAACAAAAACAAATAGGGAGGAGGTGGTATAAAATTCAAACAATGCGATTAATTTGGGAACCATCCATATTTCGTGGAGGGAGTATAGTTCTATATTTTTCTCTCATACAACTGGGAACGTAACATACCGTTCGACGTGGAACCACGCCAGCGGAGACGACGGCGATATTCATGGCCTCCATCGCCGGCTTCAGCACAACCGGAGCCTCCCCCGGCCGCCGCCGGGACAGGTTAGGATTCATTGTCTCGAAGCAAATGATCCGCTCAAAACAATCCCTGATCCCAAGCCGATCCAGCACTTTCACGGCGTGAACTCTATCGGAATTCGTAAAAATCTATATGGAATAATCAATCGCAAAATTATCCCTTGGTTCTCCCTCCATATAAATGGAGGAAGTTGAAGGGTTTCACATCCGATGTGAGATACATGGGTTTTTCCCCTTTCAAGTGAGTAACTTTGTGAATTAATTTCTCATTCACCCGAACACTAATTTTGGCGCACAATATATCGAAATACTCGTCTAACTTTTAATAATATTCGTCCATAATTATTTTAGAAAAATAATTTTGTGGACCCTGCCAAATTTACGTCTAAAGTTGTTGTCCCGATATGTGTCAATATTCCAACGCTCGTTTCGTGTGTCAATGTAAATATGTAATGTCATTGGGACGATCCTTGCCTTAGCGCCTAGCTAATTCTATGTCCGATCGAATCGTCACTTTTATTATTGTGTTGGGATCGTCGAACAAGATTTTGATGACGAAGTCATTAGATGACAATGTCATCCAATCAAGAGGTTGTTCGATACTCGGTTATTTGATAACGACGTAATCTAATCGCAAACATCCGACGGCAATAGCGTTTGATGCTTAGGTCGTCCGATGACAGAGTCATTGTCAAGGTTTGGATGACGAAGACATTCAAATTTGAGTGATTATTGGTACGGAGTACATGCCATAATGGGACAATCGTGCCATTGTATTATTCAACCTAGTGAACGGATGCATACATGCAGATACATTATTGAAATGCATCACAATTATATTGACATATTTATATAGAGGAATTATAGATACATATTTACGGAGGCAAATACCACAAATGTCGCAACAATTGTAAACTAAAAGTAAACACGTTCATTTATGTCCGTGCCCGAATCGACATGAATGTTCATGTTTGTCTTTCGTGTACAATTGTTGGGGTCCATCCTCCAACAATTAGTTGAATTAGGCACCCACACTTGTGGATGCAAGAAATGATGAGTCCATTTCGTTGTTTCTGGTGCAATTAGTACTCGCCATTACTTTGTCGTCATCCACCTCTTTATTGCCTATGAACCAAATTTCTGGTATGACGCGTATTAGGTCGCTCACTTTCTCCAGCGCATAATCGCATTCTTTACTTGTCCTCTTCGATGTGCCAACCTGCGATCCAAATTTTAAAAAAAAAACACCACAATTATATTCACACAGTATAAATAATTAATCCTGGAAATTTGGAAGCAAACGAAAATAAAAAGATTTTTCTTTGTTTCTGATATCATTTGATAATAATAGGTTTTTATTAAATAATGAAAATTTCATCTTTATATATAAAAAATAAAAATAGTAGATTAATTTAAATTCCTCCGTCCATTAATTTCTTTCTCATTTTTCCTTTTGGCCTGTCCAAATTATTTCTTTCTCGTTTCCTATTTTGGCAAAAAAAATTCTAATGAATGTGTCATTATCTTCTTACTTTTTCTCTACACTATTTACTTTATTCCGATCCATCACATCAAGGACAACATGTGGAGAGTCTTTACATCTTTTAACTTTTATTATTTTTCGTGTCAAGTCAAAATGAAAAAGAAATTTTTGGACGGAGGGAGTATATTAACAATAGAATAAGTAAAGTATGTAATACGGGTGAGTTTTGGAGATATGATAAAATATGAGTTTTGAAATTTTGGAGAAAAAAATATACTCCGGGTATAAGTTTTGGAAATTGTTTGGTGAAATTTAAAATTGTGATTTAATTGGTGGTAGCCGGGAGTGACCGATAACGGGTGTTGTTGGTGGAGACAATGATAGTCGATGACAAAGAATGGTCAACGGTTGAGAGATATATATATCTCCAAAACTCGAGAGATAGCAAAACTCTCTACATTTATAGGTATTTTATATTTGGACATCAAATTCGATATCACTTTTTGTTTCACCTAATATATATAAAAAATTCTAATATGTGAAGATATGTAAATTTATACGGATTATCTCTTCTTTTGCTCAGCACACAAACCCTTAGGCCCTGTTTGGTACACGGAATTCAAATTATGGAATTGGAATTGAGGACTTCAATTCTAATTCTGGTGTTTGGTAGTACAAAAATTATGTGTATTTGGAATTGATAGTATAAAAAATGAATTAGAATTGGTAGGATTCAATTCTATGGAATTGAGTTCAATGGAATTTCAATTCCAATTCAATTCAAATTCCGTCAATTCCGTATACCAAACGGATCCTTAATAATTTCCTCACAAATATAGAAGAATTCCAGCTAGTTTTCTTTTCTTTTAGCCTCTTTTGTTTTTTCTTTCTTTTTTTTTTGTCTTTGAAATTAGAACATTCTCCGTCTATGTAATACCGAGTATAATTGAGCACTTATTTTAAGCTTCCAGTCGTGCAGTTGGGTAGTTGACACGTCACACAATTGGTTTAATGTTCAAACCACGTTAGGTACTATCCAACTGTCACTGTACAACACAATAAGCTAAGATCACAAGGTGGATTATTGTTTTTTTTATTTTTAATATGACAGAGAATGATTTTTTTTAATTGATAATGAGAATGGAGGTTAATTCTTAAAAAAATACGGAGTAGAACTTTTTTTTTGCTTTGGTGAGAAAAATAAGTGATTATTTAAAGAGTGTTTGATAGTCCCTAAAAAGAGTAAAGACTCACTACTTACCAAAGCTGTTCGAAGCCCAATAGCATTTCCAGCAACTATGTTCTGGATGTTGTCATCAAAAAAGAGCTGAAACAAGTGATAAATAGAATCAAAAAATATTTCACTCTCCATTTAAGAAGAAAAATGAATATTTGAAACGCTAAAATCTATCATTGGTCCTTCAACTTTATGACTTCTGCATGATTGGTTCTTCAAGTTTCAAAAATCTATGAATAGTCCTTCAACTTTATGAGTTGTGTACGATTGGTCCTTCAAATTTTAAAAGTTCATAAGTAGTCTTTCTAGTACACGTCTGTCCTCCAGATGAGGTTTTTGACAGCAAACATGAGCTAAATGTAATATTAGTTCCATATAATACGAGTAAGTTCCACTAGGTATGACTACTCCGTATTATATGGAACTAGTACTCCATTTAGCTTTTTAACATTTATCGTCAAAAGAACATTATCTGGAGTGTTGACGTGTACTTGAAGGATTACTTATGGATTTTTGAAACTTGAAGCACCAATCGTGCATAACTCATAAAGTTGAAGGACTTTATGAACTTTTGAAACTTCAAAGACCAATCGTGCACAACTGATAAAGTTGAAAGACGAATAATGAAGTTGAGCCTATTTCAAATTATTTATTTTTTTTCAACTTATCTGCATAAATTTCTATCACACAATTTGAATTTTTCTTATATTTCATATACTCCCTTCGTCGCTGGGTATTTGTCTACTTTTGACTTTTTTCGGTTAAAATTAGTTTTTTTTACTTCAAATTAAATAAAAATGGCATTAGATATTGATACAAGAATAATTGTATTAGATTTATTACATCAAATATCTTCAAAATACTCCATATTTTAATTAATTAATATAGAATATATATTTTATTTAATACAGAGTAATAGATCAAAGATTAAAACCTACAAAAGTTAATACCAAACAAAAACAAATAGGGAGGATGTGGTATAAAATTCAAACAATGCGTTTAATTTGGGAACCTTCCATAATTCGTGGAGGGAGTATAGTTCTATATTTTTCTCTCATACAACTGGGAACGTAACATACCGTTCGACGTGGAACCACACCAGCGGAGACGACGGCGATATTCATGGCCTCCATCGCCGGCTTCAGCACAACCGGAGCCTCCCCCGGCCGCCGCCGGGACAGGTTAGGATTCATTGTCTCGAAGCAAATGATCCGCTCAAAACAATCCCTGATTCCAAGCCGATCCAGCACTTTCACGGCGTGAACTCTATCGGAATTCGTAAAAATCTATATGGAATAATCAATCGCAAAATTATCCCCACCCATTCCAATTCAATTCAATCAATATTCAGAGAAATAATCGCAGCAATTGACTCACAATTTTGCGTTGATGGATTTTAAGCAACAGGTTTCTCAAATCAGAGTCTGGTTCAATCAAATGGTAAGGTAATCTCCCGTGGACGAAACTATCCAAAAAATGCAAATTCATAACAATAGATTCCACATTTCATTTCTAAAAAAACTGCAATTCTTAATCGAAAAAATAATTTTTTTAAAAAAAATTATTTTCTCCTCACCTGTGATATTCATCAGCATCAATATCATGCCCTAACGCCTGAAATGCAAAGTATTTTATTTTTTCGGAGAAAAAAATCAAACAATTTCAAATCCAGGACGAAGAGAGTGTTATAGTTGTACTCGTAATCCGGCGAGAGAGCTCCCGTATTTTCTAAAGAGCTCGATGCGCAGAGCCGAAGCTTCGGATTCTGAGAATCCGAATTTCTCCATTATAAAATCTAGTTTTTAAAAAAAACAGAAAAATTAAACTCGGTAATTACAGAAACTGCAAATTGAGCTCGGATCACCGTAGATCGGTAAAGGAAACAGAAAACAAAAATCTAACCGTCAATGTTCTTCTTCAGTGCTTGTCCGATTCCGATCTTAGAGGAGTACAGAGTATCATCCATGTCTTAATTCAATTCGCAGAGCAATTAAAAGTTAGATCGAACCGATTCGAAATTTAAGAACAGAGAATTGAAGACGAAGAAGGAGAAGAAGAAGTACCGAAAAGTAGAGCGTCGAATGGAGAATACGAATGGCGAGATGATTTGCAGAGAGAATCCATTTTCTGTTATTCAATTGAAGGGCTTTTTAGTACAGGGAGAGGAGAGGGGAGGGGAGAAGTATATATAAGGGCAAAGAAGGGATAAATAAGATAAGCGTTTTGAATTGTTGCTGACTCGGACGTGAGAGCCGAGTTTTCCGCTGAAAGCTCAACGGAGTACAAGTCGTGGGCCCTGCGTGCTTTTAATTGGCTGAAAGACGAATATGCCCCAGCCTTTCACTGATTGACACGTTGCGGAAATCTTACGCGATTTGGTGGCAAGCGGAATGAACTTATCCAAAACCAAAACTCGCTGATGAGAAGGTACGAACTACAAAATCTATTACTATCAATTTTGAGAACGGAGCATTGAAAAAGTTTTTAATAAATGAGAGTCATGCGTTGACACAAGAAACTAGTGTCAATAGAATTTTGCCGTAATTGGAAAGATTTAAAAGGTGCAAAGGAAATATCAAAATTCACTGAATAGAACATCACTCAAAAAATAGAAATACCGAATTGCTCATGAGTTTATCGAATCGAGCTTTAGTCTACTCAAATAAGCTAGCTATTCAGAATATATATGAGGTGAACTCGATCTTGATCGAGTCAGACTTTTCTAAATTTGAGTTTTGACGAGCATTGATCAAACTGACCTCAAACGCTTTGTGAGCCGGCTAAGCTCTATCACCCGCCCCCTAGTATGAAGACAAATCTATCCCTTCAGGAGTGGAATTAATTCCTAAAGTGTTTTCTCTCGTTTTGTTCTGCGATGTTCGACTGAATAAAGTTTCAATATTTCTTCGTCTCAAAATCTCTTTGATGTTTTGACATCTACGGAGTATAAAATTTAAGGTAGAAATGTTTTTGCATTGACTTACCAAAAAACTCTAGATGTAAAGATTAAAATAAAATGTGATGAATAGATAATTAGCAAATTGATATGATTTGATGCATAGATATAGTAAAAATTAGTAAAAATAAAAATGATCTTTCAATACTTCCTAAGAAGGAGAAATACATCCAATTCAAGCAATGCAAGGAAAAAAAGAAATGTGAATGACATTTTGGAACGGAGAGAGTAGTTATATATAATTAAGTGCATTATTGAAAAACAAAAACTACTCCATATTTAATTTTTCCTATAATTGCATCAAATGTTTTACAAAATAAAACGTAACACGACTAAATTAAATTATTCAAACATATGATTGATACATGTATGTGAAGGAAAGATTTTAATTTAGAAAAATGAAAGTAAAGCATACGCAGAAGAATGAGATACATAGGGACGGGTATTATCTAGCTAAGCAAGGGATTTCTATCAAAGAAGTTGGCCGGCCTTAGCTCAAACTCAACGGAGACTATTGGCATCACCGGAAAATCTTCTTGCACAGGTACGTGGTGGAACCCCAGAGTGTACCACAACACTATATCTTTGTTTTCAATTGACCTATTCCTGCAAATCAATTAATCACCAATAATAATAAAAAATTAAGTTCAAGTGCTTCCACCGTTAGTCTTTCAAGTTAATACATGAAAAAAGGCTAAAGTGAAATTAAAGTAAAACATTATAAATATACGCAAATAAGAGTTTCATATTTTTATTCCTGAAATAGGAGTTAAAATATATATAGAGTATCAATCATGACAATATACATTACTAAAAAAATATTGTGAAAATGTTCATATAAAACTACTGCTGCATTACCACAGTCCACAGTACAAAGTACAAACTCATATTTCAAAACAAAAATATGGAACTCGTATCTTGTTATTTTCTCTATATTTTACTCATATTAGGTTCATTTCTTTTAATATATTATGCATAATTAGTGATTTAACTTTAAAAATTCTAGGGGTAGTCATTCAAATCTCTATACCTTGCATGATTGGTCATTTCGTTAACCTATCTATCTGTATAATACTCCCTCCGTTTCATAAAACGGTTCATATTTTTATATTTAGGAGAAATAAGAAGTGAATATTTGTTGTTGACTTTCCAATTGTACTGTATCTTTGATGTGATGGTTAAAATAAGATGTGATGAATAGATTATCAATGAAAAAAGTACTCCCTCCGTCCCATGAAACATGAGATTTTTGCTTTTTAGGAGGGATTTAAGGGGAGTGTATTTTGGTATTGAATTTTCAAAAATGTCCTTTGATGTGATGGGTAAATTAAAAAAAGAAAGGAGAAAGGTTTCATGGGACGGAGGGAGTATAATATATGTGATAGATAGAGTAAGATAAAATATGAGTAAAAGTCATTTTTTAATAAAATTGAAAGTCTTGAGCAAAATGAAAAAACAAAAGAGGATGTGTTTTAAGAAAGGAAGAGACTAGCTATTAACACATGCTGCATGCATGCAATATATGCATGGAAAGAATAGCTACTCGATCACGTACGTACCTTTGGGTCCAAACGGCCAACCCATCGTCTCCATGGCTCTGGTCCGTATAAAATCCACCGGGCCACTTCTCCGACCGGTTGTACGGAGTCACCCAAACTTGGTACTTAGTATACGCCGCCCGGATCTGCGGATAATCTTCGTCCAACAGCAAAGAATACGCCGGCGACGGTCCGGTAATCAGTTTGTACCCCACCTGGTTTCCCAAGCTAGTGTTCTTGCTCGGGTTCACGAACCGCAACTCCGTAGGCTCGGACCCGAGCCTGACCCTAGCATCGGATTCTCCTTTTACTGTCCTATTGACCACTGTCCAGTAGCTTTTCCTAGGGGACTCCGATGAGTTCGCTCTCCGAGTCACCAAATCGGACTTTACGAACGAATTATTGCCGCCGTCGATGTCTAAATCGAGGTGGTACGTGACGAAGTGGTCGTGGTTGTCGGCCACCGTGTTTTCCGAGACCAAGGTCCCGTAAACGTCCGCTTGGATCTGGTGAGTGTTGGCGTAGGGCACTGCCCTCAACTGGAGGACGCCTGATAGACTTACCTGCAGCATGCAGCAACCAGCATGCATCCATGCATGGTAAAAAGGGTAAATTACCTTTGGGAGATAAGAGATTTCCATGAAATATAATGAGAGTTGTATTGGCAGGAGATGAGGTTTAATTTACCCCCATTTTAATGGAACCGCTTTGTTTGAACTCCCAATCAATGGTATAGTCGTAATTTCCAACTGTTGCCACCATTCTTACCACCAGGTTGACCTCTTCTTGCCCACTAGTGACCTACAAAAAAACACAACATATTTATCTCTGCCCCCAATGTTTTAAAAATCGGACCGCCACATATCGAATTGAAGAAATAAGTGTGTCACACCCGCACGGGTAGCCCAAGTGGCAAGCACTTGGTGAAGTTTGGAGAATGACCAAGGATCGAAACCTGGCAGCGACCGTTGTGGGGGCGACCACCTCTGAAAAATGGGGGGAGTCTCTGGTGCGCACTAGGATATGGTCTAGCTAAGTGTTGTGCTTGGGTCACCGTGATTTACCTCCTCTCACAATCCCGTCGGGTCGGGGGTGAGGGGCGTCCGGGATGAGCGATTTCACCTTTTGGAGAAGAAATAAGTGTGTCACAGGTTAAATGATTGGACTGTTTGAACTAGATCAACGACATAGTCAACATACATATATTATCTCTACTAGTTAATGTGTTTCTATAAATTACGGAGAATGTAACATTTAAGATTTAAAAAAATATCAAAAAAATATTGAATGATACAGTATTAGGTTATAATAGTAGTATTTTTTCTCGAGTTTTTCAAGATAACAATAGTTTTTTATCTATTTTTAATCACAAGGTCAATAGTAGTATTTTTTTTCTCGAGAATGCACACATTAATCTCGAGAATGCACACATTAATACTACAAGGTCAATAGTAGTATAATTTTTATTTTATAATAGTAGTACTCCCTCCGTCCCAAAAAGTTTGTTACGTTTAGAAAAAACTGTGTCCCGTAAAGTCCGTTACATTTCTATTAAAAAACCACTTTTACCCCTTACTTTTTCATACCATACCTATCACATCATAACTTTTTCCTAATAATCTACCCATCACATCCTACTTTTACCCATCACATCAAGGGTATTTTTGGAAAGTCAATACCAAAATATTCCTCCCTTAATTTCCCAAAAAGTAAAACTGTCTCATTCTTTTTGGGACGGAGGGAGTATATTTTTGTGAAATTTGCACTAAATAGGACTAAAACATAATGATTTTCCTAATGTAGGACTTAAACTTTTTTATTCCCAAAATAGGACTTAATAATGACCTAGTGGAAGGAATAGTGTCTAGTAATGATGGACATTTAGTTGAATAATGATTACCCAAAAGTCCTACATTGGAAAATAAAAACATATGGTCCTATATTGGGAAAGTCATTATGTTTTAGTCCTATTTAATTAAATTTCTCTATATTTTTCTCGAGAATGCACACATTAATCACTTTCTTTAATTACAAGGTCAATTTTTAATCAAATTCTTTACTCATTTTCGTTACTCATTTGGTAAATGAAATAATATTGTCATGTCATATCTTATTTTATATAACTTTTGATTTATTTTTTAAATATAGAAATTTTAGTTTTTAATTCTATTCCAATTTTCATATGAATCTACTTGAAAGTAACTTCAGCCAAAAATCGTGAAAAACCACATGCAACTTAAAATGGGATATATGGAGTAGATTGCAAGATCACAAATATGTTGGTATCAAAGTCATCCTACGATTTTTTGAAATACTTCCTCTTTCATTTTTACGATTTAATTTCAACAAAAATGCTTCAACTTTTGAAATAAATAACTTATAGATCTAAATAAAGTTATTCAGATATAATATACTCCCTCCGTTCTCAAAAACATTTCCTCTTTCATTTTTTCCACGTCCAACAAAACACTTCCACTTTGTATTAAAAAATCACTTTTACTCCTATCTTTTCATACCCTACCTATCACATCATTTTTTCCTCTAATAATCTATCCATCACATCTTACTTTTACTCATCACATCAGGGGTGAAATTGAAAGTTAATTATGATTTAACACTTACTTATTCTGGCTCCAAGTCAAACTAGGAAGCTTTTCTTAAAACGGAAGGAGTATCTATTTTGCATTGAAAAAATTAGTTAATTAAGTGATTTATCTCTCTTTTGTCTTCAACGCTAGCTAAGAATATAAATAAAAAAAATCAAATTACAAGAATAAATTGACCTAAAGTCAAAATAGCTCACAAGCTCAAAACCAGTGTTTTGAAGACCGGACCGGACCGGCCGGTCCAACCGGTCAACCCGCAAACCGGCATCATATCCGGTCCGGTTCAATGAAGAAACCCGTTCCCCTTTTGACCCGCCCAAACCCGCCGGAACCGGTGAACCGGGTGAACCGGGTCGACCCGTCCGGTTCCCGGGTTTGGGCTTAAATCTATATTTTAATTTTTTTTGAAACAAAAGCAATTCATTAAACATTCAAAAAAGGACCAAGAAAGTTTGGTGGGTTAAACTCCCACGTATCAACACAACTCTCAACCTGTCTAGCCAGTAAATGAGCCAAAACATTCTCAGAACAAGTTGTTTCCAAGTGAGCTACTTGAACTTTGTTCACAATCTAGGTATCCTATGCTTTTATTGTTTTACGAAAGGTTCATACAAAAATAAATATGTACTAGGGGTACTTTTTTTGTGCTAAGTGTGAATTTGTATTTATGAACTTTTAAAATAGTTTTAAAAATTGAGAATTATTTAATTTTTATTTGAAAATAAATATACTCTATATATTTTATAATTAAAAAATTGTTGTCTTTAAAAATCAAGTAATATTTATTAATATAATTTAATATGCTATATTTTTTACTTTTCAATCATTTTAACCAACTAAATATTAACTTTAAAATGTCATATGTATATAAGAATAAAATATATAGTCTTAAATTTTTGAGAATATGAGTATCACCTCATTATTTAAGTATTTGTTAAAGATTCAATATTAACTTTTGATAATAATAAAAATAATAAAATAAAAATAGAAGGTGTGAAATATCATATGTACAAGGATATTAAAAAATAGATGGAGAAATAATAACATACATTAAAATATTTTATTAACTAAAAATATTTAATATATTATAAAATATTATTATTATAAATATAGTTGACCGAGTCGTTGACCCCCAGTTAGACCGGTTCGACCGGTCAACCCTTGACCCACTACCTCGTCCGAGTCGACGTCCGGTCCGGTTTTCAAAACATTGCTCAAAACTACTTCCTATAGCATTATTATATCCCAACCAGATTTTCATATCATCAATCTGCGACCAAGGTCTCATTTAATTAGGTCTTCTCAATGATCGATTGGCGTCCGACCGACGGTGAGATACTTGAGGGGATGGGCTGATCTCCTTTTATATTAAATTAAATTCCCATCATATCAAAATGTACTTTATTTATTCAAAGTTTGTGATATTTAACCCAATGAGAGAAAAATTGAAAGAAAGTTAAAAGGTTAATTACCAGTCTCCCGAGGACTCCGGGGTTTGTATGTCTCCAAGAAACCTGTCCCGTTGAACGTTCAAACACACAAATGGCGTTTGACACCAGCACCGCCTGCCCATCCGCTCCGGCCATATTTCCGTCCATGTAAACGGCGTCAGCCGGGCAGTCAAACGACGGGACAAGGGAGCTGGCAGACACCCCAAACCCATACTCCCCCACATCCATATACGTCTTATAATACTCCTCCGCCGTGGGGTCCATGTACGGCACGAACGTCTCCGCCACATAGCCTCTGTACAGCACGCGCCGCCTCGGGCCCTGTTTCGCTCGGTCGGAGATGGACGCCGTCGATATCACCACGCCGGCACGCGCGTTGAAGGCGACGTGGAATTCCCAGTTCTTCCACCTCACCACGTTCCCGTTCAGGTCAACGTTCGGTTTGGTCCCGTTGACTGCCGCCCCCGTTGAATCTTGCGCGTTTGATGATTCGAAGTCCGTGTTTTCCGCCGTCGGCAACGGGAGTTGTCCTCGGTCCACGTACTCAACCATTTGCATTGTCTCCACGTCGACTAACGCCGTTATACCGGCGATCGGCCTGCTCCAGAAATTTGTGGTACCCTCCCGGGAATAGCAGGAACTCTTCAGAACTCTTCTCCTTCTATGCTCTCCAAAAAAACCTAGAAAATGAATTTGAGCATATAAACTAACCCAAGAATAACCCTGATTTTGTGTTAGATACTCATTCAATTTCTTCCAAAACATTTTTCTACTTTTCTACTCCCTAGTCCTAAAAACATGGAGTTATTGATTTTAAGAAATTTAAGGGAAGTATATTTTAATACTGAATTTCCAAAAAAAAGTCTTTTGATGTGATGGATAAAACAAGAATTTGATGGATAGATTATTAGTAAAAAGATATAATGTGATAAGTAAGGTATTAAAAAGTATGGAGTAAAAGTTATTGTTTAATAGAAATAAGAAGTATTTTTTGGAACGGATGAAAAAAAAAGAAAGGAGAAAGGTTTTCAGGAACGGGGGAATATATACATTTTTCTTCTACTTATAAAAACACTTTCACTACATACTCTAATCTATTTAATTTCTTAGATCTCAAAGTATTTGTTTATTTCTCTCGAAATGTTTGTCCAGTCTTGATTTTTACAGTTTATTAGTTTACAATATATACGTCACTATAAAAACATATATTTGCCCAGTCTTGATTTTTGGACATTGAACAGTGGTATTACATTGGAAATAAAAACATATATTACTACATTGGGAAAGTCACTATGGTTAATGTTTATCGAATTTGACAGTAAAAATCAAACTTACATAAGTACGTCGGGAAGGTAATATATGGAAAAAATAAAAAGACATAATGTTGATCAATACCTGCTGTGACTGGTATACAAGTGACTAGTGATATATTCAGCCCTCGGCTCAAAATAGATTTTTGAAATGCGGGAAACCCCTTGGTAAACAAGCTCGCTTTCACAATTTCATCTTGAGTAAATGGAGGAAAACCGAACCCGCCATACTTTGTATTCGATATGATAGAGTTCCCGATCAAGTCTACGATGACTTCTCGAGTCTCGCCATCTGCCCTCACCACTGCCCTAGCTTTCCTATAGGGGAAAGACTGGTTTGTGGATAACCAGAAGACCACGTCGTTCTTTTCTGGTTCTTCGAGATCAACGAAATGAAATGTCAAGTTATTAGGGAGTGACACAATGGTGGAGTTGAGAATGATGTCTCTAGTTTTGTTGATCTCGATGGGGTTTAGAGGGTCCAAAGGATGAGACATACTTAGTTGTCTAGTAAAAGTAACTATAACCAAAACAAAGATTTTGAGAGAGATTGATGATGATAATGAGAGTGTTCTTAGCATTTGTTTTGCCATCTTCAATTCTTGACAATGAAATAGTTGTCTTTGAGTGGGGAGGAATTGTGAGAAGGTTTGCCCGGCATTATATTTGGAATTTGGTGCCGTGATCGGCTCCTAATGGTTTTCTTTTTCTTCTTTTGAACTGGCCGTAAAGAAGAAAAAAAAAGTAAAATCCTTTTTTTTTTGAAATAGTTTCGTTATGAGCACGGAACAAATTGGATGGAAACTTCTACTACTAAAACACTTCGAGAAAACGTTGAAAATTCTTCGATTTTCTCAAGTTCATACTTATTTTATGAATCGTAAATTATTCGTAATCATAAAATGATTAGTTGTACTGAGTCTTGTAAACAAAAAAACAAGTATATATACACTCATAAAAAATATGTGAAGAGATTCACAATTCATATATGGAGCTTAGAACCATATATTAGAGCATAACTCAAAAAACGTAAAATAAAAATGACAGTAGATATTGATACAGAAATAGTTTTATTAGATTTATTTTTTAATTTTTTTCTAAATTTTATTTTATTTAATCGGTATGTATATCATATACTCCCTCCGTTTGGAAAAAGTGTTCCTATTTTGACTTTGTGTAAAAATAAGGAAGTATTAAATTATAGTTGACTTCCAATTTTGCCCTTGATGTGATATGTAAAAGTAAGATGTGATGGATAGATTATTAGAGATAAAGTATGATGTGATAGGTAGGGTATGAAAAAGTAAGGGTAAAAGTGGTTTTTTAATAGAAAGTGGAAGTGTTTTGTTGGAAGTGAAAAAAATGAAAGAGGAAGTGCTTTAAAAAATGAAAGGAGTATTTTATTTAGTTATAGAGCAAATATTAAAAACGATTGACTGCAGAAAGTTAAAACTCTACAAATGCTAATATGGATAACCGATATGATGTAGTATTTGATAATAATCTAAAGAAATTTATTACTCCGTAGTTTAAGTACCTTTGTCATAGAATATTTATCTGCAGTTTAGTCAGAAGCTTTCGTGCATTCATACACCTTTTTTGCCTACAAAGGAGCTCTGATCTATCATGGTTGAAAATTAGGGTTTTCATGAAATAGTGCTCCGGTCAGCCATGACACCGTCGTTTGGTGCAATTATTAAAGATTGCAAATTTCTTTCCGCTTGTTTTTTATTTTATCTTTCTTATTTTAATTTTTCTTCATCTTACCGTTGTTGCGGTAAAATATTTCACTTAATTGAAGTCATTTCTTTAAGAAAAATTGTACTAAATATTGATATAAGAAAAATTTTATTAGATTTAATTTATCTTGTGAAAATATTTTGAAAATCTTATTTTGTTTAATTAATATACAATGTACGAGTAATTTCTTTTATAAGTTAAAGATCAATATTGATTGACCGTAAAAAGTTAGAAATATATATATATAAGCCAATACTCCCACTGTCCTAAAACTAACTTTTGCATTTTAGAATATTTGATTGAAGTTAGTTTCAATTCAAGTTTTTTTAAAAAAAAATTAGTAAAATTTAAAAATGGAAATTATATGCTCCATCCGTCCCAAAAAGTCATTTACGTTTCGAAAAATTTGCGTCCTTAAAGTCCTTTCCATTTCTATTAAAAAATCATTTTTACCCCTTACTTTTTCATACCCTACCTATCACATCATACCTTTTTCCTAATAATCTACCCATCACATCAAGAGTATTTTTGGAAAGTCAACACCAAAATATCCTTCCTTATTTTACCAATTTAGTCAAAATGTACCAATCTTTTAGGACGAAAGGAGTATTAAAAAATCATATCAAAAGATCTATGAAACAAGAGCCGGCCTTATTTTATTATGGTAACAAAAATAAGCTAACAAAATATATAGAATTTAACATATATACTCCATCCATCCTAATATAAGGTGTCTGTTTTGATTTATGATATTTGACTAAAGTTATTTTCAAATTATATTATATGAAAAATGGTGTAGAAGTAAAAAAAATAAAAATTACATATTTAAAAACTACATCAAAAGATCTACAAAACTAATGCTGACATGACTATATTATTTTATTAAATGACTAATGAAAATAGAAAAATAAGACAATAAAGTTTAACGATGTGAATAGTAAATATGCAATTTAATTTGGGACGGAGAGGTAGTAAATAGTGTGGGAGAACATAGTTTTAGCATGGAAAAAAACTAAATTAGGAATAAAAAATTGAAAATATACCAAAATATGAGTTAAAATATATTTACAATACTAATCACGATCATATATATTACAAAAAAGTATGGTGAATTATTCAGATCCAGTGCCACATCGTCACATTACCACAATGCAAATATCAATTTTAGAGATAAAAACATGAAACTTTTATTTTGGTACTTAACTATATTTTTTATTCCGATTAAGAGTAAATTCTTTTTTAGCACGGAGAGAGTAATAATTTTGGTAATAGATAAACTATGATACAGATTATAAAATATAGATAAATTTAATTTTCAAAGAATTGACTTGTGCGGCCAAACACGAGATCTCTAATAAATGATGGACTAATATTCACTCGTTTAGGCCCAATATCTTTGGACTTGATGCTCCACTAAGAAGTTAGATACTAGTCTTAGAGTTAGGCCCGACCCTTCCTGCTCTTAAGTGATTGTCTAAGGCCTCCAGGAGGGCCTCATTAGACACAAAACTAAAGCAGGCCGACCGTCGGCCCAATTATTGCATTGGCCACGGCAGATCACGTACCCAAATCAGGGCCCCAGTCTCTAAATCGGGTTATGTGTGAATATAATGAATAAAACCACTTATTTTAACTCAGTATAATTGTTTAAAGATGTGTCCTTGATTTATGTATTTTGACAAGTTAATTTTTTTTGTTTACTAATCACATGGTTAAAATTTATTCATCTTCTTTTCCTATTTTTAGTAGTTATTTGATAAAAATAATATAATCACGTCATCAATAGTTTTGTAAATCTTTTGATATAGTTTTTAATATATAAATTTTATTTTTTAATTCTATATCAATTTACATATACAATGATTTGAAAATAAATTCAGTCAAATATCGTAAATCAAACCAGACAATTAAAATTAGGACATACAATTAAAATTAAGACGGAGAGAGTACAATATTATATACTTTGTACTTTTAACCTCTAGCCTCTTATTTTAAAGAGGTGTAAGGAGAACTTCTCCACTCGCTTGAGTTGTTGGATGCCCACTTCTAAGGATTCATGGGGAAATTCATCCAAGTTTGAGTCCCAGCGGAGGCAGAAGCACTAAATATTTGTGCGTCTTTAGGTTAAGAATAATATTAACATATATCACATTGTAATATAGTCAATAGCATTAAAAAAAGTTGCCCTCTTTCCAAAAATAAAGCTCTGTTTAATTTACAATATTTGAATAAAATTATTTTAAAATTAATATAAGTAAAAATTGGTGTAGAAAAAATAAAAATCATATTTTAAAAAACTACATCAAAAGTTTTACAATTTTGGTCAAAAATTAAATTGCTTATTTAATATTCACATGGTCAAACTTTACTCACTTTATGTCCTTATTTTCGTTACTTCCTTGATAAAATAATATTGTCATGTCATCTTTTATTTCGTATACCTTTTGATGTACTCCTA
The DNA here is from genome assembly GCA_900332095.2 of Cuscuta campestris. Classification (NCBI taxonomy): domain Eukaryota; kingdom Viridiplantae; phylum Streptophyta; class Magnoliopsida; order Solanales; family Convolvulaceae; genus Cuscuta; species Cuscuta campestris. The sequence goes on along the minus strand of OOIL02000450.1, from coordinate 3,093,766 downwards.
GTTTTTAATATGTAAATTTTATGTTTTGATTTCTCTACAATACTGTAATAAGTTGTATTGAAAAATAATTTAGTCATACATCGTAAACGAAACATGCAATTTAAATTAGGACGGAGAGAGTGTGCAAAACAAGAAGAGACAAAATTATTTTATTTAATTAAATGATCGAGGAAAATAAATAAGGAAATTATAGTTAGTTTGACATGTTTTCTATTTATTTCCATTTTTGGATTTTAGTAAAAAAGTTTGTTTATTTCTTGTTTTTTTATTTTCATATGGTGCTTAAACGTTAAACTCACCATTCTGTATATTTTTAGATTTATTTCTCATCAGTTTGAATTTTGTTTCTATTAATTACGAGTATATTTTTATATTCTATTAATTTTGTATAATTTTAATCGTTTTTCTCGTTTTCATTATTTTTATTTCTATTTTTTAATACTGGTGTTAACCCCGTGCTTCGCACGGGCTCGTATATAGTCTAAATTTTTGAGATTGTATATATATAATATTAGTTATTTTAGTTTCCTAATAGTGACAAAATATGTTTTAAACTTGTGGAATTTATATATTATATATTTTATTTAATTATAAGTCAAAGGTTGAAAACGGTTGACTGGAAAAAATCAAAACTGGATTAATACTCTAGGACGGAGGTAGTAATATTTTTCTTGATTAAAGAGAATATATTTTGAACATGATTTTTTATATTATAGACATCAATTACAATACGATCATTATTTTAAAGAATTTACGCTAGTACCTATAATTTCTTCTCTCAAAGTTCTGGGTAAAACTGGAAGAATTTGACAAAAATAACCTCTAGGTACCATTGTTTTCCATCTAAATGGTTCATTTATGAAGCTATTACTAAAAAAAACTCCGTTACATCTTTCATTGTTGCATGATCCAATGCCTCCAAAGCAAATCTATTATACATACATGCTTCATCCCTAATGATTAGATCTGTTTGTTCGATTAGTTTTACTTTCAGACTTCTTTGTTTAATGCACATATTGAGCACTCGGTTAGCACCGAAGTTAATACGAATTTTGGGTGTGATTACGTTCCATCAGGAAAAAACAATGTTGCAATACCCCTTGATACAACATTCAAAACAACCTTATCATTTGATCTTAAATAGACCGACATTGATTTCGAGAGGATTGTATTTCTCGTTCCTCTGTAACCGTACACAAAAAAGCTCGTCTTTCATGTGCCATGACTTCCATTATTTCGCCGTATATCTTCCCTTGATCTTCATTCATTGTAGATAAATTATACGGTGTATATCTCCTAAGATCATATGACAACTTTTCTTTGTCATAGTTCAATTTTTCAACCAACAAATTATTTTGAAATCTATTGGTGGACTGTATTTAATAGCATGGCACAAAATTTTTTTAAAGACTCTCTATTTGAATTATGAAACTTTTCAATCTCAACCAAAAAATAAATTATTTAGGTCTCCTCATGAGATAAGAAGTTTTGCATAAAAAATGAAATTTGTGTCAATTGTTAAAATTTTCTTCAACTTTTTAAGATTATATTGTTTTGGATTCTAATTCTTAGGATCTGTTTGGTTAAAAGAAAAATATTTTTTTAGAATATTCCAACTCTACTTTTTCCATGTTAGGTTACATAAGTAGTAGGAAATTATTATACTTATGTGTGTTTCTCTCTAAGCGTAGAAAATGACTTATGTTTGTTTTGGATGAAAACTCATTTTTATTCAATACTCCGATTGAATTCTTGGATCGAGTTCATTTCCCCCACCCACCCCAATCCTCCCCCCCTCCCGACCACCCCCTCCCCCGCTTGCCGCCTAGAGATTGAGACAATATAAAAAATATTTGAAATTGATCATGTTTTAAAAAACAAACTATGCCCTTAAAATACTTAAAAAAATATCTTAAAATATCTTTGTTTTTCATTCAATATCAACAATGTTTCAATGAAATATGTGGGGGGATAACAAATATCAAGACACATATTTCCAAAATTTTCCAACTTTTTATTTTGCCTTCCAATTGAAAATGCTTAACCTTAGATAGAAAAAGTGTTTTTTATTTTTTTATTTCAGATACAAATCAATTTGAATTTTAAAACATTATAAAGAAAAATTTAAAAAAGAAGTTTAAAAATGACAATAGGCACTGATGCTCATGTGGATTTGAAAATAGGCATCGATGCCCCCCTTTTTCACGTAAAAATGAACGAAAAATAGTATGAATCGAGGTGGTGCGTTTGCAACCTTTTGAAATGATAGACATTTTTAAATAAATTTTGAAAATAAATGCTGTATTCGTACTTATTTTTCAATCCACATGAAGCATTAAAATTATTTTAATATATTCTATTTAAAACTATATGTTGTGATTTGGTACTTTAAACTATAAATATATGAATATGAAGACTATATTTTTTTCAATACTCAATTGATACTATAATATGTTTTCTCTATGAAAAATTATGTTCCAATAATATTTCACTCAAGAGAACTTTAAAATAACTTTTTTATTTTTATAAAAAAAGATGAAGATTAATCAAGATTAGTTTCTTCTTTATGAATAATTCATTTAATTTTTGTTGAAAACTATAATTTTTATTTCATTTATAAAATTTTTAATAAGTTCAAAAGTCCATGATTTTTTTAATATAAAATAAATATTTTTTCATAAATGATGAATGAGAATTTAAAGCATGTCGTGTAATTTATTCTTGTACCGTGTTATTTAAAAGTTGTCATGTAGGATGACGCGTGTTAACATCTTAGAGTCACGAGTCTCAAATATTATAGTAAAAGATTAAAGATTTATCAAAAATAATAAATTCTAGGGAAAAAGAGTTTAATTTTAAACTTCGAGTTATGAGTTCAAAATAAGTAATATCATTCTTGGAAAAAAATAAAAAAGTAAAATAATTGAAGAGTTTAAATTTGGTTAAATTGTCATTTAAAGATGCCACATGTCAACTATTTAAGATGCCACATGTCAAGTTCTTGATATGCTGTCATATGTCAAGTTCTTAAGGATTGAACTCTCAAATTTATATATAAGGGAAGAATAATGAAGAATAATTACACGAGTATTAATCTCTTTGCTAATTTGTGTTCAATTTCGTCCAGAAAAGGAAAGGAGATGATGAAAGAATTTGGGAGAAGAAAAGGAAAGCAGCGTGGGACTCTCTCCAGCAGGAAACGGAAGACTTAGTTTTCTTTTTTTAGATCTACGTGATTTCTTCTTTTTTTTTCTTTTTGGTTTATTTTTCATGACACCTCACCTTCCACATCATTTTTTGTTTTCTTAAAAAATGACACATCAGCCTTGTCAAATGTCGTGTCACAGCTCTATCAAATATCGCATTCTTGCAGCTCCGACTCTGCTTTATATATATAAAGGATTTTCCTTGGAGATTGGATCCACTCCTAAATTGAATGATTGGGCCTGATCAGCCCATACATGGGGAAGCCCCCTGTTAAGCAGCGAGGCACAGAAGGAAAAGCAAAAAATGGGCCCGTTATAAAAGGCTTGGCCCATGAGGGGCTTTTTAAATGTTAGGAGATTTTTTGTTGTAACAGGAAACAAGAGGAGTGGAGTGCAATTACAAAAAACTAGTCCAGCCCAAGTCCATACCCAACTACTCTAATCATACTTCTCTAAACATCTAATTTAAGGCCAAATTAGGATATAAAAAATAAGATTGTTAATAATTAATTTTGAATCAGATAGTCAACCATACTTGAAGGGTGAAATGAGGAGAGGAGTCGAATTAAGCCGGTATAGGGGTGAGGTTTATGATAGAGTTAAAGTGTAATAATCATCAATTTTACAATTTGAAGATCAAAATAACGAGTTTTCACATAGTTATTTCTTTGAAATATAAAAAAATGAAGTCTGTATATGGAGAATTTCCAAACCTTTCATAAAACAGAACAAAAAAACTTTTGTCTTATATCTTCTTTCTTGTTTCGAACATGGTGCAAAATCTATCTCTTTCAGAATAATTTTATTTATAAACTCATATAAAAAAAGAACAAATTACACTGACCAAAAGTATATATCAAAAGTTCAACTCCACAGGTCCTAAAAATTCTTAATGTTTTTACATTTTATAGTCAAATAGTGACACTCCTTGACCATAAATTAAACATAGTCTAAATAAATAAATGTTTTAAAAAGTTGATATATTAAAACTACTCCCCTCGTCCCTTAAACTTCTTTTCCTTTTTGTTTTTTTGTCCCATAAACTCATTCTCTTTTTTATTAAAAAATACTTTTACCCATACTAATTCTTACTCTACCTATGTGCTATGACATCATACATTTTTACTAATAATATATTCATCAAATCATATTTGTACTCATCACATCAAGGATATTTTTGGAAAGTCAATACAAAAATTTTCGTCCTTTAATTTCTTAAAAAGTCATTAAGCGAAGAACTTTAAGGGACGGATGAAGTATATCATAAGATTAGATACTTTTTTCACAATATACTCTTTTAAGAATGTACTCTTTCACCATAACTCAATATACAATTTTTTCATAATTTGTGCTCAAAGAGCGTCATATTTTGACCAAAAAAGTCAAAACAAGAAAATTTTTTAGGAACGGAAGGAGTAGAGCTTGCAAATCAGTTGGTCATATCGGGTTCGGGTTACTTTGTGCTCGGGTGAATTCAAATTCGGGTTGAGAACTGTATGTCCATGACCCAATGTCATCGTGTTCGCGTCGATCTAACATGTTATGACTATGATTTTTAAAATTTTTAAATTAATATTAACCCTTGTATTTTGCATTAAATAAAATTAAAATATTAAAAAATATGTATTAAATCTAATATGTTATTTTATTTTAAATTGTGAAGTAATTTTTAGGTATATAAATTAATATAAAGAATTAAAAAATGCATAATTTTTGGAAAAAATAAGATAATTATGTAATATCATTAAACTTTTATCTGGAATTATACATCTATACACTAAAAACGAGTCAGTAAGAAAAATATAATTATAGCCTTATTTTCATAACATTATATTTTATAGTAAAGTACAATATTTTAAAAAACTCTTACATTAGGGGGTCGGTCAGGATCTGTTCGGTCGGGTTTGACCCATTTTTAGCGAGTCATTTCGGGTTCGGTCAACTTGGGATTCGGTTAACAAAACCTTTGTTCAAAGTCTAGTGTTTTCGGGTTGAGTTTCAGATCAAAAACAGATCAAGTCATTTTTTGTCAGATCTAAGAAAGAGTATAAAACAAAAGATGATAGGAATATTTTCTATTATCTCAAATGATTAATAAAAATATGCATACAAACATAAGAAAGATGTGTGAGGGAGGAAACAATGAAGATCCGTTTGGCATACAGAATTGATGGAATTGAAATTGAAATGGAATTGAAATTCCATAGGATTCAATTTCATAGAATTGAATTCACCAATTCTAATTTATTTTTTGCACTATCAATTCCAAATCCACATAATTTTTGTGCTACTTAACACTAGAATTGGAATTGAAATCCTCAATTCCAATTTCATAGTTTGAATTCTGTGTACCAAACGGGGCATTAGTACTCTATGAAATTAAACTAAAAGGACCATGCTACACTTACACCAAAAAATATACCCCATTTGTATACCACAGGTTTGCACAAACATTTCGATGATTTACACCGACACAAGTGTTGGTGCATTAATAAAAATTCACACGGACATAAATGTTGGTGCGTTTAACAAAAATTAGTTTTACACCAACACAAAATGTTGGTGCAAAACTGCGGGGTACAAATTGGGGTACAACCTTGGGATAGACATAGCATAATCCAAACTAAAATTAAACTAGGGGAGCTAAAACCCAAGGAAAGAAAAGTATGGGGGGTTGATTGACAGAAAGAAGTCGCACAGGACTGTGCTTCCACTGTGGAAACGTTGTTAGAAAAATTGATGAGGTTTTCAGAGCGTGTCTGTCACCCCCAACCGTGTTTTTATACTCCGTACCCGTGTGGCACACTATGAATTGAATGGATTTGCCTGTTTTTACAAGCAAGGAATCAATATAATCTTGCCCATCCCTCCATGATTCTCTTTCTCTCTATCTCTTTCACTCTCTCTTTTCTATGCACATAGTGTTTGTGGATTTTAGGACCATGTTAGATACTATACATTAAATGTGGTATACACCATTTTGAAGAGCATAGTTTTGCACAAGCACTATAATGGTTAGCATTACGACTAAATGTGAGTATAAAAAAATTTTGTGGTCATATATATAAGCCATCGAAATATGGTGCAAAGATGTGGTGAACAGAATGATGTACAAGAGATAGAGATGTATAATTAGCGTTATTGTTGATGTTACACATATCAGTATTGGAAATTTGTAATGTGTCGTTCTATTTGTCACATCAATTTAATGTTCTACGTCGTTATCTCACAAATTTCTAGAAATAAATCTCACACCATCACCGTCATAAGTTAACTAGTCAACAAGGGTGCAAAAAGACGTTATGACTGAATTTGTCTCCATTGAAGACAGTTTGCATAATGTTCTTATTTTAACCCTACTTTAGTTTTTTCCATTAAATAAATTTATTTTTTCTTAATTGTTTAAGCATTTCATTAACCAAAAGCCAAAAAATAAAATTAAAAACAAAAAATACATAAAAGTAAAAAGTAAAATTAAAATGTAAACAAAAATAAAAAGAAGCCAAAAAAAAATAAACAAAAAATAAAAGAAAAAATGCAAATAAACTAATAACTGGAATAACGGCATGGTCGTTCCTTCCCTCCCGCATGCCGCACCAGGGGGCGATGTTCCCGACAACATGGCATCTTCGAGCTGAACGAACAGGATGAATACCCACCGCCTTATATCTGATTATATGAAATTAATGAAGCGAAACCGATACGGTACCGTCCGTACTTAGTAAAACACATTAATGATACCCAAACATATGGTAATTATTGAATGGATTATTTGTGAAAGAGTTGTCATTGTTCAAAAAAAATTGCTCTATCCCTCTTTTCAATCACCATTCCTTCTAGGAGCATATCTCTTTTTCTTTCTAACCCAATTTTTCTAGCTTTTCTTGCATCCTTTTTAATTCATCTTTTTATCTTTTTAATCATTTTTCCTTCACACTATCATTTAATTTTTACATCCAGGACATTATTTGTAGAGTCTTTACGGGCATTTTAATATTGCTTCAAAACAAATGAAGTCAAACTAAGGCGATGATTCAAAGGATGTAGATAGAACTTATTACAAGTACATTCATTATTGCCTTATTGGTATATGCCACACCCCATTGGTGTTGAAGATTTTACAGTCACTTCTGATGAAAATGTAAGCTTTGGTTTCTGCTTTTGTGGAAGGAATGATTGCATATAAACTGAATGATGGGTGTGATTATACGCCCAATGCCCAGCACGCGAGTGAACATTTCACTGCTTAATTTTAGACCAAAAGTAATCACCGTACACTATCAAATTATTTGGCAGCCTTTTTATTTATTACTACTCCCTCCCTTTTCCTACATTTTTTAAATTAATTTTGTGGGGTGGAAGTTACAGAGTAGGAGAACTACGGGTATAACACTAATATATACTTAAAATACCCAAAATAGTACTACTATAGGATATTGGAACTCGTATGGATGCAATTTCAAATTTGTCCTTACATTTCACACTGTCAAAAAAAATGTTTAACTTGATATACACATCCAGAATATAGGCATAACACACTGGCGTCATACCCAATATAACATGTACGTATCCACACTGCCAAAGCATGATCATTCCACATTGCCAAAAAATGTGTTTAAGTTAGTATATATACGCTTCCAGAACATGAGCATAACACGCTCCAGAAAGTATAATTCAGTATTATGAACCAAAACACATTGTCCAAAACATGAGCATAACACACTACCAAAACGTGTAGGCATAACATGACCATTCTACACTTCCAAAAAAGTTGGTATACATTTTCAATTTTGTTTATTAAATGTGTTTAAGCAGTGAGGAGTGACACAACGACGGTACTAAGTGCTACATACGAGAAATGAGAATAACCTCCTAAAATTATAAGTCTCAATAAATATGGTAAATGAAATAATTAAAATATTGCATTATAAAAAGGGTATGATTGGAAGAGATCCACGCCATAAATAGCCAAATGTGTGAAAAATAATAAGGAATGCTATATGTGTAATATTGGGTGTCTTAGAGTGCTACATAGAATGATTTCTATTACACATTTGGCAAACGCAAGGAGTGTCAAGGGGATAGGCCCGAGTTTCGTTCATGAAAACTACGGTGGGAGGCAACTCTGCAAGTACCACGATTAATCCAATTTACCAACTCTCAATAACCGTCTAGCTGGATCTAAGGGCCCTCAGGAATGAGGCTCATCCTTGTTAAAATTCTAGCGGGGCGAGAATAACGGGTAGAGTGTCAAATAAAACTAATCACTCGCATATAAAGTGGGGATCCACAATTCTAACCCAAAAGGTTATGCTGATAGGTAGGGTTTCATCCTTTTATGGGGGTGTTTGGGAGTGTGGTAGCTTATAAGTTGAGGTGAAAAATAAATATTTTTAACTTTGTTTAAAAGCACTTATGTAGTCAATTTTACACGACGTGAGAACTCTAACACTTCCCCTCGATTGCTAACTAGCCTGACCTAGTTAGCACTTGATCGAATAAACGGATCTAGCATCTCAATCTCTTGTAACTAGACAAATTAACAACGAGCGGTGGCATTTCAATCTCTTTTAGCCAACTCAATCCAAACCACGGATGGGTAGCTCTTTTTTTGCTAAACCCACGTTCAACAACCAAGAAAAATCGAACTCGGACCAGACTTGCTCCGATACCATGTTAAAATTCTGACGGGCCGAGAACAACGAGTGGAGTGTCAGGTAAAATTAATCACTTGCATATAAAGTCGATATCTACTATTCTAGCATTAAAGCTTAAGCTAATAGGTAGGGCTTCATCCTTTTATATATGTTAGTAGTATTCATCTTTATTTTCCGATGTAAAAACTCCAATAGAGTGTAAATCCTATTTTTTCTAGAGCCCGGTTCCATGGCCACTAGAATCCAGTGGCCACGGAAGCCACTGCCCCCCTACGGAGCTCCGTTCATAAAATTGATGATTCCTACCCTCCCTAACCCCCCAGTAAATCCCCCCGTCAAGTCCCGACCCAAACTAATCACCCCGCCTACGTCAATTGCACCTCGTAAGTATAAAGTCAAAACTTTTGACTTTAAAGTCAATGTAACACCCCAACCCGCGTAACCCACAACGACGAGTTAGCGAGTCGGGTTGTCACTAATTTGGTATTCACATGCATAATATTTTGAAAACATTTAAAATAAAACATACATTATATTTAATTAAAAACAATTTATAATTAATCGGAGTAAATAATTCAAACGTTGCGGAAGCTTTTAAAACAACAACGTCAAACATTCTTGTAGTTTAAACAAAATAAAAGTCAACAAGTATTTAATTCAATTTCAAACAGCATCGGGCCATCCACCAGCGTCACGTCTCACTGTCCTCCAGGCTGCTCCTCGTCTAATCCTTGATCCCTACCTGTAAGAATAGGGAGAGTGGAAGTATCTAACGCTAAAACTAACTCATAGACTAGCACCCATCAATATATAATCACACAATATCAGAAGAATCAGCAAATATCATTATCAAATATCATGATCAACTATTTATTTATATTCAGTTCCTGTTGTTTTTCTACATTTAACCCTATAGGCTAAAGTTCCTTTTGATTAACTAAGTCATGGACACTCGGACGGATCCCCCGAGGCCACGCTTGATGAAACCCAAAGAGAATCCTCAATGGGCGGGTTGGAGCCCCTACAATGGAATCCCAAGGTAGGCTAATGACTCCCGCACGTACGTTTTTAACCCAAGACCTGTGAGTTATGCGAAGCTCGCCCCACCAGGCCTAAATCCTAAATCTTAATCCTTATGAATTCAGTTAACTCAAACCTTCCTAGATATACCAGGAGACATGATCCCATAATCCAATTCAATCACATAATTACCCTTACACAATTCATTAGTTTAAACTATGCATTAGATTAATTTGTAGCCTTTATTCATATTTTAGAGGCATAATATAGAAGAGGGCCTAATTGCAACGTCTTGAGAATCATGGAGTCAATCTACAATTTTAGAAACCTAAATCCCCAATCCTATTGTCCAAAGAGTACCTGCTCCCCAACTCCAACCAGCGGCGAACATTTTGTCCAGCAGCGGGGTCACCTGCGACGACCTCCCTGGTCGGCAACACAGCAGCGGCTCCGAGCAGAGAGAGGAACAAACAGAGAAGAACAGAGGAGGTACAGAGAGAGCGACGGAACAGTACATAGCAGAGAAAAGTTCGAAAAAGGAAAATAGTCATTATCCAACCCAAACCCCATTCCAAATATACAATCAATTCCAATTAATCAAGGTATTCAACAATCCAACTCACAAATTCAACATCAATTGGAGATAATATATTAACGAATCCTAACTTACGAATTAATTCTAACGAGAGATAAATCACTCACCTCGATTGACGAATTAAACCCTTGTAGAACTCCGGCAAAGATTTCCGGGCGAACTCCTGGTCTGCTTGGTTCCGTTGCGCGGCAGAAGAAGGAGAAACGGAAGATGGTCTACTTCTATTTATAATGGTATAAGCTCCAATTCGATTAGGATTAGGAAAAGGACATTTTTCTTTGTTATTATTATTTATAATATTATATTATAAAATTCTTTGTATTTATATATTGAACTGAAATGCCTATTTTACTCATCGCGGTTCACACAAAAGTTCAAACTTAAGAAACTATATACCATCGGTCACCATTTTACGAGATCTACTCGAAAACCTAATTTTTATTTAAAATGGTTGACTTTACAAATAATTCATCTTTTGAAGTCAATAAATAATATATTCATTTCTATTAAAATAACGACTAACTACTAAGCCGGGTTTCAAGTCGTTACAGTCAATTATACCTACGAGGTGCAATTGACGTAGGTGGGGTGATTAGTTTGGGTCGGAACTTGACGGGGGGTTTACCGAGGGGGTTAGGGAGGGTAGGAATCATCAATTTTATGAACGGAGCTCCGTAAGGGGGCAGTGGCTTCCGTGGCCACTGGATTCCAGTGGCCATGGAACCGGGCCGTTTTTTCTAATATGCAATACATATTTTATTTAATTGATGGCTAAAATTAATCAAATTTGACTGTAAAAAGTTAAAGTTAACAAATATTACAAAACAAAAATAGTAGGTATCTCATCGTAGTAAATTGGATGGGTCATAGGCCATGGTTTGCCCTTACATGCAGACCACTCAGCTAAAAAATGACAAGTTCTTGAGATTCAACATATTGATGAATAATGGTAATTGGTCAAAACATACTCTGATATTATAGAATTTAAAATTGGATAGAAATCATTATAAGTTTTAGTGTTATGGAAATGACTATTTGACAAAAAATTTTGACTCCAAAGTCAACTAAACTTGCACCCCGTAATTGACGTGGTTGGAGGGGTGGGTTGGGTCAGGACTTGGTGGGGGTGTTTGCCGGGGGAGTTAGGAGTGGTAGGAACTATAAATTTTACGAACAAAACACCGTAAGTATCCCAATTTGTTCAGTGACTTTGGAAGCCACTGAAAACCAATGGCTATAGAACCCCATTGTTATCATAATAGTCATCAAAGAGTGTGCACACTTCTTAGAGTTTGTTATGATAAAAGTCTTGTTTCCCCCCTAATTATATAACGTGGATTCAAATGGGGCGGCGCCCCGAGAGTGGGCTTCAAGGGGCGGCAACCCCTGTGAGGTCCAACTGGGGTCAGGCCAGCTCGAAAATTTTTCATTTGGAACAATATGTTGTGTTAAATTTCTAATTGAATTTTTATTTTCGAATTTGGTACTCAAAGAAATTTGAAGGACCGCCTCTTACTATTTTCACGCGATTATACGCGAACATTGGACAAAGTCACGAACGCAATTTTTCGCCCTTCCTCGCGCCTGTAAAACATCTCACAAATTTTGTCATAAAAGGTAGCTCGAAAGTTCTTCACAATTTTTACTTGTTCTTGATCAATAATTTGAGTTTTACCCGATTGATTTTATATTGAACTCTCAAACAATCAATCTGAAAGTGTTATCACGACTCTCAAATAAATTTATGTTATCTCAAATCCCCAACAGAAATCATTCAATTGGCACTTAGTTTGGAAGTAAGAGTTTTAACAGGGATAATAGGGTATGTTTTTCCATAATTAAACTTCAAATGAAAGCAAGAGTTTTAATTTTCCAACATTTAAAAATGGGAGTTAATGATGGGTGGGAGTGGGAGGGGGCATCAACGGATAAAATACAGTGAGAGAATTGACATTAGTTTAGGGGGGAGGGGGGGGGGGGAGAAATTGGTGGACATTAATTAGTGAAAACAAAGTCACATGCAAATGCAAAGGTCGTATGCTTAATTTACTTAATAAGAACAAAAAAACACTGCAAAAGGAGCTGTCCTTTTTGAGATTAAGTACAACTCACTTTATAACAAGACAATTAGGGTGTGGGTCCTAATAATTTGACTATTGCAAATACTCCGTACACTCAAATCTCAACCCGGCCCGGCCCGGCCCGGAGAAGCTTATCCAACACGAAGCTCGTGTTGTTGTTTGACGCAGTTAATAAAGACATTGAGTGTTAAGGGAGTGAGATTCAAGTTTGATTTCTCAGACATTCATCACAGATAGTGGTCAACAA
>OOIL02000450.1:3018699-3080944 GCA_900332095.2 Cuscuta campestris | reverse complement strand
TTCCCAGATGCAGCATTGAATAACAAGCTTAAACACACACAAGACCACAAAGGTGTAACACCTTCACTACTCAGAGACACCACTGTGGTACAATAATGCTCATCACAGTAGCAATATATTCTCAGACATTCATCACAGATAGTGGTCAACAACTTCCCAGAGGCAGCATTGAATAACAAGCTTAAGCACACACATGACCACAAAGCTTAAACACACACAAGACCACAATCACAGTAATTGAAGTTAAAAAAGGTGACAGGAACTTCCCCACTTGTACATTGAAGTCCAAAAATTTGGATCAGGGCTTGGAAGCAAGATGTTCAGCATATCGATGTGTAGATGCATGCGTGAATAGAGCACCTGAGAATGCTCAATCCCACGTTTTTCACATCCCTCTGGGTCATCAATCTCAGTGTCGAGAAGAATTAAGTCCCCCTCCTCGCTCCCATGAAGAAAAATGTTGTCTTTCTGTGATTCAAGGTCGATGACGTCCTTCATGTCTCTGACCGGGGCAACATCGGCAGCATCGTCCTCGCTATGGATGACGATGACCTCGTCCTCCTCCGTGTCATCAGAGATGAAATTCATGTCCTCACCTCCACAATCTTGAAATTCCGTCTCAGGAACAAAAGATTCAAAACATAAATCCAACGATTCCATTGCAGATCGTGGAGGAGAAGGCGATTCCATTGCAGATCTTGGAGTTGAGATTGAAAATCTCAAAAGATAAGATAAAAAGGGAGTGATTGAGGTTGGGTGAGGTTGGTGAAAGAGAGAGAGCCCGTAAATGAGAGGTTGGCGAGAGATAAAAAATGAGGGGTATTTTTGGAAGAGTATTGATAAAAACGTAGAGTGGGAAGATTATTTCTGGACGGAGGGAGTATATAATATTGTTGTATAACTATCACAACTCTATTAAACACCATGTTTATATCTCATGAAGTTAGAAGTTTTGATATCTCCTTCAAATGTTAGCTACTGCCACCACAACCCGCCTCTATCGGCCACCTACTTCGGCCGGTGACTCCCATATATTATTATCCCTAACTGCTCTCTCCGACTAAAAAAAAATGCTCTTATATAGGTTTGACACAGTTCACAAAAAATTAAATCGTGCGATTAAGGATGTTGAAATACGCAAATTTTCAAGATTGGAAACATTAAATTTTTTTTGAACGTCCCGAAAAGAAAAACAAAAATATCTTTAAAGGACGAGTATAATACTATTTTATTAAAAAAATTTTAACACTCTTATTTCAAATTTCATCGGTCCAAAAATCATATCATCGGTCCAAAAAAAAATGCTCTTATATAGGTTTAACACTCTTATTTCAAATTTCAAAAATCATATCATCATTACATAGCAATTTGCACAACACCGCCATATATAATTTGACACATCCCCATTTTCTTAGACCACATGAAAAACACGAATTCAATAATGGATCGGAGTATTTCATTAATTAATTATGTGTTGCATCAATTTTTGGGGATTGAGTTTTATCTACCCAATAAATAAAAAAAATGGGGTTGAGAGTGGGGGCGTGGAAGCAGAGCTCCAGCTGTGAACTTGATCTTGAAAATTTTCATATTTAAATGGTATTTCTCTATTTTACATTTTTTTTGTTTTTCTCCTCTTTTTTCATTAGAAAATAATTTCATCAAATTTTTCCTTTCAAAAAATTGGCTAAAATACATATTTCTATTTTTAATAAAGTCTATGCACTCGTTTTTCAATTTTGGATATCCTTTCAATGTCGTTGTTACATCGACACAGTTACAATAGAAACACAATACGAATACGAGATTAAGAAAATTTAACATTATAAAACAAAGTGCGTGGTATAAGATTACGTATATGAAATCATGTGAGTCAATAAAAAACAAAGTTGATGAAATATTGGAATAATAATATTGTTCTTTAAATTATGTAGTACATGATAGAGTATATATTGGAGAGACTCCTAACACAACTAGAAATAGAGAATGAAAAATAACTAACATACAACATCTACCACAAATAGGATTAGAAAGCTGACTAATAATGAAACACTACCATAACCAATACTACAAGAAGTACTATTAGTATTATTGTCTAATATCCCCCCTCAAGCTGAACTCTGGCTGAAGCAAGAGGAAGTTTGGACACTAGCTCGAAATTAGAAACTTTGAGAAGAGAGAAGTCTGACATGCGCCGGTGGATGCTCACGTCGTTGGAGAAGAGAGAAGTGTGACGCGCGCCGGTGGCTGCTGACGTCGTTGGAGAAGAGAGAAGTCTGACGCGCGCCGGTGGCTGCTGACGTCGTTGGAGAAGAGAGAAGTGTGACGCGCGCCGGTGGCTGCTGACGTCGTTGGAGAAGAGAGAAATTGACGTGCGCTAGTAGCTGCTGACGTCGATGAAGAAGAGTGAAGGTTGACGTGCTCTTATAGCTGCTGACGTCGAAGAAGAATAGAGAAGGCTACTGGAGGTGCCTGTTTGACTGAAAATCCTTGACATTTTTTGTCTTTTCTTGGATCCATGCAATGCCCTATTTCCTTCTTGAAGGGGTGAGTTGTAGAGGTATTTTTTCCTCTTTCACTACTTCCCCTCTTGGTTTTGCTTTTGTGCTAATTTACTTTGGACTTTTATTGGTTCAACAGAAGAGAAAAAGAAGAAAGGTTGATGATTAGAATGAGTGATTTTAGAGAGAAAAAGTGGGTAGAGAATGGGGGATGAAAAAAGATTTGGGTCTGAGATTTTGATATGGTGATTTGGAGAGAAACAACAATCATTTTTTTTCCTTTTTGAGAAGATAGGATGAGTTGAGAGAGTTTGTGAGGAGTTGAGGTTTTTTTGAAGAACAATGGGGATGACAAGAGAGAAGTTCCTCTTTTGATGGTATTTTTTTGTGTGATTTCAACAGGGTTTTTTTTCTTTTTTTTTCATTTGAATGGAGAAGTTGATTTGAGGATAAAGAAGAAAAAGAAAATAGAGGTGAATAGGGTGGAGCCACCGTCACCGGAATTACTGGCGGCGGCGGTGGGAGCAAAGAACTTTTTTTTAGGTCACCAAGAGCGGTGACTCTGATACCATGATGAAATATTGGAATAATAATATTGCTCTTTGAATTATGTAGTACATGATAGAGTATATATAAGAGAGACTCCTAACACAACTAGAAATAGAGAATGAAAACTAACTAACATACAACATCTACCACAAATAGGATTAGAAAGCTGACTAATAATGAAACACTACCATAAACAATACTACAAAAAGTACTATTAGTATTATTGTATAACAAAAGTGATATCTTATTCAGTTCTTGTTCATTTTGTCGAACATTTTTTAAATTCTGTTGTTCATATTTTAGCTAAAAATGTACTTGTGACGGAAGGTAATCCCATGTCATGCTGAGAGTATGCCCCAAGAACAGACCCCACCGTACAGGTAAGCTCAAACGGGTCCCACAGGTTCGGCTCCGTCATGGGGCTCGGTCCGGTGGACTTGGCTCGAGGCGGCGAGCTCAGCTCGGTCATACCGAGCTGAGCAGCTTCACTCGGTTCAGGGAAGATCTATGCTCGAGTCCACCCCACCACGTGAACACACCAAAAGAGGATTGGACGTCCCGCATACCTCCAATCACTAAGAAAATGTATATAGGTAATGGATATATTGGTCCGGACAATAGGTGCATGCCTTGATTTAGTGAGCCTGGAGGCCCAATCTCTGGAACCCCAAGAAGCTGCAACGGAAATGATATGGGCCAGAGGAGCAAAGCTGTCCTATGGGCCTTTTCGGCCCACGGGCTCGGAAGCTGGCCTTTATCAGTAATACAACCTGTTCTCAGTTGGCCCACTGCTTTCATACTTCAAAAGAATGAATTTTGTCCTAGTATCCCGGTATCTGACAATAGCGTGAAAGAAAGTAAATTGAAATTTAATTATGAAGTATAAAATTAACGCATAGAGAGTGTGAAAGGTGACATGCTAGAATCTCATGCTACATATAGTTATCTTTTATCGTCGTTGTCAAGAATCAAATAGGAATATTACCCCCTTTGCATTTCTTATCGACTAACTAAGTTATGCTTCCTGCAAAAAAGAAAAATGACAACTAATTTTTTTAAGTCATTAAAATTTTAAAACATTAAGTTTGATTTCGAAAGAACCCCAATTAATAAAAAAGATGATTGAATATCAAGATAAGTTAGAATTTAATATTTTCTCCGTTTTACAAAATATTTCTGCTAGAATCTTTTGCGCACCTCGTTGAATACTTCTATTTCACCTAAAATATCTAAAATATCCTCAAAACAGTTTCTACCAGTAACAAAAGAGAAATAAGATTTTAGGTGTGAAAACCTGTGAATATGCAAAAAATTGGGGTGAAAACGTTTTATGTAACGGAAGGCGTAGATTTTTTTAAAAGTTGCTTTATAAGATGTCTTATTTAAGTTTGTTAAACGTCTTTTTTGAGAACAAAGTTCTATAAAATAAGTCACGTCATATGGCTTGGCAAACATCTAATAAGTAGAATGCCTTTATTTCACTTTTCGTGTTGCGATTGGAAAATTGGTCTGTGGTTGTCACAACAAAAATCATATGCTACATGGATAACGTGTTATATAAATTCGGGATTTTATTTTTCCATAAAATGGATATACCAATAGTTTTAACGGTGGGATTCTAGTGACACCGGAGTTCGGTGCCACTAGCGGTGCCATTGGGTTTTAGAGCACCTCCGGTGCTCCATTTGTAAAATTGACGGTTCATACCCCCCGTAACCCACCCCCTAAACCTCTCACCCTACCCCCGCCCCTGCACCCCCACCCGGCCACCCCAACCCCGCCGTAAGCCCCCCACAAAATGTGTGGAGCCACACATTTTGTGGGGGGCTTACTGCGGGGTTGGATGGGGTGCAGGGGTGGGGTAGGATGGGAGGTTTAGGGGGTGGGTTATGGGGGATAGGAACCGTCAATTTTGCGAACATATTTAGGGGTGCCCTAAAATGCCAGTGGCACTGGAGTGGCACCGTACTCCAGTGTCACTAGAACCGGACCGTAGTTTTAATCTTGTTTTATTAGAAGAAAATTATATGATTCAAAATTATTTATAAGAATTTTTTTAATTTATTCTAAACAATTCAACATTATAAAAAAACCTAATAACGATGTTTAGTTGTAATATTCTCAAAATTAAAAAATTGCCAGGAGAATTTTGTTCTTCTTTCAAAGTATATGTCTTTCCCTCTCAAATAAAAAAAAGAAATCCAATGTTTTTAGTCAACTCTTTCAAATTTTTAAGATTTTTGTTGTTTTTTTTCTCACTTTTTTATAAGCACAATATACAAACATCCATTGACCAAAGAGACACATCCCAAATGTCCCACTCACTAATGCCCTATCAAATCAATTCAAATTTGATGCTCCCCATCATTAAGCCACTAATCAAACCAAACCTTAAGATTTGAAGGGCAATTAAACAAACTTGAGAATAAAAAAAACAAATGGGGCAAAAATAAAAATTAATTATATAAAAAAAAGAACCCCTAGAGATTAGCAAGTAAATAGGAAATGGAAAATTCATTTTCTTGTATAATATGGCATAAAACAGCTAGCTTTGAGCTAATAATTTTTAACCATTTGGAGCGAAGGGTTTTTATAACACTAACCACTCCGGCCGCCGGCTCGCCGGAGACCGCCGCCGGGAACTCCTTACATGAGGCTGCAACTGGAGGTGTTCTCATCACTAAAGGCGGTGCTGTAGTTGTCATTCGGCGGAGGAGGGTACGGGTAGTAAGGGTAAGGCGGCATGTAGTTGACCGCGGGCGGCGGGCGGGCGTACATCATGGGCTGGAACCTCTCGTTCCCGTTCGCCCGCTGCTGGTTCATCATCATCGCCGCCAGTTGTTGTTGCTGGTAGGGGTTTCCGCCCGGGATCTCGTGGCCGCCGCCTTGGAAGTAGTTGCCGCCGGCGGCGGGAGCGCCCCCTCCCATGGCCGGCGGCGCGGGGAGCCCTTGGACCGCAGGCAGTTGACCCATGGGGAGATTGAAGCCCATTTGGTGGCCCATTTGTTGACCCATTTGACCCATAGGCATACCCCCCCTTGGGCCCACACCAGCACCACCAGCATTCATTGACATCACGTTGGGCATGCCAGGCAACCCATCATTCATCCCTCCACCACCTTTCTTGCCACCGTTGCCGTTCCCATTATTGTGATTCCCACCACCTCCGCCACCGCCGTGCCCGGCCTTGTTCGGGCCTCCTCCGCCGCCGTTGTTCTTTCCATCTTGGGGCTTGCCGCCGCCGTTCTTGCCGCCTTTTTGTGCAGATCCGGCGCCGGGATTTTGGTTTCCGCCGCCGTTGTTCCCGCCTCCGCCCCCTTTCTTACCACCCCCCATGTTAACCTGAACAGGGACATTTTGGGCAGCTCCGCCGTTTCCGCCCTTCTTGGCACTTCCTCCACCGCCCGGACCGCCACCGTGATGCGCAGCATTCAACATATTCTGCATCTGAGCACTCAACATATTAGGCATCTGACCGCCGCCGCCCATAGCCGGCTTCATCTTATTTGGCGGAGGCATTTCATCCATTTCATCATCCTCGAAATCGTCATCATCATCGTCAAACTCATCGCCCAAATCATCATCATCATCATCATCGTACTCATCATCGCTAAACTCATCCTCCTCAAGAAGGGCCTGCTTCCCGCCCTTGGGATTCGGCGGCGGAACCTTCCCACCGCCGCCGCCGGGCACCATCCGATTCATACCCATGGGGAGTTTCAGATCCTTAAACTGACCACCGCCGCCACCGCCACCCATCTTCATATCTTGCAAAGCCTTCAATTGCTGCATCTGTTGAAGCTGCATCTGGTGCTGCTGCTGGAGATTAGGCATCATCATTGGATTCCCCATTTTACCCCCCTGCTGCTGCTGCTGATTTCCATTATTACTATTATTGTTGTTGTTATTATTACCCTTCTGCCCTTGCCCTTTGCTGTTATTCCCCCCTTTGCCACTGTCCATCTGCAAATTCTTCATCTGATTGTTCATAGCCTGGTGGTTCTGGTTGCTGTTGTTCTTGGGGGCACCCCACATCTCAGCATGCTTCCCATGTTTGGTCAGCTTCTTGATCAGCGTGGCCGGGTCTACATTGCCGGAGACCGTCACCTTGCCGGATTCCGAATCAATGCTGATTTTATAAACCCCTGTTACACCACAAAAACAATTCCCAGCACAAATGGGTACAAGAAATTAAAGAATGAAAACCAAAAAAGTCAAATTCACACCAATTGAACCAGATTCACACTGCAAGATAGGATCTTTTCATTATTATTGTACTCTAAATGATAAAATGACTGGTGAAAATTTTACTATTTCCGGCAGATAATCCAAGTGAAATGATAGAGATGTAAAAATAAAAAATTAAAAAGATTTATTTTTTTTTTGAATATTTAAATGGCAGTGTATATCCATACCGTCAATCTTCTGCAAGATCTTCTTCACTTTATGCTTGCAGCCATCACAGTGGATATTAACTTTTAGTACACAAGTCTGCATGCACAAGCAAACCATAACAAAACAGAGTCACATCAATGGCAGAAGCTTTAATTACTCGGCACATTGAAATACCCACAAAAGAAAAAAAATACCCAACAATTAATAATTCAAGAAATTGATTGATTTACTTCAACAAAATTGGGGAGAAATAATAAAAAATTGAGCATAATTTTGAATCTTCACGCCACCGACAGAACAGAGAAGAAGCTCTGGTTCTTGAAAATGGAAAATTAAAGAAGAAACAGAGGGTGGTGATGATGAGCAGAGAACATACCTGGATCTTCAAGAACTCTTCTTTATTCATATTTAACAAGCCTTAAAAAAGAAACCCAGAGGGGACAAATCAAGAAATGGTATGTGAACTTGTAGATCTGAGATGAAAAATTGAATCTTGGAAACCCAGAAGAAGAAGAAAACAATTACTAAAAGCTAGCTTCTTTAATTAGCACTATATATCTCTCCTTTCTTCTTCTTTCTTCTCGGGGTTGGCTAAACAGAATGTGACTCACAGCTGAGTCTAGAGAGCGAAAGAAAACAGAGAGAAGGAGAAGTTACAGAGAAACAGGGAGGAAGAAGGACTCAGATGCGGTGAAGAGTGGACTTTAACATCTCTCTGGTGTCTGCTTCATCTATTTCAGAGTTAGAGAGAGAGAGAGAGAGAGAGATGCTACTATTTCAGCTTATTAAAGAAGGAAAGAAAGAAAGAAGAGAAAACTGTGGCACAGAGTGAGAGGAGAAAGAAGGAGGTGGGGAGGTGGTAGTAGTACTCATGTGTGGTTGGCTTCTTTCACTCTTTTGCTATGGGGCTGTATTTATTATTGCCATTTTATCCTTACCTTATTTTCTTTTTAGCTTTTCTTTCCTTCTTTTTTTTAAATAAAAATGTTAATAATTCACTAAGTTTGAGGCCAAATATTTTACCAACACTGATAATTTAGTTTGTCGTTCTTATCCGACTAAGAATGATATATCAGTCGATATAATTTACACTATTACTACCAAACTTTTTATGTTAAACATAATAAATTTCTAGCTCGACTCCATTTATTTTACTAGTATTTAATACTCTTTCTGTTCTTTGAAAATATCCTAGTTTACTTTCATACTCCCCCGTCCAGAAATGTTCTTCCCATTTGACTTTTCACGGTCTTTAATATTACACTTTGACCATTAATATCTATATTTATACATAGATATATTTTATAAAAACTTGATATTTAAAAACTACGTTTCATTATGAATATATTGATATTAAATTTACATCATAATACAATGTGTTTTTTCCACAAATCGTAGTCAAAGTTTATAAACTTTGACCAAGAAAAATCAAATGTGAAGAATATTTCCGGACGGAGGGAGTATAATTTGTTTTAAAAAAGTAAAATGGTATGATAGAGGTTTATTATCACCTTGGACATGTAAATAATTGTGTTTATTTTTTTAGAAGAGTTTGTTTTATGGTTTTCATCATAGTCAAAATGTGAGCTACTGATGAGCTCTCATTTGGTTGTAACCAAAGGAAAGAATATACGGACTACGGAGTATAGAATTTAAAATGGCCTGGGTGTCTGGGTCCATAATTTCAGCTAATGAGAAATTCACAATTTTAATTTTTAAACCATATACTCCAAAGAAAAAAATAGAGTTACTATTTGCGGAGTACTACTTTTCTATACTCATACTCTGTTCCTAAAAAATTACTGAGTACAACAGAAATTATGGAAAAAATTTAGCACTCTTTGACTAGATATTATGGAAAAAATTTATAATTTATTTAGTTATCATGTAAAATTAGTAATATAGAGTAATAAAAAAAGTAAATGAAATTTTAAAAATGTAATTTAATTTTAAATTTTTACACAATATTTAAATTGAATATAAAATAAATTTAATCAATCATCATAAATGAAATTGTGCTCATAATGGAAAGGAATTGAAGTATTTGGAAAAAGAAATTGAGTAACACTGGTGTCAGTTGTTCCTAAAAAGAAAGTGTAACCAATGATGGAACAACAATTATTAATGTTTGGGTATATGCCTTCCCGGAGAATTAGGGCGAGGCTGGTGGATCAATTCCACTTAATGGGCCTGCATTATTGTTTTTATAACCCGGGTATTATTATTGTTGTTGTTCTAAAAGTTAAAGTAAAACCTTTAATGGGTTAAAAAAAACGTTACGTTTTCAGACGTTATAGTACGCCATGGATGGATGGACGCAGCGGCGGGACTTCCTTTTACTTCCTAAGTTTACCAACTCAAAAAAAGTTCTCTCAGTTTACGGCTTGTTGGACAAGCTATCCCATTACTTGTCGTACTAAACCATCAATCTTCTATTCCATGTTTCTCCTTTCACACAAAAAAAAAAACTATATTTTCATCTCAATTTTTTTTTAAAAAAAACTTTTATACACTCTTAGTTATTTTGTCCCAAATTGATATTTCACGTTTGACTAGATGCGACGATATTTAAAAAGATTTAAAATTGTTTGAGTATCAGTGTGGAAGTGTGGATGTGCAATCAGTGCATCATGGCCAAGGTGGGGACGTGGGGACGACACAAAAACAAGTTCGGCGTAGTAGACATGAAAAATGAGTCCTGACTAAGTTATTTAAATATTGATTATCGTAATATATATTTTATTAGGTGAATTGTTATAAGGTTCTTATAGTGTTTTCTTACAATCCTTTACGTCGATGCTTTTATTAAACTGTAAAGTTAGATAACTTAGTTAATTAGGGTTCAAAATAGGGGCTTTCTATTTAAAGAGATGTATGGTTTCCTTGAAAATTAACAGAATAATAAACTCTAGCTATAGTTACCGCTCGTGTGAGACCCATGGAAGAACAAATTTCAACACTTACACTATGTTTGGTTCAAAGAATTTGAAAGGGAAAAAAGAAAAGAAAATGAAGTGAAAAACCATTTTTCTTGTTTGGTTAGAGGGGAAAAGAAAGGAAAAGTGGAAGGAAAAGAAAATGAGGAGGGAAAATCAAATTCCTTCCATTTTGGTGAAGAAAATGAGAGAAAACCATTCTTTTCCTTCCAAAATCCTTGAGCCAAACATAGTGTTAATCAATCCATGCTCTAGATGCAACAAGGCATGAAGACAAGTTTGAACTATGCCAATGTGTCATCTTCATCTACCTAGGGCTTAGGTAAGACGTACACCGCCAGTCACCAAGGGTCGCACCATGCACAGTGATCATTCTTTCATGCAAAAGCCTAAACTTGGATCACCAAGATGTGATGGAACTAAACCCATATGTTGGTTGTATAAGCTAAATGTATACTTTGGTAGAATTTTAGGTTGAGTATGGACAACTCAATAGGGTAATAAGACACTTGAGCTGAACCACCTTAAAAGATTGAATCCAATCGATTAGTTAGTTCAAGTCAAGAGTTTATATTCTGATTATTTTACTCTTGAATTTCCGATGTGGGATGCATTCTAACACTCCCTCTCAAATGGACAACCGGGCCATTTTGAATCGATTGACCACTTGCAAATGAACTCTCATTTCCTTGTTTTTTTAGCGCCAACACCTTAAGGACCACGAGCCGTTGGGTATGGACTTCCAGACGAGCAATCGTGTTAAACGGGTCATAGGGCGTTAGGTACATACTCTATACGGACAACTGGGCTAAAGACTAACGGGCCGCTAGAAATGAACGTTTAGATGGACACCTTGACAAACGAGGTGGGCCAAAACCTGCTCCGATACCATGATAGAATTTTAGATGGGTATGGAAAACTCGATTATGTAATAAGACACTTGGGCTGAACCACATTAAAAGATTGAATTTAATCGATTAGTTAGTTCAAGTCAAGAGCTTATATACCGATTATTTTACTTTTAGACTTCTAATGTGGAATGCAATCTAACATACTTCACCTTTTATAATACTCGCGAAAAACGTCTACATTAAGTTGCTTTGACGTTTGATAGCGCGACAATGGACTGGATCAGTTGGCGCATGAATGGGAACATGATTGCTGATGGGGGGATTTGGTGGCGAAATTTAAACTCCACTTTGATCCATTGCATTATGTGGGTTGTATATAGGGCAACTTGCAAAGCTTTGCCAAACAGGGACAATTATGGATTATCAAACCGCCCTTGAAAATATTTCCGAACAAGTCGCACAGGCGTCCAAGACAATCTTGATATCCTTATTCTACTTCGAGTTGAAGCCACAATTAAAACATGAAATTGGTCTCCTCAACCCCACCACAATGTTTGACTCCTTTGCGTTGGCACGTGAATTGGAAGCAAAACACTATGCCCTATTGTAAGTCGTGGCACATAAACACCAACCATGGTCTTTGCAATCAAAATCGTCAAGTCCAAGCTGATGCTCACACCATGTAACTTGGTTATACCACTCTGGTCCTCTAATTTAACTAGACACATGCAAACACAGGACCCACATCACACCATCCCATCGGTCATCTATCTCGCACTAAAAAAGATGAAAAAAAAGATGAACAAAAAGATGTGAAAGACCTATGATATAATTATGACGAGAGGTCGCACTCTCACCAGTGTGGTGGGCCGTGTGTTTTTACTCTTTAGAGATAATGAGGAGGATGATGTGAGGCAATCCCAGATCAGGTACGTGACCTGGGTGGTGCGCATCACAGCGAGCCTCGTATTAGTGGCGATATAACTAGTCTTCACCCATTGGCCGATATGGCATTTCCTTGTTCCCTACGTTTATTTGGGCGCGTTGGCTCTCATAAAGTGCATGTACTGATCGATGGTGGAAGCATGCAAAAATTTGTTCATCTTGAGATTGTCAGTAAATTACAACTCCCTATTACATTTGTTTTTCTATTTCAAGTATACGCGAGTAACGAGGATTACCTCCTCTGTGATCAACAATGTTTAGGTGGTAACCCTTCACTTGCAAGGCCCAGATTTCCCTTTCGACTTGTTCGTTCTCCATATTCACGGTCTGGAGATTGAACTCAGGGTTCAGTAGTTGCAACAATTAGGCCATGTAGCACAAGATATCTCAAACATAGCTCTTATTATGGAATTCATATGGAATAGCCATCATATTGTGAGGCGACAACTTTTTGCCTAAGTCGGCTCTTTTGCATAACCTCTCCTCGTTGCAAACTTTGCAAGTGGTGGCACAACATTTTGATCTTCTTTATGTGCAGGACCAGTCCCCTAATACCCCATCAGCGCACAAGGAGGCCTTTACTGGCGTGCCCCCTAGCCTTGTCATTTTGTGTTTGAGAAGTCCACGACCTTGCCACCTCGAAGAGCGTTTGATCACACGATAATATTGCAGCAAGGGACGTTGCCCATCAATGCCCACCATATCGATACCCACATCTCCAGAAAGATGAAATAAAATATTTGGTTAAAGAGACTCTTGATTAAGGCTTTATTCGACTGAGTCGAAACCAATTTACCTCCTCTGTTTGGTTCCTAAAAAGGA
Source organism: Cuscuta campestris (assembly GCA_900332095.2). Taxonomy (NCBI): domain Eukaryota; kingdom Viridiplantae; phylum Streptophyta; class Magnoliopsida; order Solanales; family Convolvulaceae; genus Cuscuta; species Cuscuta campestris. The sequence continues at coordinate 3,067,945 of OOIL02000450.1, read as the reverse complement.
TGGGACATACCGATTTTGCATTGATAATTGAGCCCTCAATGTTCTTCATGTTCCCCACCACTCTCCCATCCCATTGGCTGATGAATTATTTGATGAGTTGGGACACGCACGTTTTGTCACTAAGCGTGATTTCGTGCCAGCTACCACCCACTTCATATGCACAACAAGAATATCTATAAGATGGCCTTCTAGATTGATGATGGTCATTTCGAATTTTTGGTGATGCCGTTTGGGCTAACAAATGCCCCATTCACATTTTAGACCTGTATGAATCACTTGTTTGGGCCCTACTTGAACAAAATGACAATGTTAAGACTATAAAATATAAAATTATCATGACTCAATTTGAGAATTAGAAAATGAGAATTGGAGACAAAGAGAGTGTTAATGAGTTCCATGGCAGGATAAGAGGAATTTTTAATGAGGGTGCTTGGTGGGAGAAACCATTTGGTGATAAAACAATCATGGGAAATGATATTTACAATCTACTTTTTGCCTACTCCAAATTACTCCCTCCGTCTTGGAGTATTCGTCCAGTTTTGACTTTTGGAACTGTTCATCTAAGCACTTTGACTCATCAAATTCTCTCAATGTGTAAGCCTAAATATAGTCATGTGTGATCTTGTTTGATTTGTCTTAATATATAATTTCTATAATTTTTTAATATACAAATTACAAGATAAAATAGATTAAAGAAGTGTATTGGATAGTGTGTAAAAATGAAAGTGGACAAATACTCTGGGACGGAGGTAGTATATTACAATGTGAGAGAAATGATTAGTGCATGTTAGAATATTAAGTACCCAAAATAGAAATTCCTTTTATCATAAAGATAATATGGATGTCAAGACTATCAGACATTCTTGTGATGTTGAAACAATGAGTTTAGATGTTTGAATTAGAAAGCTAAGAATGTTTGAATTACACATGAACGAAGATGTCTAATGTAATAATTAAGTCAGATAAATTCTCTCTGTCCAGAAATAAACTTCCTGTTTACTATTCACAAGGTCAAACTTTATTCACTTTGTTGGCCTATTTTCGTCACCCATTTGATAAAATAATATAATCATGTCATCTCTAGTTTTGTAGATCTTTTGATATAATTTTTTTAATATGTAATTTTTATTTTTAAATTCTACACTATTTTTCATATAAAATGATTTGAAAATAAATTCAGTCAAATATCGTAACGCGCAACGAGAAGTTTATTTGTGGACAGAGGAAGTAAATAATTTTTCACTGAATGAATATATATACTCCCTCCGTCCTAAAATTAACTTTTCATTTGACTTTTCACGGTCTCCAATGCGACACTTTGACCATCAATATCTCAATTTTTATATAAATATATTTTATAAAAATTATATATTTCAAAACTATATTCCAAAATGAATCTATTCCTAATAAATTTATATGAAAATTCAATGTATTTTTTTCTTAATCTACGGTCAAAGTTTAAAAAATTTGACTGCAAAAGTCAAACTTAAAAATTAATTTTAGAACGGAGGGAGTAGAATGTGACAAATAATTCTCGGACGTGGTATCCCACACACCCAAGAAATAAAATTGTTATCTTCTTTTCAATTATTTTCTTTCATCCAAACAATACATTTTCTTCTTACATGCCTCTTTATTTTTTTTTCTTTTCATTTTCTTTCGTAAACCAATGTTTGAGTATATATAAAAACCTTTTCTGGATCACAAAACATAAACTTCTGGTTGAATTAATTTATTGACAATCAAACATAACATAAGAGCAACTCCAATGGGAGAGGTATATGAAAGGGTAAAGAGTATTAATTGTGATATATACATATTTTCATTAAAAATCATTCTCCAATGAGAGAGGTAATTAAGAAGACATTATACCTCCTTCAATTTTGAAGAGGTATCCTTACCTTCTTCATTTGGGGAGGTATATCAACTTTTCATACCTTTTAAATTTATTTCATCAATTACTTTAGTTATTGTATTTTTGCTTGAATGTATTATTATAAATTTTTAATTTGTATCTTTGTACTTGTAAAACTTAATGAGTCAAGAATTAACAAAAAAGGATACTTTGTTTTTTAATTTTGCACTCTGTATTTTTAAGTTTTTTCTATTCGGGTATTTATAATTTTACATGTGCAATTGGACATAATGTAGAATTTAATTATTTAAAAACTGACATTCTAATTTTTTTTCGAATAAATTAGTTGTATTTTTATAAAATCTTTAAATTAAAAAATTTAATCAAGAAGAAACAAAGGACACAAACCTCAAATTTACCTCCCCATGTTTTTTTTAAGAATGTATATTTTCTTTTCTAATAATTAAAATTTGATTTAAGAAGGTAAATCAACTAATTTTTCATTTTTTCTCCAATAATGTATGAAGATGGATTTTTTTTCTTTTTTGCCTTTTGATTTACCTTCCTCCATTGGAATTGCAAACTTTTTGAAAAAGTAAACTTGATCACTTGGAGAGATAAATGAGATATATACCTCTCCAAGATACCTCCACCATTGGAGTTGCTCTAATAGCCATGTCCTCCAACTAGTCTCTTAAAAGCTTGAGATCATAAATGTTTGCACGTACCCAAAATAAATCCATTAATAGAATAATTTATTTATTGTTTTTCAAGTTTCTACTTTTCATCTTTCACACTTCCGTTTTATTTGTACTTTGTGGGCATTGGTTTAAAGGCTTTTAAGGTCAGTCAGTAAAAGCAGTTACACAATGGAACGGATTTTAGCTGATGTATGATTATTAATACTCCAGATTTCGTATCAACTATGGTCAGAATTAATTTATTACTTTCTCAACTACGGAGTATATAAATAAAGTAAAGCATAAAAAAATAAAAAATAAAAAAGTTGTATTGATGAGAGTAAATTACATTCTTAGTCCCTAAATTTACAAGACTAATATTTTTAGTCCCCAGTTTTCAAATTTCACAAAAATGGTCTTTAAATATTGTGTCACATTATATTAGCCCTTCATGTTGTGATTTTTTGTCTCTTCATTTTTGACCTAACGTCACTACATGTCTATGTCAATCATATCCCAATGTCTCCCATTGTCAATGTAAAATGTACTCCCTATTCTATTCACATTCACATTAGTTCAACAAATGGTTGAAAATAAAAAAAATGGTTGAAAATTGTTTTTTTAAAGGTTAATAATCCCTAGTTTGATTCATTATATGTTAATAATCTTAAATTTGGTGCATCTTTCGCATCAAAATAATTTTTTATTTTTTTAAAATTGTTTTGAAATAAAACAAAGGTTTGTTTGGTATACGAAATTCAAATTATGGAATTAGAATTAGGGATGTCAGTTTCAATTTTATTGTTTGATAGTACAAAAATATGTGAATTTGGAATTATATTGTTTAGTAGTCCAAATCAATTCCATAAAATTTCAACTCTCAATTTAATTCCAATTCCGTCAATTCTGTAGGGTGTATAAAACGGACCCTAAAATTCATCTTAAAAATATTGAATGCAAGCCTGTATAATTTCTCTCTATTTGGTATAAATCTTAAACGTTTAATTTTATATTTTCAATAATTTTATGAAAAAAATGAGAAAGTTAATTTGAGAGAAACATAATTTACATCAATAATTTTAAAGTTTGCTCCATGAGTGCAAACATTTCTAAGTTTGACAATGATGAATTTTTTGGTGAATTTGTGGCGAGTGGCGACCTCAATTGGTGATTGGGCAATCACAATAACATCTGCATGAAACAAATTTATGCTCCCAATATACTACTTTTGTCCAAAAAATGATTTACCATATTTGATTTTACACGTAAAATAAGAAAATTAAAAAATATTAAGACTTTTTCTTATTTGTCCTTAGGTTATTGTAAAAAGTGAAATAAAGTGTAGGTATGAATAGTAATTAGTGGATAAATGTAAAGATAGTAATGTGTTTTAAAGAAAAGGCGTTTGCCAAAAAAAGAAAATGAATATAAATTATGGATGGAGAGAGTAAAATTATTGATGTGAAAAATAAGACTTGGGATTATGAACATAAAATCTATCTCATTGGTGTAAATATTTTCAAATAAATAAACAAATTACCTCTATGTACATGGGTTAAATGACACAAAGTACTCCGTATATTTTTATGCACCTACTTTAATACTCGTTAATCGTTATACTCGGGTTTTCAAGCTGAATCACGGCTCATTTACGAATCAAGTTCAGATTGTTTTCCAAAACAAACGAGTTACCGAGTTTGAGCAAGGCTCGTTTAATATGATACGAGTAACACTATTTCATCATATGATCCAACAAGTACGAAAAGCACTATATGCATTCTCATTTTTCTTCTAGGATCTCATTCTCACTGGAATTAAAGTGTGTGTGTGTGTGTGTGTATATATATATATATATATATATATATATATATAGGGGCTGGTTCAAGTGAGAATGCACCTTGGTGAAAGAAATAAGAATAAAATCTGGCCTTTGGATCTGATGCATCGTGCGTCTCAGATTGCATTCTGCACTCACATTTTGAAATAGTGCATTTTCAAAGGATTATGGTGCATTTCGACATGATGCATTTTCAAACCATCTTGGTGCACCTAATTTTGATGCAATCCTACCCCTTAGATCTCTCAATCTAATGCACCAGATTCATTCTTATTTCTTTCATTAGATTGCATTCTCACCTGAACCAAAATCTATATATATATATATATATATATATATATATATATATATATATATATATATATATATATATATATATACATACTCGATATATATGAAGAAATAAAGGAAAAAAGTGACAAAATTTCCTCGATAATAATCAAAGCGAACAACTACAAGTTGACTTTAGTAACATAGGGAGTAACATTGTTCTCAAATGTTGAGGAAAGAAAGTGCTTGGCGGTGGTGAAATGAGGACATAAAAAATATAAGTAAATATTCATTTCATTTTTGTTACTTGTGTATGTATATATATGCAACCATGTGCAGAGGGAGGATGAGGGGCGAATGGTCAAACTTTGATGACAAAGAGAAATTGGATCCAATCATAATATAATATAAAATCGCACTATTTCAAGTTTCTCCTTTTATTTTAACCACACAGTTTCACTTGTAAAGATATAATTTCATAAAGAAAATTATGTTACACATTTTATCAGTACTGAAACTATATCGTCTATTTGTGAAAAGTTAACACGGGTTAGTGTTTTAGGTCATATGTTTTCATTGATTCAAGACTAATTAATGTATTCTTTGCATTCGGATATCATGTACTCCGTATTATATTTGTCCGTTTTCTTGTGTTCGTTCGCTCTAGTAAATAGAAAAAATTATTTTTTTGAGACAGAAGGAGCAAATGATTAATGCATGTCAAACCTAAGACCTTTAAATTATGAATGAATGAATGAAGTAAAAAAGCAATTAAAAGTAATGATATTTTGATGGAAAGACAAAGAGGCAAAGCTCGCCGTCTTGAGCAGTAGAGTGCCCCAAAGCGAAGGGCACGTTGCCTCACAAGAGGTTATTTGGAATTTATCAAACACACACACATGCATGCTCTTAATTAAAAGTTGTTTGGAAGTGTTCTTACTTTGTAGACTACTATTTGCCTTATAGGACACTTTTTTGACTTCCTAAGTCCCCCCCTCCCCTATAATTGTGGCGCTAATTTGCACCTATCCTTGTTCAAAATATAAAAATAGTGAATGATAACTTTGATTTTAATTGTATATTAGAGTCTGTTCCTTAGGCCTGAAAAAAAAGAGCTGAATGTTAGAAGAAACTAGAAGAAGTTTAAAAAAAATGGAAACAACTTAATAATTTAGAAGAAACTGAAAGGAACCGTAAGAAAATGGAAAAACTTCAAAAAATTGGAAAACCTAAAAAAACATTAAAAATTTTATTTTAGTGCATTTTTATGTTATTCTTGATGAAATTTATGATGAGGTAAGAATAACTAGTTGGGCAATATGATACTTGAGTAGAACCACATTAAAAAATTGAATCGAATCGATTAGTTAATTTAAGTCAAGAGCTTATATATCGATTATTTTACTATTGGACTTCCGATGTGGGATGACAATCTAACCATTCTCATTCTAGTTCTTGTTGTTATAAATTATTATTATTATTATTATTATCATCATCATCATCATCATCATCACATTATCTTAATTAATACCTTTAAGATAAAAAAAGTATTGTTATTTTTCATACACAAAAAAACTACTTTTGCAAAAAAATAATTTTAAAATAAAGTTAGCATAAATATCAAAATGCTAAATTTTAAAAAGTTATTGTGGTTACATTGCACCTCAATTTATTTATGCAGCATTTATTATAAAATAATATATTTGTAATTATACTTTATTTATTACAAGATTTTGTTTTAAATATCAGAAATGTCACATAATGTAATCAAAACTATTTTTACTTTCATGATTGACATTTTATTTTCATTGTAAATTTTTTATGTTTTACTCCTATTTTAGTCTTTTTATCTAAACTACTTTGACTTTCAATTTTTTTATAAAAGTTAGAAAAATGAAAAAAATTGAAATAAATAAAAATGAGAAAAAATTAAGTAATAAAGGGAAAGGTGAGGGGTCTTATATAAAATTAGATTAATAAATCATTCTAAGTATCTATTTTATCAATAATTTTTTAATATAATTTAAAATATTGATGTTTTCCTATTTTATCATGTAGATTAATATACAAAAAATTGTCTTATTCATATTAAAAAGTTGAAAAAGAAATATTAATGAGTGCAAATAGTAAAAATGATGAGATAAAAAAAAATTTATAAATTGTAGGTATAAATATATTAGTTGTAATAATAATAATAATAATTACATTAAAAATATATCGTTTTTAGAGTAATTGGTTGGAAAGTAGAAAGAGTTTGAAAATGAGAATAATTGAAAAAAATTGGAAGAAACTGGAAGAACTGAAAGAAAACCGGAAGGAATTGGAAGAAACGAAAAAAAATTGAAAGTTAAGAGTTTAAGCACTAAAGAATAGACTCATAGAAGGTAAAAGATGAAGCTTGCACTTCGTAATTGCAGAACTATGCTTACACACATAGTTATCAAGAATCAAGCTCGCTATTGTTTTATAGCCATCATTGTCTTAATAACTAGACAACACATACTGACTTACGAAGTAATATATAAAATACATAGAAAAGAGTATATCACTGTATCATGATAATATTATGTCCTAATTAATTTTATTGTCACTCTAACATCAATGCTTTACCCTACATTTAATGTAAGTTCTTGTATTTATTGTCATACAGATTTATATAGAGTGATCTTAGTTGACTTCTGACAATACCCATAAATAGTATTTCATCCGTCTCACAAAAATTTTCAGGTTTTGGTTTTTAAGAAATTTAAGAGTGTATTTTAGTGTTAGTTTTCCAAAAATGTATTGAATGTGATGTGTAAAAATAAATGTCATGGGCAGATTAATAGTGAAATAGTATGATGTCATAGGTATATTAAAAATTTGTAGGATAAAAAAGAAATTTTTAAAAGAAATGAAAAGTATTTTTTGGAACAGATGAAAAGGATAAGAGAAAGGTTTTGTGAGAACAAGTATGATGTTATACTTTAAACACTTGCTCAAAATAGTATTCTTGAAAGCAGATTTTTAGGTGATCCTTGAATTCATATTCAGGGTTATTATCCTAACTTCACATATAAACCCAAGAAAAGTGTGAGAAAGTACACATACTGACATACATGACCTTAGAATTACAGAAATACAACTCATTTTTGAATTGTTTGAATATTGTTCTTATTAAAATTTACTCTCTTTGTCCCAAATTGTTTACAATGTTTCGAATAATATGTTAAATATCATCTCTTTTAAAATTATTTTATTTACAAATTGGTAGAAAATTAAAAGTATAAATTACAAACCCCAAAAGTGCATCAAAATTTCTACAAAATAAAATGTGATAAAAATACTTCATTTTACTAAATGATCAACCAAAATGAGTAAACAAATAAAAGTTATTGAGAGACTGAAATAGTAGTTGTGGTATTCTTTTTGGGACGGAGAGAGTAATTTTTAATTAGCAATATGTTGATCAAAATGATTATATTTTAATATTTGACAAAGTTAATTACCATATAATTCCTTTGTCGCAAAATAATTTTCACTATTCAAACGACGTGCAAAATCTCATAATTTTAAAAATATCTTATTTACAAATTGATATAGAATTAAAAAGTATAAACTACATATTTAAAAACTATATTAAAAATTGTACAAAATAAGAGGTGTCAATGATATTTTATTTTATCAAATAATAATAAAAACATGTAAATGAACAAAATTTTTGAGAGGCCATAATAGAAAAGGTGTAAATTATTTTGGTACGGAGAAAGTATCTTTTAACGAGCGTTAACTCTTGATCAAACAGGAAATACAATCTTAAACTAACTACAACCTGTTGTTTCGTGTAATGTGATACCGTAGTATCTGTTAAACGTTGTTTTGAAACCACACCCATAAATAATGTTCTTTTTAAGGAATCAATAAATAATTTTGAGTAAATTCTATAATTAGTCCTTTATAACAGTGGAGTTTCCACAAATAGTCCTTTTTTTGATTTTCTATCATGTTGGTGTTAATTTGAGGGCTAAAAGTGTAATTTCACAATGATAATATATCTTTTTTATCATACACAATTCCAAAGGCTGTTCCGTTTGCGTCGTTTGTGAATTACAGCCGCTTTTTACGACAACTATAGTCTACAAATGTGATCTTTCGTCAGAATCCTTGCCCACAATCATAGTCATTATTTTGTATTATCCGCTTAACCAATATCAGAACACGTCACTAGACATAATGTTGACGTCAAATTATATTTTTAGCCTTTAAATTAACACCAACACGGCAGAAGATCAAAAATAGGACCATTTGTGGAAAGGTACCCTTAAAAAAAAGACTACGGGGGTAATATTTGATAATAGAGGACTAAATATGGAAATCCCCTGTTATAAAGGACCAATTATGGAATTACTCAATAATTTTGTTAGAAGAAACATTTTTTTACTGAGGTTAGAAGAAACAAATTAAAATAGGCATTTCAAATAAAAGTTGCTTCCTCTTAAGAAAATATGAATTCTTTTTAAGACAACCAATAAAAAAAGTTGAAAAAGTAATAGATTAATGCCTTAACTAACATGAGACTAAGACTCTGTTCCGTTCAACTTATTTTTTCTGATCTCATCTGATTTTTTGTAGTTCTGATCTGATCTGATCTGATCTGATTGGATCTGATCTGATTTGATCTGATATGATCTGATTGGATCTGGTCTGATCTGATTGGATTTGATCTGATCTGGTCTCATCTGATTGAATTTGATTGGATGTGATCTAGTCTAATCTGATTAATTATGATTTGATTTGAAATTCAAATCAATAATTTGATTTGACTTTATAATAACGTTTGAAAATTGTTATGATAATTCATATTATAATATAATTTAATAATAAAAAATTAGTTAATTCATATACTAGAATAATCATTCATATTATAATGTAATAATATTTTTTATCTTATAATTATTGTTTTGTGAAATTAGAATATTAATTTAATATTTTAATAATTACTTCATATATACATTATAATAAATATTTAATTTATATATGCATTAAAAAGTAATTAATTTTAGATAATCATAATATAGAAGAGATTTTATTTTTATTAAAATATCGCATCCTTATAAAAGATCAAAACTTTAGAAACTCAAATTACAAATAGCAATAAAAATATTTTTTAGAAGTAGAATTAGATTGACTTTGTCAATGTATTTTAAAAATCATTTTTATGGCGTCTAATAATTAAGGATTACTTTCTCATTTTTCTATTTAACTTGTTTCTAAACTTTATTCTTTTTCATTTTTAAGAATAATAATAATAATAATAATGATGATGATGATGATAATCATAATAATAATAATACTTGATGGGATCTGATCTGGTATGATCTGATTGGATCTGATCTGATCTGATTGGCTATGGTGTAATCTTATCTGATTGGCTATGGTGTAATTTTATCTGATCTGATCTGATTGGATCTGATCTGATCTGATTTAAATAAGAATAAAAAAAATAAGAAAATATAAGTTGAACAGAACGGGGCCTAAAGGTGTCCTTGGAATACAATAAATAATTGTATCATGTTATTATGACATCTCATTCACATTATAAGAACAATAAAACTCTTCTTTTACTTGCTTTCAACACTTCCTTTCCTCATTATTTACCACTTTATTACTCTTTTTCACATACACTCTCTCGTCATAGATTTTTCCAAACACTATTCACAAGATTAACTTATCTCATTTTGTTCCCTTATTTTTACTACTAATTTCATAAAATAATATAACTTTGTCGCCTCTAATTTTGTAGAATTTTTTATCTAGTTGTTATAAATTGTATATTTAAATTTACTCCTATAATCAAATAAATTGAATTGATTATATAATCAATCAAGTTTTGTAACGCGTAACGAGATGATCTTAAATGTGAGGGTGTATATTTAAATTGTACGGAGTATATTGAAATTTGGGATATGCTAGGGGTACACCAAAGGTGTACCCCAAATGTACACCACCCTCCTCTTTACCATTCATTTTATTTTATTTTTATTTTTTACTTTTTTTTTATTTTTTCTTGCTTTTTTTGTGTGGTGATGGAGGGGGTGGGGGATGTTTGGGGTACACTTTTGGTGTACCCCTAGCATTTTCCTTGAAATTTACCCCTATAATCATATTAGTTAGATATTAAGCCGTACTATTTTTAAAACAGTGGACACACTGGTCCTTGACCCATTTAAGATGGGCCTTTCTTTTTCGTCCATGGGATAGCCTCCCCAAAATAAAATAAAAAGTCCAATACCGAAAAAAACGTAAACTAAACTTTGTCAAGCAGTAAAAACATGAAAAAAAATCATCCAAACAATTTACCACTTATTATGCTACAGAAGTATTTTTTTAATTAAAGAGGCACAATTATGCATGTGAAGTTAGGTACTAATTACACGAGTACTCTTAGTCTAAACAAAATTTTTAATTTTTTTGATATTTGAATTTCGATATTTGATTCACGGATTTAAAGAAAAGTGTGGAAAAAATATATTTAGAAAAGAGAAATTTTGTAGAGAATATTTTTATTACCTTTTAAGAAAAAGTTGAACTGACACGTTTTTTGAGTTGACAAATAAAAAATGTGATATTCTATTGGGCCCGAGGTAGTATTTCTTTTTTTAGACTATGAAATTATGTGTAATATTAACCCATCTCCCTTCTCATTTGCTCATACGTCATACGTTACAAACACGAGGACTGGTAAGAATTAAATTAATGAGTCGTGACTTCTAGATCGGTATGCCTTTAAAAACCTGTCAAATAGCCAATTCAATCAAAAGACTGTGCTTATTTCTTTTTTAGACTACTAAATTACGAGTAATATTATCTCACCTCCCTTCTCATTTGCTCGTACGTTACAAACACGAGAACCGGTAAGAATTAAATTAATGAGTTGGGACTTCTAGATCGGTATGCCTTTAAAAACCTGTCAAATAGCCAATTTAATCAAAAGACTGCGCTTATTTCTTTTTTAAACTACTAAATTACGAGTAATATTATCCCACCTCCCTTCTCATTTGCTCGTACGTTACAAACACGAGAACTAGTAAGAATTAAATTAATGAATCGTGACTTCTAGATCAGTATGCCTTTAAAAACCTGTCAAATAGCCAATTCAATCAAAAGACTGCACTTATTATTTATTTTTTAGACTACTAAATTACGAGTAATATTATCCCACCTCCCTTCTCATTTGCTCGTACGTTACAAACACGGAAACCGGTAAGAATTAAATTAATGATTCGTGACTTCTAGATCGGTATGCCTTTAAAAGCATGTCAAATAGCCAATTCAATCAAAAGACTGCGCTTATTTCCTTTTTAGACTACTAAATTACGAGTAATATTATCCCACCTCACTTCTCATTTGCTCGTACGTTACAAACACGAGGACCGGTAAGAATTAAATTCATTGGTCGTGACTTCTTGATCGGTATGCCTTTAAAAACCTGTCAACTAGCCAATTCAATCATAAGACTGCGTTGATTGTTCGAGATTCAAGAAAGATTTTAAAACTCCTAAAGAATTGAGCTGACCTAGAAAATACCAGAAACCAACCTGCGTGTCGGTTTTTTGCCGATCCAAATTCAATTGCTGGCAAAAATTCTTGGGTGGTAATTATTATTTTTACTGTGTTTCATGTTTGTTTCTTCTTCTTATTTTCCCATGTTAAGAGTAGATAAAAATAGAAACAAAATACTGTATTAGTGTGTAATGGAGAGGGTAAAATGCAAAGCAAAAGGTGACTGTGAATTGGGAAATGACTTTTTGGTACCATTCACTGGATATTTCTCTGCACCCAAAATGCTCTTAAATTTGGTCTCCTAACAAACTCAATTTTCTTTTATTTTATAAAAAAAAATTCCCTCAAGCTAAAAGTCAAAATGGATTATTGTACCAGAGTCTGAAAAAAAAAGAAAGAGAATCTTACGGATGATAAATAATTGGCCTTGGTTGTACTAGCTAGAGGAAGAAAGGGTACTAGTAGATGGAAATTTGAAAGAAAAAAAAAATATTTTTCCTTTTTTGTTCATTTAAACAAACTTTTCTTTTTCTTTCTTTTTCAGGTAAAAGGAATATCCACTCCGGAAAATGTTTTTTTTAGATTTTTCAACACTTTTTTTAAATTTCATGAACGAAAAACGTAGAATATTTTAATTGTAAAGGAGCAAATATGATAAAATTCATCTAATCATGTAATGTAAAAGTCAAATAATTTCAATTATAGCAAGCTCCTTATATTGGGTGGGTGGGTAGTAGGTGGGGATAGGATGGGGTTGGGGTTGTTGATATATCAAATGCCAATTCATACCATCTTTTAGTTGTATAAATTTCAATCACACAATATATTCGGTGTTTTTTTAGTTTTGCTTATAAAAATGAACTTAAACTTCAATGTGTACCCCTTCTTTTGTTCAAAATATTTTTGCGAAATAGATCTGATTTTTTGCCCTTCTCTCCCAACTCTCGTAAATGTTTTGTCCTACAATAAAAAAGTATTTTGAAATCCATGACTAGAATGAAGCTGTGGTGAAACTCAATAGAGTCTTGAATTCATTGATATCGAAAATTAGCAAAAATGTAGCTTTTGAAGAGGTAACTCTAAGCGTGACGAAAAAGGTTTTTCGCGAGATGGGAAATGAAAACATTATTAATAAAAGTGATTGTTTGAAAATGTGCAAGGAATAAACATCTTTTTGCTAAATAGGCTATACTCAAACTCATAATTTATTAGAGGTTTTAATGTTTTTGTTACATGTAACGACTAATTAAGAACACAGTAATCTTCATCTTTGATTTACTTTATTATTTATTGGTTTGAAAAGTAATTACGAGTAAATTTTGAAAGTTTAATATTATAAGAAAGTGTGTCTAATCTCATAATCTTAAATAATCTAAAATGCATATCGTGTTGTCTTTCCAACAGAAATAAAATTACAATACAAAATATATTCAGGAAAAACATCACATTAATTTACTACTCGTATGTATTAACTGATCTTATCTGTCCCCTACCAACTAAAATTAATTAACTTGATGAAGCTTCTTCCAAATCTTTATTAAGATGCTTCAAATCAAGAACGTGCGAGATTTTCCTTAGCCTACCAACCGTTTATATATATATATATATATATATATATATATATATATATATATATATATATATATATATATATATATATATATATATATATATATATATATAGACACACACACATATCATCTTTTAAGACATGCAACATTTGTGGTTGTATCAAAGCAATTAATATAGAAGTGATTGAAGTTAAAATAAAAAAATTTGGAAAGAAATTAAAGTGATTTTTCTTTTCTCGTTTTTCATTAGAACTTCTTGAATGACAAAGGCCCGTTTGGGAATAACATTTTTTATCAGCATTATTGTTTTGGATAAAATTTTAACGGTGCAAATCAACTTTAAAACTCTAACGCTGAACGTTACCTGTAGATATTTTTTTCAAGAGTTAGAGAATAATAATAATAATAATAATAATAATAATAATAATAATAATAATAATAATAATAATAATAATAATAATAATAATAATAATAATAATAATAATAATAATAATAATATACTCCTTCAAGGTCACATTTTAGCTTTTGAATTTTGTAATTTAAAATATACTCCATCCATCCTAGAATATTTGTCGTCTAATTTTAACTATTTAAGGTCACTAGAGTCACCTATAATTTTACATAGTATATTAATAAGATGAATTAATATTTTAAAAATATTTTACAAGATGAATCTAATAAAGTTAATTATATATCAAATATAATATAAATTTTAATTAATCATTGGTCAAAGTTAATTAATAATGACTACAAAAAGTCAAAACTAGACAAAGTATTCTAAGATGGAGGTAGTATATGGTAAACACATATATAGCCCAAGTCAACACACCATGTTACTCAACACATCCACCCTACTGCTTCTGCAACTTGTTATCTTCTTGGTTTGAGGATGGGAGGTGAAGAGATGATTATTGGATAATGATAACAAAAAAACACAAAGACTTTTACCACTGAAAGCCACTCTGGATGGTCCCCATGCTAGACACAAACCCATGCATATAATAACCCTCACCCGCCCGTCCCAAAATGAAGAACACAGTTCGATTTCACAGAGTTTTTCAAAGAACGTAAAAAAGTAAAAAGTACTCCGCCATAAGGAGAAACATTTTGAACCACATACTTTTGCTTTAACAGGAAAGTAAAAAAAGGTGTGAACTTTATTTTGAACTACCCAAAATGGAAAGAGTAAAATTTATTTTTGGAAGGGAGGGGTAAAATGGGAAGGGAAAAAAAAGAGAGATAAGTATAAAGAAAGAAAGATCCAAAAGAGCAGTTTATAGATGCTGCCTGGTTGCCTGCCTGCAAAATTCACATGGAGCCTAGCAATTCCCACACCCCTACCTGAACCTTTTTTTTATATGCTCACAGTGTCTCTTCCTTTGCTAACTTTCATGGCAATATTCCCCACCACCACAGCTAAGTCCTTTTTGGCTTTTTCTTAGGCTCCTCTCTGTGGAAAACTTTAAAACATAAAATAAAAAGGTTACATTCTTGCATATACCTAGAATGTTCACTTCTTTCTTTTCCTTTTGTTTGGAATAATTCCCATACATTTTTACTTTTTAAAAGAATGTTTGCACATATGTATATTAGTGTGTAATTTTGTACTCTGTATGAGATTTGGGTCATGCGTCAGTCACACTACGAATGACACCAAAGTTGACACCATTACTGTCTCACAGACAATGATTGTGAGACTAGCATATGATGTTAGCTTTGGTGTCATCTTTAGAGTTAGAGTAGCAGTTACCACAATATTTTGATGTGTGACTCACAACATGCAAACTACACAAAAAGCAAGACAAACTGGATTGTCCTGCATGCATATGGCATGTCTAATTAAAATGACATCAAACTTTTGTTGTTTTTTTACTTTCTACCAACTTTTTGGGATGAAACTGCAACAGTGCATCAAAGGTGTAACAAAAATAACCTCTCTGCTTTATCTGGGGTAAGATTGTGTTCATCTTGACTTACCAGAACCAACACAATTGAGAATACACCGGGTTAACTAATGTTGTTGTTGTATGGCGTGTTTGTGAAATCGTGCGTGTGTGAAGCTTAGAGGTAAAATTGGGGGCAAGGGTGGGGGCAAAATAGTATTTTTTTAATCATTAATTAGGGGAAAGAGATGAAACAAATAATTTCAGGTGGGAAGATTATTTAGAGCAAGAAGCCCAAATCTCAGTCAGTGCTTAGAAGGCTAACAAGATGTCAGGCCCAATCATATCTGTAAAGGGAGTTCTTCTTATAGGTCCAAAAACTTTATTAAGGGTTGCAGAGCTATGAGCTACTTAGGTAGGGCATGCCACATTTTGTCAAGGCCAAACAGGGCAAGTGTGACTATAAGCTGGTCAATGTAAAGGTACAAAAAAGGGTGAATAAGTCAGAATATGTACTACTTAGTGGACTGTTATGAGTTTGAGTTGAAATTCTCAAACAGACATATAGGTGCATGGTTAAACTTTTGCATTTCAACTAGCCATGATTGGCATACCAAGGTCATGTTCTCTTCACCTGATTTGATCTGAATGTTTTTATATATAAAGTTGTTTCTGATCTGATTTGATTCCAAGAAGAAAAAGTAATAAGTAATAAGAATAAGTTGAAAAAAACATGGCCCAAGTAATTTCAATATAACAAAATGGTGTCCATTGGTAGGTGATGTGGAAGGGGAGAGGTGTTTCAGTAGCTTTAAGGACTTGTATATATGCATTGCTAACAACAACAAACTTAGTACAATCCAACAAAGAGTAGGGTCTGGGGAAGGTGCGTGTGCATAGACCTTACCCCTACTCAGAAAGTAGAGAGGCAGTTTTCAAGAGGCTCGGCTCAAGCACAATCAACAAAGGAATGCAACTTATAGAAATCAATGAACTTTAATTTGACTCTTAGAGTATGGGCATATTCTCCATGACTTATTTTTTGTTTGAAATCTAAATTCTAAAGCTATGTAATTTGAGGTTTGGAGTCTCGATACTAGAGTATGAAGTTTGAAAAATAAGAACATGTGCATTTTATTGAATGTATATTGCACTAGAAAGAGGTTGGATACATTGAGATGTCTAGAGTCTAGAGTTTTAAATCTGGACTCGGAAATATTTCCTCGAGAACATGGCATATCTCGGCTTACATGGTGTCCAATTTTCTGGTAGACCTACCCTTTTTGACAGATATTCTTGATCCTAGGGTTCCATCCCCAACCACATACCTCTTCATCGACCTCCCTCCCCCTTCAATGACACCAACTAGAACCCTATGTTCTAGCAAAGTCGAGCTTGATGGCCTTCATTACTTGGATATGTGTCTCTTGAAGATTGTTAGAGGGGAGTTCTACCAAGCCTAAAAGAAACAACGAAGGGGATCTAGACAAATGGGAGAAAAATGAATCATTTTTACCGTTGCCCTCATACGGACGAACTGCACTAAGGAACTTGTCATGACCATTCATGAACCGGACACATCCAAGGATGTTTGGGATACATTGAAATCCACCTACCTGGCTACCTGCAAATCAGTTATACTCATATGAAATTCATCATCTTTGTCAAGTGTGCCTTCCCAAAGCATCACTGATTTTCTCTCTTAGATTGATATTCTTTGGGAGCAAATTTTTCTCGCTCCCTGCTGCTTTGATTTCTAATGAGGAATTTCTTACTCACTTGGAAGAAAATAAGGACTCTGAATCTCTCGACCCTCGATGATGATTTTAAGTCTAGTAAAATGTCAATGAACAAATTAAGTAATGGTTTACAATCAAGTTACTAAGTCGGGCATTAAATTTAGAAAAAAAATACTACGTATTTAATACGAAAACTTGGAACAAAACACTTTTCTAATCATTTGCAACACAACTAAATGATTTTTTGTAAAGAATCATTTCGTTGTATCGTTAAGAAACAAAAAAAGGTGTTTTAGCACAGTCTGGTTTACTCAGAGTCTATTGGAAACTGTCTCTCTACTTCATATTTGGGGTAAGGTCTTATGCACACACACACTCCCTACACCCTATTTTTGTGGTATTTTACTGGGTTGTTGTTACTTGTTAGTGCAGTCTGGTTTCAAACATATCTGATGGTTTTCCAATGAAGGACCCAAACCAAAGATAATAGCTAAAAAAGGCGGTACTACAAACATGTCAAAAAGAAACCTGTAAATTATGATGATGTACAGAGATAAAACAGTAGATAAAGCTACAAGAAAATGCACTAGTTATCCAGTCCTCTAAATAACTTAAAGATTTAGTGATGAGGGAAGGAAGGTGCAAGAAGTGTGACCAGTTAACTCCAAGGGTCATCCCATCCGCTAGGAACTTCTCTCTTAACAAAATTCATTATAGCTTGAACAGCTTCTTCTACTCGGTTTGATAAAGAATGGTTCCCATACTCAATTTCAGCTTTTTCAGCTCCACCCATTGCTCTACACAACCTGCACATTTCAACAGGAATACAATAATAAACAATTAACTACTTTGCACGAAATGCACTTGAGAAGCAAATTATCATCAAGGAAAAGCCGAGAAAGATTGAAGCCCTTGCCTATCAACTAATGCTTTCTTGTCAACATAATCCGGAACATATTCGTCGCCCATGGAAAATATCACCTGAAGAAAATGCTTCTGAATTAGTACTCCATTTGCATTTTTATCAAAAAAAAAAAAAACAGGACAACCTAATGGTGACTGTTTTTCAACATGTTACTGTCCTGTCAGTCCAGAAGAAATAATATTTCTATTCAAGAAATAAAGGGTAACACAGATAATACCTGACACGGTGTGCTACACATGTGCCCAAGTCTTTGTTTCAGCTGATCATCGTTGAGGTCCGAACTGAACAAATCATCATCACCATTGTAGGCACAAAGTGAGTGATATCTGCAAAATAGTTTTTATATCAAATGAAATGATGACGAATGAGAAATAGAGAAAAGAGTTTGTCCGTAATGAGAACAGAATATTTGAATTTCATACTTATAGTACATGAATGGTGAATTTTGTATTTTTTTAGACCATACATCATGCATTATATGACATTATGACCTCCTGGTCTACCCTTTGAAGGTGTGGACGGTGACGGTGTGTGTTGGGCTGTTGGCCTTTTGTTTGATAGCTTCCTCCAAAGCAAAAAAATTGCAAGTTTTGACACATCTTAATATTCATGGTAAGTTTATTGTAAGTTTTGACCCGTCTTAATATTATTCACTACTAAAATAATCAGGCAAGCCTTATTCCAACAACCAGAGATATTTGTTTGGAAGGAAAATAAACATTATTTTTGTTCTCTCCATCTCCTTATTTTTTGCTTAGATCCGAACAAGGTAAAATTCTCATAAGTACACTTCTGCGTCCTTAGTAGGGGTAAGGTCGGTGTACACACACCCTACACACCCTCCCCAGACCCTACTCTTGTGGGATTTAACTGGATTGTTGTTGTTGTACACTTCTGCATCCTTACTATTCATTTTTCTCCATCCAAACAACATGTAAAAGTCACAACTCACAAGTCAACGTATGATAAATAATACAATCATTGGTGTCTCTAGTCTTCTCCAGTTGAATGATTTTTATGCCTCTTAACGCAATATTTGTTTGGCTGTGAATATAGTCTCCGAACTAGTGACTCACTGATCTCAGGTCATTGGCATAATGAATGAAGGCTGACGGTTTAAACCAGCAGCTAATGTTAGATGAGGGAAATGACAGTTGAAGGTATGAACCTTACCTATATGCAGTTATAGGAGCATCTGGATTTGCTTCTCGTGGCATTAATTCTAAACCTCGACCTTCACTTATCATCTTTGAGGCCAAATCAATCATAGAAGCAGTGTTAGGAAGAGTTGCTCTGCATTCACGATCACTAACTGGAGCCTGTACATAAAAAGGGAATCATAATGGTTAAATAAGGTCTAACTCACAACAAGGGGATCCTCAAGATGTGAATTTTCCCAGATATTATACTATACTCAAACACAGCAGACAGCCGATGAAAGAACTCAACACATTCCCATCAACCCAACCTATGGGACAGACAAATGGGCCAAAACCTTCCCTAAATGGACTACCCATAACATTACTCCCCATAAACACCTATCAGAATTCAGAACAATCTATTATGCCATGTTAAATTGGTCTAACATGCCCCAAAAGAATCCTCAAGATGTGACGTTTACCTCACACTTATACATCAAAGTCAAGCCTAGTGGACAACCGATGTAAGACACTCAAAAGCAACAAAAGCTAAAGAATAGTTGTAGAAACTATGTTGCATGAACTTGTAAGCTCTATGTTGAGTGTGTTACCTGCAAAATAGCAGCACGAACTGCTCTAGAACATGCAGCATTGGTGCGCAAGTAATATACAATGTCCTAAAATTAAACACCAGAAGAGTCATTGTTCCAGGGAATAATCCCATATATACATGGAATGTTTTGCTCTTAATTGAAAGAAAACTATATTATGCATGTCATTTCAAATTATGATAAATAAATAAAAATAGTTTACTACCTGACATCCAGTACTGTGTCCAAGAAGTACCACACCCTCAGAGTCTTCCTTATTTATCAAGTAACTTATCAATTGATCAAGCTCCGTGGCATCCTTCAAATTTAAGAATCAATTTTTTACATGCAATACAGAAAAAAGGCCACTATAAATTTCACATGAAGAAATACATATTACAGAAAATATAAAACATTCAAACATTGGCTAGAAGAAAGAAATTTAGCAGACACAAAGTACAAGCATATGACACATGCTATATTGGATAAATTCAGAGTGCCAAGCATAGAAAAACCAAATAAAAGCAAATCTCTGATTAGGTTAATGTAGATGTTTGCCTAGCGAGTAGTGACAGCTGGCACATTCATCAGGACGACAAAAGTTGTGGTACTGAGGAGTGAAGATGGATGGACTGAAGAAAATTCATTTAAAAAAACTCAGAATCGGCTTCCGAACATTAATATAGAATTATAGATTGAGGTATACACTCTCATCACCACCACCCCTTAATAGCAAGTATATTGAGCCTGGTGGCATGAAATTTATAGAACCCATTTATTGTTTATCACTAGTTAACACTACAAATTAAGAAAAAGTATTCAACTCAAGACAACTGAGAAATCATCTAGCCGTGCCGGCATCGCATTCAAGGAATTGGAGAAGAAATTACTTGTTTCAAGCTTGAGGTTCCATAGCCACTATACGAAGAGGAAAGAAGAAATTGAACTAGAGACCATTTCTCTCTATCCAAAGCAATAGCCAAAGGCTCCAAATATCTGCAAAAACATCTGCTAACTTCAGAAGCTGCAAACATTTACTCCGTATGTGAGAAAATCCAAGTTCCAGTAGTTCAGACTTCAGAGTTCACACATAGTACAAAAGTTATCAGTTAACATGTTGAAGCATTCTTAATAAACGACTTATGTGTTGAAAACTATGTCTTTGTTAAAATCCTAAGGGCATAAAGAGCCTTCTCAGTCTGCCAAGATCTCAAACTCATTCTTGAATTAATAATTAGGTAATAAAAGCCAGTGATTTCCCATACATACATTCAATGTTAGATGTACCCAAATATGAATATTTATGTATCAATCTCTTCTTCTTTGCCCTTGCACATGAGGTATAACATATAATACTTCGTGCTGATATTTGTTTTTCACATGCGCCTCTTAGTATTTACATTCACATGACTCAGGCTACGTATTGTCAAATTTATATAAGAATTAAGGGAATGCCCAGATTTTAAGAAAACAATGCAAAAGAAAATCAATACTGCACAAGTAAAATAACACTCCCAGAGTTATTTGTGTTACTTGGGCCGGGGGTCTCTTGGAAACAGCCTCCCAACTTTCGAGTAGGGGTAAGGTCTTCATGCCCACACTCTCCCCATACCCTACTTTCATGGGATTTCAACTGGGTTGTTGTAATTACACTCCCAGTCAAGTGTGATGGTTTGAACAATACCAACATTGATAGTGAATCGGCAAAATCTCAACAAATAAAATTAACTTCTTATCTATACATACTCTGTAGCCAAAAATCCATCAGTTAGTCCGCCTATAAAAATGACTTGTTGTTTATACTCACCAGTCTTGAAAGCTACCTGCAAAATATTGTGACATACGATTATGAAGGGGTCCTGATGGCAGCACTATTAAGCTAAAAGACAACAACAAGGGAAGCTTTTGCAGTAGCTATAACTTATAAGCAGGTTTCGAGAGCTTATAAGAGCCAGTAAGCCACACGAATATGGAATTATGGAGTGCCGGTACATACATAGTACTTAGTTCATTCTACTGTTTATTTTGGTCATGTCTTACCCTCTGCTATTCTGTATCCAATGGGAGCATAGGTGAATTTCCCTCTATTTTTTTAAATAAAGTATTTGCATTGAATTGGAACACACAAACCCAATCACCATACTTCCAAGTTATCACATTCAATTTCCCTATGGATGTACCATAAAAACCAAACGCAAACACACTGCAGCATTGATCATTTCCGTGAAATTTACAGGTCCCCAACCAACCAGAACTGCACCAGGGCGAATTTTACATAAAAATATACTCACTAGTATTTCCCCTAAATGCTTATTTTTCTCCAATTGTCAATACGAATGGAAATTTCTTCTTACAGCTATGCACCGAACTTACAAATCGTTTTCAAAGCCGGAAAAATAAGCATAACTAAATGAATAACGAATAGAACTCCGGCAGACCTGAACTGGATTAGGGCCGTACTTAAACATCACTCCACGAAACTGTTTTTTCTTTGTAATCGGAGAGTCCTTAAAGGAGTCGGCGGGAACGGAAGGGGTTGCGCTATTGGGCATGTTTGAGCTGCCTGAGCGGCCCCGAACAATGCCGGAAAACCAAGATGTAGTAGTGTTCTTGGTGGACGATGCCCGAGGAGAAGAAGCTGCCATCGACGGATCCATCCGCTAAATCCGCGTCTCTGACTTGATTCCGATTTCCATTTGCAGATGAAGATGGAATTGTTTCGTATGGAATTGTTGAACTTTCGTGTGAGAGTGAGAGCCGGCCTTACGGCCTGCGGAGTTTACCATTTTACCCTTTGCATTGCAATTTTGATTTTAATATTCATTTACCAAAAAAAAACTAGAATACAAGTACAATTCACACGTAATAAACTTCATTCAAATTTTTAAAACAAATTTATCTAATTTCTCATTTAACCTATCACAGTTTACAGTGTAATAATTTGACCATAAATATCGATATTTATCCATGTTTTGAAAACTGGATCGAACATCGACTCGAACGAGGCAATGAGTCAATGGTTAACTAGTTGAATTGGTCAAACCTGGGTCGATGACCCGATTAACTATAATAAAAATTTAAATTTTATATTATATTACTGGATACTTTTAATTGATAAAAATATTTTAATTCGTATATAATATTTTGAACTTATATTGCACTGATTGAAAAGACAAGAAAACGAGAGAAAGAAATAAACTGTAGCATATAATATTACTCTACCTATAATTAGTAAATATTGCTCCGTACTAAACTTTTGAAGATGAAAATAATTTTTTAGGTATACAATATTTAAATTTATTTATTTATTTATTTATTTATTTTGAAAAAATAATACTTTTTTCTTTGAACTAATTCAAAAGTTTATGAACAAATACCTCTCTAAGTTTTTTGCAATACAAATAGCCAATATATTTTGTATTGTATGACATTTAAACAAATGTCGTAGTAGCTCATGTAGTCAGAATTTGAATTGAGTCATTAAGTGCTGAAAGTTTGATCCCTCATCCTTTCATTTCACTTTTTAAATTAAGTATAAATGTAGTTTTAAATCCAAACTCGCGACCTGATTGGAGGTCACCCGGTTCCTCAAGTTTATAATGAATTTGGTCAAGTCATTAAGGAAATGGGTTTGGCTAACGAACCGGACCGAATTGGTCTCCGGGTCGCAATCCAACCAGTTGAACCAGTCAGTCTGGTCTTCATAATACTGATATTTATACACACACACACACATATATATTATAAAAAAAATAATCTTTCAAAGCA
Source organism: Cuscuta campestris (assembly GCA_900332095.2). Taxonomy (NCBI): domain Eukaryota; kingdom Viridiplantae; phylum Streptophyta; class Magnoliopsida; order Solanales; family Convolvulaceae; genus Cuscuta; species Cuscuta campestris. Next base: position 3,044,146 of record OOIL02000450.1, on the reverse strand, counting down.
ACATTTTAAAAAAAACCGGTGTTGCTAAATTCACCCAAAAAAATGGCTATGTCCATCATTTTCACAGAAATTTGCTAAATCCACGCCAATACTAAACTTATATGAATGAGTGTGGATTTAGTAAATAGGCAAAAGGTGTGGATATAGCCTTTTTGGGGGTGAATATATTAAGACCCTTTAAACCTATTGATATTACATTTATATAAGAAACACAATGTATTCTTTTCACATATTGAAGTCAAAGTTTACAAATTTTTACAAAAAAGAATTTGTAAACTTCAACAAAAAAGTCAAATATGAAAGTTAAATTTGGATGGAAAAAAGTAATGTTTGATGAAGAAATATAATAAGATTATTATTTATATATATGCTTTTGTAATATATTATGAAGTACTCCGTACTACCTTCGTCCCATAGTATTTGTCCACTTTCATTTTTACACACCATCCAATACACTTCTTTAATCCATTTTATCTTGTTATTTGTATATTAAAAAATTATAGAAATTATATATTAATAATCTATATGTTAAGGTAAATCAAACAAGATCACACATGACTATATTTAGGCTTACACATTGTGAGAATTTGATGAGTCAAAGTGCTTAGATGAACAGTTCCAAAAGTCAAAACTGGACGAATACTCTGGGACGGAGGGAGTAGTATATACGTTCACTTGGAGATTTTCTGTATGTACAATTATAAATATTAGACGGGTCGTTCCATTTAGTTCTTCTGTGATATTTTTCTAGTTCGGTATTCTCGTTTCCAATTTTTTTACATCGATTCGTTACTTGCTCGCTCCTAATAAATTTGATTTTTTACAAACGGTTTTGATTATTAAAACTAGAAAAATGTATATCGTACCCCCGACTGTACTCAGTGCTTTGTACACTCGATGAATATTAATTTTTCAATTAAGCAAATGTGTACTTTCAACCGTAGTATTTATTATGAAATCTATTGAACATAACGTTCATTCTGAAACACGTCTATTTTGAAACAATGTACTATTCATTTAGAAGTATTGTTCAATGTCAAAATTGTCATGATGCACCAAGAGAAAAGTATATCGACTGTGACATATAATTTGTCTTTAAAACTACATTATTTTCATAAAAGATGAATTCTATCCTAGAAGATCCTTCAAAATCAACCTGACCAAAAAAAACAAATTAGCAGCAAAGAGTAAGACTACATCATATATCTATAGATTCCATATGGTTAACATTATTACTTTCCAACGTAATTGTTAGTAATCAATCGAACTCGGATCCTATTTCCACGTATTCCCTTATCTCCTGTTAGAATATAAAAAACTATTCCTGGACCACAACCACAAGCTTGAGCTTTTGGTTGAGTTGGTTCCTTGACATGGTATCAGAGCCTCGTTGACTTAAGAGGTCACGAGTTCGAAACTCAGCGCCACCCAGTTTAAAAAAATTAAGGTTTCACGTGCAAGGCTCGAAAAAAATTACGCCTGCACGTGAGGGGGGATATTAGAATATAAATAACTATTTCTGGGCCACAACCACAAGCTTGACCTTTTGGTTGAGTTGATTCCTTGACATCTCCCCACCCAAGTACACTATTTCAAATTTTCAATGAAAATACCTCATATACGTCACCCCCTTTATTTTAGATGGATTTCTTTCTCCTAGAATACAAAAAATTGCTGCTGGGTACTCCCAATTTTGTAATAAGAACTCGCAGGTCCCATTATTTTTCAAAATATACTCCGAGATACCTTAAGATATTCGAAAACTGACTCCAGGGTGACTGTCACTCTCTCCGTTAATATTCCTTCTCCGTTATCCTCTTCTTCTTCTTCTTCTTCTTCTTCTTCTTCTTCTTCTTCTTCTTCTTCTTCTTCTTCTTCTTCTTTCTCCTGCCTTCCAGTGTGACCTCCATTCCTCCCCCCACCCCCGTTTTTTTCTTCTTTTACCTTTTGTTTTGTTTTTTTCTTCTTCTTTTATACTTATTATTATTATTATTTGTTATTAACTATTGTAATTACTTCATAATTATTATTTTCTTATTCTATTATTATTATTAATTTTTTAATTTATTATCATTACTATTATTATTAAAAATTAATTGTTAGTTTTACCACTCTTTTCTATAAAAACACTAATTGTTATTTAGAAAAATAGCACTTATTTTAAAATAACACTTATTATTAATACTATTGTTTATTTTAAGCAATTAATTAGTAATTTTACTTCTGTACTTTTTTATAAAAATACCACTAGTTATTATTATTACTTCATATTAATTACTCCTCTGTTCTAGACTATTTGTCTACTTTTGATTTTTTTCGGTCAAAATTGATAAAATTTAACCCTAAATTAAAAAAATAATATTAGATATTGATAAAAAATAGTTTTATTAGATTTAATATATAAAATATTTTCAAAATATTACTTTATCGAATTAATATACAATATATGTTTTATTTAATTATAGGTCAAAAGTTAAAAACGGTTAATAGAAAAAAGTCAAAACCTGACATATGCTCCGAGACGGGGATAATATTATTTATTTCCTATTATTGTCTTAATTATTATTAAAAATTAATTGCAGAGTAGTAATTTTAGTACTCTATTTTTAAGAAATACGGAGTAACAATCATTATTATTTAGAAAAATAGTACTCCGCATTAGTCATTAGTAGTCGCCATTGGTAGTGGTGTCACGGTAAATCGAGAAAACAAGAGGACTTGAGAAAAGAATAAGATGAAAAAGTACCTCTGGATTTTTGTAAAGATAATATGAAACAATAAAAATAGTGTTAAATTTTATATTATTATGAATTACGACGTATAATTTATAACCAGATGAATAAATAATTTTAATTTTATAAATGATACGTAAATATATTACTAAAAGTAATTTTCAATTAAAGCTTTAGAGTAGTAAAACTAATAAAAAAAGTTAGAGTAGTAAAAGTACTAATTAAATAAAATAATAATAATAAATAATTATTATAATAATAAAAAATAATAAAATAACAATAAAAAATAAAATATGAAGTAATAATAATAACTAGTTGTATTCTTATAAAAAAAAGTATAGAAGTAAAATTACTAATTAATTGCTTTAAAATAAATAACCGTATTAATAATAAGTTTTATTTTATAATAAGTGCTATTTTTCTAAATAAAAATTAGTGTTTTTATAGAAAAGAGTGATAAAACCAACAATTAATTTTTAATAATAATAGTAATAATAATAAATAAAAAAATTAATAATAATAATAGAATAAAAAAATAATAATTAATATGAAGTAATTATAATAATTAATAGCAAATAATAGTTATAATAGAAGAAGAAGAAAAAAAAGAAAACAAAAAGTAAAATAAGAAAAAAAACGGGGGTGGGGGAGGAGTGGAGGTCACAGTGGAAAGGCGAAGGAGGAGGAGGAGGGGATGAAAGAAGAAGAAGAAGAAAAAAGAGTAAATTTCCAAAATAGTCCTTTGTAATAAGGGGTTTTCCCAAATTAGTCCTCAATAAGTTTTAATTACCTACGTGGTCCTCTATAATTGAGATTTATTCCCAAAATAGTCCTTTGTAATAAGGTATTTTCCCAAATCAGTCCTCAATAAGTTTTAATTATCTACGTGGTCCTCTATAATTGAGATTTATTCCCAAGATGGTCCTTCGTAAATAATATTACTCAAATGAGGATTAATTGAGGGTATTTTTATCCGCTAAATTTAGAATTAAATCTTAAAATAATCATTTATAATGATCGAAGTGCTTTCTCAAAATGGGTTTTCTAATTAAAGATGTGTATTTGATTTGAAATTTAAATTTTTTTTTAAGTTTTAAATAATTCATAAATTATTTATAGTCAATATATTTTTAAAATTTTACATTTAGTTGTACAGAAATGATTGTTTCGAGAATATACTTTAAATTTAGATGATCAAAATACCAAAATTTCTCCCAATTAATCCTTTTTTGAGGTCTGGTTTGGGAAAACATCTTATTACATAGAGATAAACCAAATACATTTATAAAACTTAAAAAAAATTTAAATTTCAAATCAATTACACATCTTTAATTAGAAAAACCATTTTTGGAAAGTATTTCATTATAAATGATTATTTTAAGAATTGATTCTAAATTTAGCAGAGAAAAAATACCCTCAATTTATCCTCATTTGAGTAACATTATTTATGAAGGATCATCTTGGGAATAAATCTCAATTATAGAGGACTACATAGGTAATTAAAACTTATTGAGGACTATTTTGGGAAAACACTTTATTACAAAGGACTATTTTGGGAATAAATCTCAATTATAGAGGACCACGTAGGTAATTAAAACTTATTGAGGACTAATTTGGGAAAATCCCTTATTACAAAGGACTATTTTGAAAATTTACTCAAAAAAAAAAGAAGAAAAGAAGAAGAAGATAACGGGGGATATTAACGGAGAGAGGGAGTGAGTGACGGATTGTCACACCGGAATTAGTTTTCGAATATCTTAAAGTACCTCGGAGTATATTTTGAAAAACAATGAAATCTACCAGTTCTTATTAGTGGAGTACAAAATTGGGGATGCCCACCCCTAGAATATATATGCCATCCCATAAATATAAGCAAAAGGCACTTTATTTTTTGTAGTTCCATAAATTCGAGTCATCAATTCATTCAGTTTCTAAAAAAAGCTATAAAGAGCAAAAAACTGCTGTCAGGTACCCTCTATTTTGTGGTAAGAACTGTCAGGTACCCCTAATTTTTAAAATATATACTCTCAGGTACCCCAAAATATAAAAAAATATACCAAGAGGTGATTTTCCATCTATTCTCCAACTCCTCCTCCTTTCTCCGTTAAATATACCACCACCATCATCATCCATCATCCATCATCAACCATCATCATCATTCCACTACCACCATCACAACTTCTTCGTACTTCCTCCTTCTCTTCTTTTTTTTTATTTTTATTTCTTTCTTCTTCTTCTTTTTCTTCTTCTCCTATTATTATTATTATTATTATTATTATTATTATTATTATTTATATTATTATTATTATTATTATTATTATTTAGTTGTTGGGCAAGATTCCCAAGACATTGCCCAGCAATGTCATGCATGAGATGATCCGGGGGCGCTCCGTTGTCCCGTTCGTAAAATTGACAGTTCCTACCCCGCCTAATCCTCGGTAAACCCTTCACCCTGCCCTGATCCGAACACCCCCCTTCAATTGCACCCCACAAATTGATTTTGTCTTTGGGGTCAAATTTTGATGTCAAAGTCAAATTAATTTTTTGGGTGCAATTGAAGGGGTGGGAGGGGGGTGTTCGGGTCGGGACGGGTGAGGGGTTTACCAAAGGGGGTTAGGGGGTAGGAACCGTCAGTAATTATTAAAAATTAAATACTCCCTCCGTCCTAATTCTTTCTTCCCAGTTTGACTTTTCCCCATTTTTAATTTTTGGCTTTGACTTCAAATTTTAACCTCCTTAAAAAAGATTTTTTGAAATTTTTTTTTTTGCATTCATTCAAAATATAGAGTTAGAAGATAATTGGTGTAAATAAATGAGAGTATTAATGTCATTTGTCATCTTTTTTTTTCTAATGGGAAGGTAGTTTTAGGACGGAGAAAAAGGGGAAGTGAGAAGAAAGTTTTAGAACAGATGGAGTAATAGTTTCACTATAAAAATGAAGGTGCCCGACAGTTCTAAGTACAAAATTAGGTGTACCAAACAGTTATTTTTTGTTTTTTTACATTAATGGAGATTGTGAAAGATTAATGGAGTATACAATTTTTTGCTGGGAGCTTTAGTGTTTTTTTGTTAAAAATATACAGAGTAGTAGAAAAACAAAAAATTACTACCCCGATGTCTCGTTCGTAAATTTGGCGGTTCCTACCCCCTAACCCTCTTCAGTAAACCCCCCACCCCGCTCCGACCCAAACACCCCCCACCCCTTCAATTGCACCCAACAAATTAATTTGACTTTGACATCAAAATTTGACTCCAAATTCAAAATCAATTTGTGGGGTGCAATTGAAGGGGGGCTTTCGGGTCAGGGCAGGGTGGAGGGTTTACCGAGGATTAGGCGGAGTAAGAACTGTCAATTTTACGAACGGGACAACGGAGCACCCTCGGGTCATCTCATGCATGACATTGCTGGGCAATGTCTTGGGAACCTTGCCCAACAACTAAATAATAATAATAATAATAATAATAATAATAATAATAATAATAATAATAATAATAATAATAATAGTAGTAGGAGAAGAAGAAGAAGAAGAAGAAATAAAAATAAAAAAAAAAGAGGAGGAAGTATGAAGAAGTTGTGATGGTGGTAGTGGAATGATGATGATGGATGATGATGGTGGTGGTATATTTAAAGGAGAAAGGAGGAGGAGATGGAGAATGGATGGAAAATCACCTCTTAGTATATTTTTTTATAACTTGGAGTACTTAAAAGTATATTTTAAAAATTAGGGGTACCTAGCAGTTCTTACCTAGCAGGTAACAAAAAGCTTGTTTTTTTATATAAAGAGCGTCAAGAAGAGATCAAAAGCTATAAAAAAGTGTGGTGCTTTTCATCATCCTTTCCATATAATCTTCAACCAGTGGCATTATGAGAAATTCAACTCAAAAATCATGGGGAAGTCATCAGAGAGAAACAAATCTGATTTGACGAAGCAGGAGAAGAGCATCGGCGATCGGAGTTCGGAAACGGAGAAGGGTGCTCGGCGGAGAAGAAGGGCCGAGATATGAATCCGGTCAATGCTCTGGCTATGGTCCGAATGGCGACGAGGGAGATGCCGCTGGGGGCCGAGATCCAATTCGGCACCGTCACATGGTATGTCTACGCCGGGATCTCGTGCATCCTCGTCCTCTTCGCCGGAATCATGTCCGGCCTCACCCTGGGTCTCATGTCGCTGGGCATCGTGGAGCTCGAGATCCTACAGCGCAGTGGAACTCCCACCGAGAAGAAACAAGCAGGTTTTTTTGGGAAACAGCTTTTTGGTCTACAGTTTTTTTTCTACCTTTAAAAACTCAAACACTTGATAGATACAAACAACGTAACGCATTTTTCCCCTGAAATAGCTATCATAAACCACTTACATAAATATTCTTATATAAGCTTTTGACTATTGTGCCAAACAATGCAATTGTATCATGAGCTTTTTGTGTAAATTCTTTGAGGTTTTAATCTAAAAATTTGTGGACAACTATCTCCCAAGAGCTTGAATTTCAAGGCAAGCTTTTCGATCACCGCCAGCTTTTCGGGAACAAAAAGCTTGTTACCAAACACTTCTAATAGATATTTGATCTAAGACAAGCATTTAATTTACCTCAAAAAGTTCTTTTTTTTCCCCTCAAGAGTACTGCAATGAGCTTGTTGTCAAACACACACACACACTCACCATATGCACAAATTGATTAGGCTCTTCTTCCGGTGGGAGGTTAAACACCTTAGATGGAGTGTCCTTCGCTACGAAGGCATATAGGCCTAGGTGCAAACTGTAATATAACTATGCTCAACTATTAGGGGTTAAGCTTGAAAAAAATGCTTCTTGGTGTTTTCTGAAACATTGCATGCTTTATGAAAATTGCCCATTTCTTTTTTTTTCTTTTTCACTTTTAAAGTTATCTTCTTTAGTCATTTACTCCGTATTTACTGCATTTCATCCACTGTGTATTTTCAGCTGCAATATTTCCAGTTGTTCAGAAGCAACATCAGCTTCTTGTGACCTTGCTTCTATGTAATGCTGTTGCAATGGAGGTATCAACCGAAATACTATCTTTCTCAGAATATATTTGATTGTTTCTTGCATACAACAACGACATTACCCCAATCCTCAGAGGCTGAAAGGCTCCCGCCCATTGCAGGGTAGGGGGGGGGGGGGTCAGATGTGCGCAGCCTAACTTCTATGTATAAAACATAGAGTGACTCTTTCCGTAGGACCCATGACGAGCGTCGAGAGTTGCATTGACTAACTGCTACTTCACAATAAAAGAAGCGCAGACAGTTTAACGAGCCATTTTGCATAAATTTGAAAAAATAATAAATACATGTTACACTTAAGTTGTAGAAGGTGAGGATGAAATACTTGCAAAGAGTAAGAGTAGAACTGAATCTGTATTATCTTCTTACAAGCTCAAGGAAAGCGAAAAAATGTAATGAAATATAATAAGCTGTGTCTCCTACAGTTCAAGAAGTGGAACATATAATTGCATTATATTCCTCATTGCATTTCCAATATAGCTTCCCCCACCGCACACCACCCCCTTCATACTATCAGATCAACATGACCTGAACATGGTGCAGTATCAGTGGTTTAAGTCTACTCACTCTACTGTTCAAATTTTCTCTTCATAGAACTGCAGGTTATGGATGAGGATGACTACATTGCTAGTATGCTTGCTTAATCTAGTTAAGCGAAATAGGAAGGCTTGCTAATGTGCTATAGAAATGTAATCCATAGTCAATAAAACTGTTTTGTGCAATGTATTTCAGTATATCTTTCTTCCGTGGTAATATTATGGGATTCCATAATATTATTTTGAGCAGATATAACCCGTATCAGTTTGTAATTTAGTTCGGAGTATGAGCTTGGGCCCTAGAAAATCTCTCTCCTCTCTTTAAATTACTTGCATATAAGTATTCTGTTAAATCAAAATCTCGTTGTTGATTAATTTTTCACTGCCTTTTCTGTTCCTAACATATTTTTGTTTGGCCAAGTGAGAATATATAAATAGAATGCTTAAAAAGGTTAAACCAAATGTGTGAGAGTGTGAGACTCTAGCATCATGAAGAGTTTAGAGAAGGAAGATGTATGGACCCTTACTTCCAGAGATTATTTCTGGAGCTTCAACCTATGACCAAACTGTTAGAAGGGTTCACACTTGGAAACAATGCCATTCCCAACATTCAATAGAGTGGATGCTTATTTTTTCATCAAGAACTATGCAAGGTTATGTTTTGATGGATGGTAACCAAATTCTTTGTCATTTACAGGCCCTTCCTATATATCTGGACAAAATTTTCAACCAATATCTTGCTATTGTACTGTCTGTAACTTTTGTGTTAGCATTTGGAGAGGTAACCTCCATGCAGAAACTATACTTAGATTATGACATATTTATTCTAAGAAGTACTTAACCTTCTATCTTTCTTTACTGGCAGGTTATTCCTCAAGCAATTTGCACCAGGTATGGACTTGCTGTAGGAGCAAATTTTGTTTGGCTTGTTCGTGTTCTAATGATCATCTGTTACCCTATTGCGTATCCTATTGGAAAGGTGATTTTCACTTCATGTGAAATTGGTTTCAATCATTTTATCAGTAAAGCTCCACAAACAATAACTTCTGTTGAAATTGAAAGGCTTCTTGGGTGGTGAATAATCAAATATTACATCTTTCTGCTTTACCCATCCATATTATGTTCACCTTCTGCACCCAAGGAAAGAATCCTTTCAATATCATATACCAGAAAAAGTTGCTCCATAAACATTCATTACGGATCTTGTGTGCACTTATTTTTATTAATGACACAAGGTCATAAATTGTATCGTCAGTCTTAATGATATATTCTTGGCCCAAAAGTTTTAGATTATACTATCCTCTCACATATCATATTACACTTTTAAGTTTCTTTTTTATGCTTTACAAATTTCTTAACATCACCTCAATTGATGAATTTGACTATGTAAGGGAACCCACTTAGGCAAGATAAATACTAATTGGCCATACTTATAAATTCAGAATTGAGTTGGGGTAACTTGAATATGCTATTATAAGACACTACGCTAAACCATAGATAACAATTTGATCCAGTCAATTAGCCGGATCAACCTTATTAACCCAGTATTTTATAATATAACCTGGTGTTCCATTCTAACAATTTTTCTTAGTTATCACACTTGTTGCGTCTTAAAGATAGAGGATCAGTCACATTTGTAACAATTTTAGAGCATTTGACCTACAAGCTGTAAAATTTCGTGCTTTCACATCTCAGAGTGTCTTGAGCACCTGGTTTTAAAACTGCAGGATTCTAGTTTACAGCTTGCCAGCTTGGTTTAACACACTTTCAGGGCACTTTGCTTGACACACACACACATAAGCATAACATTAACATAGTACGGAGTAATATTTAAAAAACAAGAAATACAAGTTAAATATAGTTACATGGTAGAGGAATAGTGCCGTATTTTTTTGGCCGGGCCATAGAAAATATTTTTTGACTTAGGAATGGTGGTCTATGGCGGTTATGGTTTCCATCAGTTCATGGAGGTGCTATATGGTGTGGTGGTATTCGATCATCTGCCAAATGATAAATATTTGAGTTCATTTTACTTCGGCAATATTACACTTAACTTGTATAGTACTTACCAATTGATTTATGGCTTATGCTCCAGATTCTAGATTTTGTATTAGGACATAATGAAGCTTTGTTCAGACGAGCTCAATTGAAGGCTTTGGTTTCTATCCATAGTAAAGAGGTCTGTATCTTTATTTGGTTTATAAAAAAAAGATAAATTAGGGGGGGGGGGGACCATTTAATGCTCTTCTAGTAGTTGCCAATACATTCAAGAGGTTTGATTATGATTATTTATATCCCGGAAATCCAAATTGAAGTGGTCACTACCTTTTATGAATTTTTATGTTAATAATTTCCATCTGCAGGCTGGCAAGGGGGGTGAACTAACACATGACGAGACAACAATTATTAGCGGAGCACTGGATTTGACTGAAAAGGTAGTATTTTGGGCACTGCAATAGTCATATACACCTTTACAACATCTTTTACTTTTGATGAATGTGAACTTTTACTATAATACGAGTATAATTTTCTAATAATCTAATCAATATATATATATATATATATATATATCAGTGTGTGTGTGTGTGTGCTATGTAAATCATTAGTAGTTGAAACTTACTAACAGGTTCTTTGATCTATTACAACACATGAGTTGGGATGCAAGTGGGCCAATACTTGCTTTATTATTAAAGTTTACATAAAAAGTCGACAAATATATCGAGACAGCCCAAAAAAGAATATTGAACAAACATATCGGGACAGTTTTTTTTCTTTTCAGAATTAATATTTACCCATAGTGAATCTCTCTTTCGCAACACAGATGATGTTTGGGGGAGGGTAAGGCAACAAGACAAAGCAAGAAGGGACAAAACAATACTTGGTGTATGAATTTAAAATTTTTATGATGGTATAAAATTTATCTCAATTCTCAAGTAGTCTAATTTGAATTGGGAGGGAAGTCCTGACAAACTAATCAACCCCCCTCCCAGATACCATGAAGTGAGTTCAAATTTACCTATTTGTATAAGGAGCTACAAGTCAATGACGTAGCTGTGCACACGTGTGTATGCACTCATGTATAACTTCAAACTAGCCAGTCATAATTATGCGTATTGATGTTTTGTTTTCTTTCAATTGCATTTTCTAAATCTCTGCAACAGACTGCTGAAGAGGCCATGACGCCCATTGAGTCAACATTTTCTCTGGATGTTAATTCAAAACTAGACTGGTAAGTATCAATAAATGCATGCTTACAAGGTTCCATGAAAATTCACTAATACACCATCAGCCCTGTTTATTTACCATTTTTTCTTATTGGCTTGTCTCTATATAATACTCTCATTTCTTAAATAACCAAATTCATCAAATGAATGAGTTCCCATAATTTGATCATCTTTGCACTTTTGTATGAAAAGGCAAATTCTTAGTAAACATCAATGATTATTTGTTTGTATATAAAAAATAATATCCTGTTCTATGCATTCGGGTTTTATTTATATGGAGTTTAGCTGCTGATTATTCCCTTTCATAAATAAGATGACCCCTTACCGGAAACAATTCTGTTTTGTCCTGTGCAGTATCCATATATATTTAAAAGAAAGGTTAACCCCTTCCACTAGTGGACAGCTGGAAGACTGTTGAATCTTCTTGTTTTTTCTTGTCTTTCCCCCATGTTAGGGAAGCAATGGGAAAAATTCTTGCTCGAGGTCACAGTCGAGTCCCTGTCTACTCCGGCAATCCGAAGAATGTTATTGGGCTTCTGCTGGTGAGTTCTTAATCCTCAGAACAGTTTTGAACCATAAACATATTAACCTTGTGTGTTTTTTCATGTCTTCACTCTTTACTTTATTGAGTATTCCACATAAGTTGTCTAATAGAGCTTAGGAATATATAATTGTGAGGTAAATCTTACCCTTTTGCGGATTGTTTTGGGTTAAGTTAGACCCACTTTAACTTGCTATCACAGCCAAGAATGCTATCAGACCCTTTTTTTCGGCAGTTGTTTGTGGGGCATCTGCCCACTTGATGGTTTAGGGCCGCCCATCTGGTGTTTGGTTTGGGCCCATTTATCTGCCAGGTGGAGCCGCGGATGGCATGTGCTGAGCATGCTACATCACTGTCTACTCAGTTTGAGTCTAATATATAGGTGTGAAGTAAGCCTTAGGTCCTTTTGGGATGTGTCAGGCACAATTTAACGCATATATTGTTGCAATGTTAGGTCAAAAGCCTTCTTACTGTGCGGGCTGAAACTGAGACCCCAGTTAGTGCTGTTTCAATCCGGAGAATTCCACGGTTTGTATTTAGTCTTTTATTGTTTGCTTTTATGGTTTATACCAAAATCATGATATATTATTATCTGCATATATATACAGGGTTCCTTCAGATATGCCCCTCTATGACATATTGAACGAGTTTCAGAAAGGTAGCAGTCACATGGCTGCTGTAGTGAAGGTGAAAGGAAAAAGTAAAAACCTTCCATCAGTAGATAATAAACAACCTGAAGAGACAGCAAACACGGATGTTAATCCTGAGTTAAACACTCTTTTGCTCTCCAAGAAGGATGGGAAGTCAGATACTGTGGTGGTTGATATCGAAACTAATGGCCTGCCTCAGCCCTCAGAGGATCTTGAGGACGGTGAAGTGATTGGCATCATCACCCTGGAGGACGTGTTTGAGGAGCTTTTGCAGGTTTGCTTTGGTCCATTTAATTCCCATTAGGGCCCTGTTTGCTTCCAGGAAAAGATTTTCCAAGAAAGATTTTCACACTAAAAATATTTTTGTATTTGAACTTTTGTGGAAAATGGCTTTTGCCGCTTTTCCTTACAAATACAGGAAATCATTTTCTCTCTCGTATTAGTTTACCTTTACTTTTGCTTGTTGGACTGATCTAACAGGCATTGAATAGGAGCCGAGAGGCTCTTAGAATTAAGGCATGTTGTTTTCAACTTTTAACTCCAGTTATTCAGACTCTAGACACTCTCGTCTCTTGACTTCAATTTTCTAATTTTAATTAAATTTAGTAACGTATCCAGACTTCAGCCTCTAGACTCCAAACTCCAGCTTCCAAACTCTATACTCCTCCAGACTCCATTTAAAATAATTGCAAAAGAACATGACGTAGTCTCTTTATCTTTTATAGGTAGATTCACAGAGGTAAGATTTGCATACACTTGCCTCATACCCCACTTGTGGGTCTATACTTGGTAGGTTGTTGTTGCATCTTTGTGTTTCAAATATTATACTAAATGCAGGTCAACTTTTTCCATCAAAACATTATTCTCTTATAAATGATTCCATACTAAGTTTCTTGGAAACAAACAATGCCTAGAGCTATTTCATTATTGGGGGGTTGGGGCTAGGGGTATAGTTACTTTTCTAAAATTCCAAAATGATGCAGGAGGAAATAGTGGATGAGACAGATGAGTATGTTGACGTACATAAAAGGTGCTCAATCCTTGCAACATTAGTTCACGTCGAATAAAAATAAAAAAACATTTTATACCAATCAATTATACTTGCAGTAAAAAATGTAAAATTTATTTGATGTTGCAGGATACGTGTGGCAGCAGCAGCTGCTGCTTCATCAATGGCACGCGCTCCATCGACTCGGAGGCTGACAGCCCAAAAGGCAGCTGTAAGTGCAGATATTTTCCTTCCTTTATAAAGTTAATGGCCCAGTTCGATATTGGTGTGAGTTGTGACCTTTTTAAGTCCCATCATTTTTTGGTATGCCTTGACCATATTCAAAAGCATCTAATCTTTTACTACTACGCATGGAAGAAAATCTTTTATAAGCGTATTTATTATCTTCTGCCAATGATAACCCCTTGTATTTGCCATACAAAGAACTAAACCTTGGTGGTTTTACCTTAGTTCTAGGCTTTGTTTGGTACCCAGTTCTGACTAACTCTGCTTATTAGCAGAATAAGTAGCTGCTTGGTACCCTTACCAAATGAGCCCTTAATCACGAAACGTAAAAAAAAAGAATGAAATAGTTTCAAGAGCACTGCCCTAAAAGCATCAATCTGGTATTCCGGAAGCATAGTGGGCCTAGACAAGGACTAAGTGGGAATTTTTACAGCAGGGTGGCATTTAGGCAGTGTCTCACTCTTTCATGCGATTGCTTTACTGTTGTTGATAAGACTTCACTATTTGACCATTAGAGTTTGAACCTCACATTCTTAAATCTCTGTGGGGGCATTACCTCTGGGAAATTGCTACTTTAACCCCAGTCACGACACCAAGGCTCGCACTCTTAGAGACAATCACACATGCAATAATATTTTGTGAGACATTGTCAGTAACACACTAGCCGGTGTCATCCGTGGTGTACCCCAAGCATAACTCTACCTCTAATTGAATTAACCTTGTGTACCCCAAGCATAACTCTACCTCTAATAGGAGCTCCTAGAGGCTTTGTACTAGGATTTTAGGATCCTTGTACAGGGCCTAGATGCTATGTGAGTTATTTTTTCACTCCTCATGTCACTGTTTGTGGGGGTCCTTTCATAAAGAAAATTACTTCTTAGGGTAGGTGGGGGTAATGTTTGCATGCATCTTTGTCCTTCGTGACTCCATGTGGGCATTTTTATTTGTCCTCTACTTCTGAGTAGGGGTAAAGTCCGAGTACACACACGTTCTCCGGACCCTACTTTTGTATCATTGCATGCGGTTTGTTTGTTGTCCCCCCAGATCCTACTCTTGAGTGGTGGTGGTGGGGGGGGGGGGTTACCGGGTTTGTTTGGGTTGCTTATTACTCCCTCCATTTCGTATTAACTGTCTAATCAGACATTCTTGGTACATTGAAAAACAAATGAACATAGACATAAGGTGTGTCTACATTCATTCACTTTTCAATGTATCAAGAATGCTTTATTAGATAGTTAATATAGAATGGAGGGAGTACTTCGGTGAATACAAGGGTTACTCTTGCATGGGCCCGGCTTGTTGATTCGTTTTGAACAACGCAGGGAGGCCAAAGTAGACCAGGACAGACACCGAAAAAGTCCAATGACGATGTTTCTGGTTCAAGGAAAGGACATCTCGGCGAGCCTCTTCTTGGGAACAAGTGAGATGAACAACACTAATATGTTTACCAATGAATCTTCTGAGACTTGCACAGAAAAAAAAAGATAGTCACATTGTGTAGAGGCCCTGCAAATTTTGACCAGAATCCAAATTTTACTGAGATCCGATTATGTGTGAATATGTACTGTACTACACCTGCCTCTCTTCTGTTGTCTTTCACATTTTCCCATGTTGAAATGATACTGAAATAGAAAAAGAAAAATAAAAATAATGTCTGAAGGGGGTTTATGTTTATGTATTTTTTTCCTATAAATGTATTTTTTCATCTACTCCATTTGTCCCAAAATAAAAGATACAATCACTATTCAATTTATCTGTACTCTGCACCTTTTTTCTTTACATTTTCACCGATAGTTTGACTGAATAATATTGTCATGCCACAACTTTTTTTTACAGAGTATATTTTTTTGATTTTTAAATTTATTGATTTTATTTATTTTATTTTTACTCTAGTTTTAAAATAAGTTGGATTGAAAATAAATTCAATCAATAAATTATGCCTTTAAATTGGTGGCTGGTTGAAATTTGTTAAAAATAAAGAAAAAAAATTATAAATCACATATTCCTTTATAAAATTAAAGTAGGACAATTGTCTTCAAAAACATTTATCAAGACATGATACTTGCCCATAAATTACTTGCTTGTATACTACTTCCTCTGTCTCATTTTAAAATGCTTGTTTTTCTTTTTTGTCCGTTTCAAAATAAGTTATCTGTTTTTTTAATAATAAATTTTTAATGGTAAAATATCTAAATTATGCCTAAAATAAGTCACTTATCCCAATCTTATCTTTTCATTCATCACTACTTCCGTAAAAAAAGTAACACATTTTTAAAAAATCAACGCCATTTTTTCTCTTTCTTAAATATGATTCAAAGTCAAAATGAACAATATAAAATGAGACGGAGGGAGTATTCTCTGAACTATCAAAGGAAATGACTAATTTTTTACTCCTTTCGTTCTTAATTTTTTTCCCACTTTTTTCACAAATTGGATACCATTTCTAAAGACAAAAAAATACGAAGAAGAAAACATTACCTAACGAATTTCAATGCTATGAAGCAAGACCAATATAATATACTACGTACTTTTTTGTCCCAACTTAAATTATATATTTATAATTTAAGTGGTCAAATTTTATTTACTTTCTTTCACTATTTTGTTAGTAATTTGATAAAGTAATATAATCATGTCACCACTAATTTTATAGATCTTACATCCGATTTAAATTGGGACGAAAGGAGTACTTTACATTGAAATATACGAAGATTATCGTGTATAAACTTAACACCCGCATTTATTAATTTTTTTTACATCAAAGACACAATTAATAGATAAGACTTATATAAGAACTTTGCCTTTGGTGCATATCAAATATTACCGATGCTAAAAAACAAGATTTTTTTTGAAGAATTACGAGTGTTATTCTACGTTGGTCGAATCATACTCGTGATTTCTTAAGTTTAACATCAATTCTTACTCCACAATTTTCACGTATATTTAAAGAAACAATCTTGAATATTTGTAATGTCTATAAGAATGTGATGTCAAACTTAAGGTACACTATAATTATTTTTCGTTTCGAAATAAGGTTTTTTTCATTTGTTTTATGAATTTTCATTTATCATATCATAAAAAAAGTCAAGTCACTGCATATTTTTTTGAATATGCTAATTAAAAAGAACTTCACTAAAATATAATAATAGAACGAGGAATTTACGTAAATAACACTAAAATATAATGACTTTTTCTAAATAACATCACATAAGTTTTTTTCCCCAATGTAACACTTTCAGTCCTTATCCATTAGTCATTATTCAAGTAAAATGTCAACTATTACTAAATATTATGGACATTATTAAGTGTTATTTAGGAAATAAAACAGTTTAAATGCTATTTATGGAAATGACTTAAGTTTTACTGCTATTTAGTGCAACAACAACAACAACAACCCAGTTGGATCCCACTACAGTAGGGTCTGGGACTGCTATTTAGTGCAAATATTTCTAAAATAACATGCCTAAAGAATAATATGCAAACTTATGTAACACCATATTTTCACTTTGCTTAGATTAATTTAACATCTCGTATACTAAAAAAAATTACATCTAGTGGTTGACCAAAGAATATGCTAAATAAAGTGGAAAATGCTAGAGTCACAAATATATATTAGTTCACAAACTTGTCTTTTGTGGTTTTTAAAATAAAATATCTTTTATTATTTGTATGCATCTTATTCTTAGGAAAGTATTAAAAAGGTCGAACTGTTTATTTGTGACTAGGGGTGTAAACGAATCGAATCGAAGCGAATATCGATATATTTGAATTTGTATTTGTTTAATTTTTTCGAATACGAATCCGAATCCGAATATGAGACGAATTCAAAATAAGATCTGAATAAGTTTTTGATTAATATTCGAATAGTTATCGAATCATAAACGAATATTTGAATAATCATACTATGTAATTTATATGATGGACCAACATAATTTGTAATTTTAACTTACGATACTCTTTATACTATACTATATTCCGTATATAAAAACATTAATACATTTGCATCTTACACAAATTATATTTTATAAAATATAACTATTAAAAATTATATGCTTTAGATTTTCGTGTTACGTTAATTTATTGAATTCTTAGAATTTAAATACACTTTATACTATATTACTTTGTTTGACTTTTGATGTTGAAAACATGGTCTGTGTATATATACATATATTCGAATATCATCCGAATCGAATATATCCATATTTGTATTTGTATTTGATTAATATTCGAATCAAAAATAATATTTGAATTTGAATTTGTATTTGAATAACGCAAATTCGAATCATCATATTCGAATACGAATCGCGAATCGAATTTAAAATATTTGATTTGTTTATATCCCTATTTGTGACTCTAGCTACTCAAATAAAGTGTCCAACCAACTTAAATTAAAATAAAAAAATTTGTTAAAATTAAATGGAAATAAAAAAATCTCTGCATTTCTTCTTCTTCTTCGTGAAGATTCTTTTGCCCAGAGAGCCCAAAACCTCGCTTCTTTGCACAACGATTTTCCCCTGACCTCGGAAATCCAGCTCGAGCTTTCAGCTATGTCGTGTTTGGCATCTTGCTTTGCGTCCTTGACGTGCGGTGTCTGCACCTCCGTGGCGTCCGGGATTAGCCGCCGCTCTGCTCGGCTAGGTTACTGTCTCATCTTCGGATTCTCGTTGGTTGTCTCTTGGCTTCTCCGACAATTCGCCCCTCCACTCCTCAAGCATTTCTCTTGTTCGTATCTCTAATTCCCTTTTTCTTTCCTTCCTTTTTCCTTGATTATTCATTTAATTAGTTCACTAATTAGGGGCTAGGGCTTATAATTCTTGGTTTTTTTATTTTTTATTTAACCATCTATTGAATGATATTAGCAAGTGTTTTTTATTTATTGAGATTGATAATCTAAGTTCGTGAACAATAAATAAATATTGGGTTTAATTCACCTCAAAAGAGCTTACTATAACACATATTGGACCTAACTCAACCTACAAGAGCTTTCAAGAGTTGAGGTTTAACTCATGCTCCCTAAGTCCTACAATGTTTGTTTCATTTTACCTTTTTTTGTTCGTCATACTAATTTTGTCTCATGCTATATTTGGTCATCATGTTTATGTAGTTCACCTTCATTTTTACTTTAATTACTTGTTTTTTAACGTCAATATCAACCATCTTACTTTTCATTATTTCCTTTCCACTCTCATGTACCAAAAATAGTGGGATAGGGAGATTTTAATAAGGAGTTTGTTTAGGCGATGTAAGACAAGTCCAACAAATCCTTATTGATAGTTTATTTACCTGAATTAAAGCTTGTATTTTTCTTTTCTTAATACATGTGGTGAAATTTCAGGGATAGACAAATCAGGCAGCCACCCGGATGAATGGTATCAAATGCAAGCAGTACTTCGTGTAAGCTTGGGGAACTTCTTGTTTTTTGGAGTTCTTGCTCTTATTATGATTGGAGTGAAATATCAAAATGATAGGCGTGATTCCTTGCATCACGGTGGATGGGTCTTGAAGTTTGCTGCTTGGGTTGTGTTGATCATCCTCATGTTTTTCCTCCCAAACGCTATCGTCAATGTTTACGGTCAGTGATATGATTGTTTGTGTTACGTATTTCATCCTTCCTTGGTGATGGGTTTGGCCCATTATATCTGACCTACTAACTGCTCCAAGGTTGAGCCCGAGCCCGGCTCTCAACCTCAAAAGCAACCGCTGTAGCATCAAATTTATATGAATCAATATCAGCCACATATTTTTGTCATTTGAAGGAGCTTGAAAGAATTTTGGGATGACCCGGTATAGAAATACAACAACAACAACAAAAACATAGTATAATTCCATACAAGGTAGGGTTTGGGGAGGATGAATGTATGCAGACCTTATCCATACTTGAAAGTAGAGATGTCTTCTTATAGAAATAGAAATATGGTAAATAAAAAGGGTGCACAAAGTACTTTAAGTAAATACCTTTTTGTATTAAGATATGGCTTTCTATCAAAAGATTTATCTTGTAGCCCTGTAGGAGAAGCAGCACGTATCTATATATGTTGATTTTTATTCATATTTTTCGTTGTGCGCTGATCTCAACAATACAATCATGAGGATGTTTGGCACTTGTGGGTTGGTTGTAATTATTTGCATTGGATACAAGCAAATTGGTCATGTTTGGTAGTTCTTTTGTTGCATGATTCTCAGATTCTTTGTCAGAAGCAGATGTTGAGAAGCAGCTCTGACGTGCTTTTAGATTATTTGTTCAAAGCAATCACCTATTTCAAAAGTCTAAGCAAAGACAAATACACCCTCATCCCATATGCCATTTCATGTGATTTCTACTTGCTTTCTCTTAGGCCTTAGGAGTTTTATGTGGGTCAGGCCTCTTAGAATCTGCAACATGCACTCAGAATGAAGATTTTTGCCTTGCATGTATTCATTCTTTCTCCACGTGCAGGAATTGTTTCAAAGTTTGGTGCGGGTATATTTCTTGTAATTCAAGTAATGCTTTTATTGGACGCCACACACTCATGGAACGACTCATGGGTTGCCAAGGATGAACGGAAGTGGTAAGTTTATGTTTTTTAATGATTCTGATCACGATTTGTTAGTAATTACAACTATGTAATATTTTACTATTCAACATACTTCAACAGGTTTATCGCTTTACTTGTTGTGTCAGTGGCCTGCTACCTAGCAGCATATGCATTTTCAGGCATTCTGTTTATTTGGTTCAATCCTTCTGGAAATGACTGTGGGCTAAATGTATTCTTCATAGTCATGACTATGATTCTTGCATTTTTGTTTGCTGTTATTGCCTTGCACCCAAAGGTTAGAAACAGTTCTGCATAGCTATTTCTTTCATCGGTTACCACATTTAAGAGGTTTCCATCATCACCGATGGAGCCAAAAATTCACTATTTTGGCTTTGGAGTATGGTGGAATAAAGCAAAATGGCTCTTTGAAGTGTCTGCACTTCTTTGAACAGTGAAGAAGCAGTTAGTCATTGCAACTTTCGCCACTTCTCATGGATCACCTGGAAACAACTGCTCTATGTTTTAGACATAGGGGTCAGACTTTGTACATCCGACTCCCTTACCCCGCAACGGGCGGGAGCCTTTGAGGCACTGGGGTAATGTTGTTGTTGTTGGTTACCACATTTAAAAGCTTTGGTCTCCTGCACATGCTTACACCTAGAGTATAAAAACATTTCTGGGTCTTCAACCACAAGCTTGAGTTTTTGACTGAGTTGGTTTCTTATCGTGATCACCACCAACTCATACTTGATGCGAGTTTATTTTATTGGTATTGTGAAAATACCTGAATCAAGTAGTACTAGTTTGATAAGAACTAGCACTAGTGTTTTAGAAATGCTTACAAGTAATTTCTCAACTTGTTTAGATCTAAAATAAGAAAGAGTTTGAATCTCACCGCCATCTACTTCCAAAAAAATTAATATTCACATGCAAGGCTTGATTAAACAAATCTAGTCTGCACGTGAGGGGGCGTCTTAGAAGATAAAAACATTCATGGGTGTTGGAGTTCCCACATCGGAAAATAAAGATGAGTATCACTTGCATATATTGAAGGGTGAAGCCCTACCTATCAGCTTAAGCTTTTGGGTTAGAATTGTGGATCCCGACTTTATATGCAAGTGGTTAATTTTACCCAACACTCTATCCGTTGTTCTCGGCCCGCCGGAATTTTAACAATGGGTCTTCAACCATAGCTTGAGCTTTTGGTTGAGTTGGTTCCTTAACACACACTTTAGTATTTTGTTTTATGAAGAAATGCTGTGTGTGTGTGTGTGTGGTTTGGGAAGGATTAAAGCAGCAAGAAATGGGATCATTTGTTTTCTATTCATTGGATCTCATTGCAGCACAAGTTATGCATGCTGCTCCTTAATGAAATTACTAAACAGTCCTCTCCCTTGTTGGTTAATCTGTGTCATGAGCAGGTAAATGGAAGTTTGTTGCCTGCCTCCGTGATATCAATATACTGTGCTTATGTGTGCTACACGGGGCTCTCTAGCGAACCTCGGGATTATGTGTGCAATGGCCTTCCCAACAAATCAAAAGCAGTAACTATCAGTACCCTCATTCTCGGGATGCTTACCACAGTTCTCTCAGTTCTGTACTCTGCTCTCCGTGCCGGTTCTTCAACTGCTTTTTTCTCACCCCCATCTTCTCCCAGATCAGGTACATGACCGAATTACAAAAAAAAAAAAACAAATTCAGTGGCATATACTTTAAAAAAGAGCGATATATTCGCAATGCTGAAAAATATATTCATCCTTTTTTTCCCCAAGTGATTTGATGGTTATGCTTCCTGAAATATGTGGTTTCTACAGTAAACAAGAAGCCTCTTCTGGGTGGATCTGAAGAGCTGGAGTCTGGAACTAAAGCTACAAGAGGAGAAAGCGAAGCACAACCAGTGAGTTACTCATATTCATTCTTCCATCTGATATTCACTCTGGCCAGCATGTATTCTGCCATGCTGCTGTCCGGGTGGACAAGCAGTTCTGAAAGCTATCAACTTATAGATGTTGGTTGGACTTCGGTTTGGGTCCGTATTTGCACTGAATGGGTAACCGCCGCACTCTACATTTGGTCCCTTGTGGCCCCTATCCTCTTCCCTGATCGCGAATTCTACTGAATCCTCTTCTCCCTCGTGTCATTAATGGATGCCTCATCCATTTCTGCTGTTAATATGTTTTTTTAAAGAATCACACTACACTGACACCACCCATGACACCAAGTTTGACATGTTCGTGTGTGTGAGATTGTGTATATGTGAGATAAGGTTGGTGTCGAACTTGGTCTCGTTAGTGATTTAGTGGTGTCAAACTTGGTCCCGAGTTTCAAGGCATGAGGTGGGTCAGCGTGTTGCAATAATGTCAACATAATTACATAATTAAATAAAACATGGACCTACACAGAGCCCCCATGGAGTATTTTTTTTGCTTTTTGATCAATTAAACTGTTCTTGAATTGAAACAAACGAGTCGATGTATTGATAATGATCGATCACTAAATTACTCTTTTGGAGTTTTGGTCTATTTTTACTTCATTATCTCTAAACATGCAACTCTTTTGCGGTTGGACACTCTGATTCTAAGTGAATGGGTCATGCATGTTCAACTATATAAAGACTTTGGTTAGTGAGAGAGCTATGATTTTTAATTTTTGATTATTTTCTTATATTAGAACCTTTTTATTAAACTATGGGTATTTGGTGAGTGTACATATGAATTTGATACCCTTATAAATAAGAGTGTTTTGATATGTTCTACATTTGGGAGATATCAATTCGACTTTGATATTCCCTTAAATTATTAGCCACCACCACTAGCCACTTATTGTCCCTCGCCATTATTGTCATCCTTCATTACTCCCCGTCACTAGTCACTCATTGTCCCTGGCTATCACTGCCATCCTTCATTACTCATGTATTTATTAATTATGTGCCTTGAATAAATTTATTTTTTGAAGCAAAAACAAAATTTGCATTAATTAATCATTAAAATTTGACAAAGTCAAATGGCAAACCCCCTCAAGAGTCAGGCTGCATTACAACACGCCTACATAGGTATAACATTTTTACTACAACGAACAAAGAAATTAACACAAAACAGAGTGCAGATAAAATAACAAGATAATCCTTAAGCATCATACCAAAAGAAGGCGAGCAGTCAAAACAATAATCCTGATGAATAACAAGAGTTAGAGTATGATAGTTAGAGAAACACTTCATTTCACAAATCCCTTGTGCACACACCTAAGTCTGAGCTTCCTTAAATGTTGGTGCCCCTATAAACAACACATTTTGAGGACAATGCAAACTCTCATTTGTCGCGGCGACAAACAAATCTCCCAATTTCAACACACATCTAAAACTCATGGCCTCGTCTCCTAAGTATGAAGTTGCCTTCGACCAACATTAACTGAGCCTCTCCGCATGTTGTCCCTCATTCTTAATCAATCTTGCTGTCATGACCAATGAATGTTAATCGGCACTCGGAGAATCCAATACACATCTTCTGGATCCAACCATGTATGGAGCAAATATATCCTTCATGTGCGTACCATCAATGGGATCCAAGAAATCTACCAATCAAAGATTAGGCGCTTGGGTTGGTGTTGGAGTTATCAAACACCGATTTTCACCATCAACGAGCCAACCTAACTCTCTAACCATCGTATTGAAACCATTCCTAATCCGCCTTCTAACTCCACCATGATCCATGTAGTAACTCTCGAGCCTCTAAAATACTCCTCCATTGATAGCTCGGTGAGCTTCCTAAACTTGCCTAAAAACAAAACAAGTTTGGAAAATACCCAAATTTGAAAACCCGAGGCGCTAAAGCAATTGGCTTCGTAAATATAGTGTTTCTATATTTAATATATTGTGTAGTTATTATTGTATATTCTAGTTACCATGTGTATAGGTTACCTTAATTATATGTTTCCTAACATAACTAGGAATCTCCTAGTATATATATATATCTTGTATTATACGCATTATAATTATTGGAAATTATTCAATCTTTCATGGTATCAGAGCTTCTCTAGTTCACGGCTCTCTCCCATCTTCGGCCCTCTCCTTGCCGATCATCTCTCTCCTCTCTTTCGGCGTTTTCACAGCCGCACCTCCCCACCGTCGACACCATGGCCGACGACAAAAATTCTACTCCTCCAACCAAAATTCCTCACCTTGCCTTCACCACCATCTCCAATATCAAACTCCACATTCCGGTTCAACTAAGCATCTCCGAACCAAATTACAAAAAGTGGAGCAAATTATTCCGTCTTCTTGTTCTCCGGTTCAACCTAATGGGATTTCTTGACGGAACCAACGTCGCCTCATCCTCCGACGACGTTGAATGGCTCCAGTTTGATGCCTTACTCCAAGGGTGGATCCTTTCCACCGTTACTGACGAAGTTTCGGATCTAGTTCTCGCCAACAGCCCCACGGCTCACTCCCTATGAACGGCGATCTACAAGTTGTTTCATGATAATAAACATGCTCGTGCAATGCAGTTGGAGCACCGATTCCGGACAACTGTCAAGGGGACTCGAACGATCAACGAATATTGCCATCTCCTCAAAAATCTTGCCGATTATCTCGATGATGTGGATGCCCCGGTGACGGAACATGCACTGGTTCTACAAGTTCTCCAAGGTTTGCCTCAAAACTTCCGGTCTCAGGTTACGTTTCTTCAATACCAAACTCCGTTCCCCACTTTTATGGAGGTCCGTTCGGCTCTTTTGCTCGTCGAACAACAGCAAAACGACGCCACCCACGACGCCGACTCTTCGACGGCCCTCCTTAGCACCGGGAGCAGCGGCGGGAATCCTGCAGGAGGCGGGCAGCAGCGGCAGAATGGCCCTGGACGTGGCTACGGCAGTTCCCCTCGGAGCTTTAACGGCGGCAACCGAGGACGAGGACGTGGCCGCGGTCGTGGCGGCTCGAATCAGCGGCAACCCACCGGATCTCAACCCTGGCAGTTCCCCAACCCCACACCTGGTCTCCTC
>OOIL02000450.1:2999493-3016562 GCA_900332095.2 Cuscuta campestris | reverse complement strand
ACACACCCCATGATCACCCGTGCAAAAGCCGGTGTCTTTTGCCCCAAACAAATCCTCAACCTCAACACCGTTGCCGAGGTCTCCCCTATCCCCCCCACATACCGTAGTGCACTCAAAGATCCAAACTGGTACAATGCTATGAATGATGAATATAATGCTTTGATTGCTAATAATACATGGGATTTAGTACCCCCCTCCCCCAACCAAAACATTATCTCTGGAAAATGGCTCTTCCGACACAAGCTTAGCCCCACAGGTGAACTGTCCAGGTATAAGGCACGTTGGGTTGTTCGTGGGTTCAATCAGCGCCATGTCATTGATTATGATGAGACTTTTAGCCCGGTGGTTAAGCCCGCAACCATACGCATTATCCTCAGTCTGGCAGTCTCTCGCGGGTGGCGGATTCACCAACTAGATGTCAAGAACGCCTTTCTTCATGGATCTCTCACAGAGACTGTCTACACAGCTCAACCATCTGGGTTTCAGGATCCTGATCGTCCTCACTATGTCTGCAAACTGAATAAGGCGCTCTATGGGCTGAAACAAGCACCGCGGTCCTGGTACCAGCGTTTCACGGGTTTCCTTCTCTCTCTTGGATTTCGCGGGTGCAAGAGCGATACCTCCTTGTTCACTTATGGGCAAGGCTCACAGATGGCGTTCTTGCTTCTATATGTAGATGACATCATACTCACAGCCTCCACCCAGACACTTCTTCAGTCTATCATTCAGCGACTGAAGGGCGAGTTTGCTATGACAGATATGGGGGATCTTCATTTTTTTCTGGGGATCAATGTCCAGCGCACGTCTCATGGGTTATTTCTCACACAAACTCAGTTCCTCTACGACATTCTTGAGCGCGCCGGTATGGTTTCGTGCAAATCTGCATCTACCCCCGTTGACACTCGTGGGAAAATTTCGGCCTCCGCAGGTCCACCAGCACCAGATCCTACTTTGTACAGGTCCATTGTAGGGGCACTACAGTATCTTACCTTCACCCGTCCTGACATCACATATGCCGTCCAGCAGCTGTGTCTCTTTCTTCATGATCCACGCCTCCCACATGTCACAGCAATGAAACGGGTGCTGCGCTATCTTCATGGGACACCCTCCCACGGTATTTCCATCTCTCCATCCCCCACAGACTTTATGCGGTCCTACTCGGATGCTGACTGGGCCGGCTGTCCCGATACTCGCCGATCCACCACCGGTTACTGCATTTTTCTCGGTGACAATCTCATCTCCTGGTCCACCAAGCGTCAGCAAACCACGTCACGATCCAGTGCCGAAGCGGAGTACAGGGCCATAGCGAATGCAGTCGCGGAAGTCAGCTGGGTGCTTAACTTACTTCAGGAACTCCAGCAACCTCTCAGCCGGTCCACCCTGGTGTTCTGTGACAATGTCAGTGCCATCTACCTTTCAGCCAATCCTGTCAAACACCAGCGCACTAAACACATTGAGGTTGATATACACTTTGTCCGAGATAAGGTGGCTCTCGGACACATACGAGTTCTCCATGTTCCTTCCTCGTTGCAGTATGCAGACATTTTTACAAAGGGGCTCCCAACCATGATCTTCACAGAGTTCCGTGACAGCCTGGGAATCCGGAAGTCGTTACCAGTGCCGTTGGGAGCATGTTAAATATAGTGTTTCTATATTTAATATATTGTGTAGTTATTATTGTATATTCTAGTTACCATGTGTATAGGTTACCTTAATTATATGTTTCCTAACATAACTAGGAATCTCCTAGTATATATATATCTTGTATTATACACATTATAATTATTGGAAATTATTCAATCTTTCAGTTTCTCGAGGATGACAACATTAAAAGCATGAATACTTCAGAAACCCAGTCCCCAAACTTCTTCAAATCATTCTATGTTCTATCATATGATATCCAATGAAATTTAGCTAATTAGTTCTCTTTCTCGTCATAGAAAATAGTTCGTCAAACATCTAATTAAAGACCAAATTAACTATTTGTTTATAGTTACAATATTTATTTATTTACAGAGTACTTTGTATCTACTCTATTTGTCTCATAATTTTTTTCTTGGTTTGATTTAATATATTTTTAATAATATAAAATTTGTATTGGTGTGGTTTCAATTTTTTAGAAGAAAGAAGAAATAATGAAAGCATGGTCTATTTTGCTTTTTGTAGTTTGTTCCCCAAAGCGTAACGGATGAGGGTTAAAGTGCGCCAGGGTGGAAGTCCTATTTTTACCGTTCTGCTGACGTGCGCACCAACACTTCGAATAGGACATGCTTTACCCCGGCGAAAGAGAAGCGGATATTGCCCTCCTCCTCCTCCCACCGCCGCCCTCCTCCGGGAACCAAACGCCGCTCTCTCACTAACATGCGCCATCCGCTCCTCTCCTCCTCCATAGCCATGGCACCTTCTTCAATTTCTCTCTCTAAACCCCTCAGAAAACCCTCACCCTCTGTCCGCGCAAACCCTAATGTGAACTCCTCACACAATTGCCCTTCCTCCGCCGCCTCCGCCGCGGTCCACCACCCCTGCAAGCACTCTCCTTCCGCCACGCTCGACATTCTCATCCTCATTCTCGTCCTCTTCTCCGGAGCCTTCCTGATCTCCTCCTACTTCTCCTACATCTTCCATTCCCTCTCCCTCCTCGCCCCCTCCTTCTCCGTCTCCTCCCTGCTCTCCTACCTCAGCTCCTTCGATGTTCAAATCCATTACGTCCTATGCACCTTCTTCTTCGCCATCTTCGTTGCGGTTGCTGCTGCTTACGAGATCTGCTGCGGCAACAGATCCAGGAAATGCGGCAAATCTGGCTGCAAGGGGCTCCGGAAAGCTATGGAGTTTGACTTGCAGGTCCAGGAAGAGGAGTGTTTGAAACTGGGGGATGAGAGTAAGGCTGTCAGGGAGATCAATGAGCTGCCGTGGAAAGGTGGCAGCGAAACTAACTTGGATTACGAGTGCCTTCGTGCTGAGCTGAGGAAGATGGCGCCACCCAATGGCCGGGCTGTACTACTTTTCCGGGCTAAATGTGGATGCCCCATTGCCAAGCTCGAAGGCTGGGGTCCCAAGAGGGGCCGTCGCCACAAGAAGTGAGTCCTATCTGTTCTCGTTTGCACTCTTTCTTCGCTCTTGGAATGAATTTGTGGCATTGAGCCACTGATTGCTTAAAAAAAGAGTGCTGCTTTAAAAAAGTATATTTAAGTGAATCATTTTGCTTAACCAGTGAAAAAAATATTCAATCTTTCATGTGATATGAAAATGATCTGGTGGTTATGCATTTATGATTTATTTAGACTAAAATTAAATTGGTGCATTTGGAGCTCATATACTTTGTATGGATTGCTGCATTTGGAAGCACAAAGAAACACTTGTGATGAAGTTTTGATGCTTCTTTACTCTTACTCTTTTCTTGATTTCTTGATTAGTGTTTATATGAAATAATGCATTGGTTGCAGTTGTTCAGCCGTGGAAAGTGAGTTTAGCAATATGAAAATTTGATGAATTTCGTATTCTTTCGATGAGAATCAAACAAATCTTGAAATGGACAGATGACTAACTTTTATTGACTTGAAATTTACTCACTCTATTAGTGGATAGATGGGAAAAAATCATCTCCATTATTTTTTTTAATAATAAGATGTCTCTAAAGTTTGTGTAAAAAGTCATGTTTAGGTTATGTGCTTTTTTTCAACAACAAACCCACTAAAATCACACAAAACATAGGGTTCATTGAGGGCGTGCCGCGTGCGTATACAAGCCTTACCCCTATTCGGGGTAGAAAAACTGTTTCCAAGAGACCCCTCGCTCAAAGTCCTGAAATACAGAAGCACAAACAAAGTAACTTGTCAAATGTGTGTTCAAGACTAGGAAAAAATTCAACTGTTTTGCCCATGCTTTCTTCAAAACTCATGCACCCCTTTAATAACTATGGTATATAGTCATGATATCAATGAAAATAAGATTTCAAGCTCTTATCAGGTCTTATTTTAGATCAAGAGCTATTTGAAAATGTCATTTTATTAAGTAATACTTCAGAGCAAGTCATTTTTTCACTAATCAATAACCTCTGACAAACTAGTTGATCAATCAAGTATCAATGATAAACTATGGAAGGAAAGCTTGCTGTAATTATAAAAAATATTAGTATTTCCAAAGCCGGCCTTTCATTATTCATTTCTAATTCCCATCAAGAAAGAGTGACTCTCAACTGTTGGATATCAGATTATCAGTTATATAAAATACTATGAAAATAAAAATTCCTCTACCCAAAAAGGATGCACCCCAGTACACTTTTTAATAGCAAACACATTCAGACCATGATGAACTTTCAAGGCATATTTGTTTATTTTTTTGAGTTAGAGACTTCGTCCTTAAAGTACTTTTATGTAGTTTATATCTCAAAGAATTAAATATTAGAGTATGAAACTCTACGCTGAATCTATTAAATTGATTTATAAATGGTGTTAATTTTTAAATTTGTTTTTGTGAGGAATGTTGTCTAAGTTTATTCCTCAGTCAATGTACAAAGAGAGATAAATATGCACTGATCAAATATTCCTCAATCAATGTCTAATGAGAAATAAATATGTGCTGATCAGCTTTGGTTCTACTCAATTGAAGTTTTGCCCCAAAGTTTTGGTTGAACCTGGATGGGGCCCACAATAATCTCTCTATGAAGATGTCTTTCTTGTAGTTCATTTTTTTTCAAATGCTGCATTAGCAACATAATATTGTATTAAAATTGGTTATAATGTGATTTTATACATTACACAACTGCACACACACATCATAGATCTCTATTTTTTGTGAACGTTTATCTTGCGTTCCTTACGCCTGACTTTAATGAAATTCAAGCATGCTTGGCTTGGACTTCAGTTCGGTTCTTAGACATCAAAGTGATCAACTAATATAGCTGGTTTATCTTTCACAGTCCTTGTTTCAGGATTGTGAACCTTGGTTAATTTATACAGTAGAACTTTAAACTACTCGCAAATTCCTTTTTAGAAAATGAAAAAATAAACTACTTGTCTTTAAGTAATCAACCCACAGTTTGTGAACTGGTCTATTAGATTTCAGATAAGAACTTGTGGTCTGATTGTTCCTAAACACTTGTCATATTCTAATATTGGGAGGATCGAGTTATAACTATCTGATAAGCATCTGGTAACCCAAGAAGTACTCTGAAATGTCTTTAGTCAATTGGACTAGTCAATTAATGCAAACAATCTTGAAAACAGGTTTTATATCTATGACTGACCGTTCATAATTTGTATAAGCCTGTAAGTTGATTGCTTTGACTAAAATTAAAGGGTTTTGTACCTTATTTGGACATGACCCTATTTTGGACGGAGATAGTTTTAACATTTTATTGCATTGAAGCACTGTGTGACCGACTAATGCCCTTTGTGTGCAGGAGTAGTATGGGTCTTAATGGTAGAGACCATCTCTAGCTGCCGGCTGCCATGGATGATGCATCTTTGGGATCTTTTCTGCCTGCAGTTGCTGTTGCCTTTGTGATTTCAGGACTCATTCCCTCTTACAATGCTGCTGCTTTTCTGTCTTCTAACTTTACCCAATGGTACATCCAAAGGCTTTCTTCAAAAAAACTACACCCCAGTGTATACTCGTTGTCATGAACATTTCTTCTCCTTCTTAAAGGATATATATATATATATACATGTCAAAATTACATGGCAATAAATCTTGATAGTTAGTTGGACATTTGAATATACATATGTTTATTTTATGATTCTTAGGCAGCGTTCCGTTCAACTTATTTTTGTTGCTTATTACTTATTCTTATTATAATCAGACCAGACCAGAACAGATTACACTAGATCAGATCAGAAACAACTTTAATTATAATTACAATCAGATCAGACCAGACCAGATTAGATCTTCAAAAAATTAGATCATATTAGGCGAACAGAATGCAGCCTTAATCTCTTCATCTGTCAATTCTTGTGTGCCTCTCAAAGTAATTTGCTCTCCTTCATTAACTTTCGAGGTTGGGGTTGTGTTTATACCTCATTCGTCTTCCTCGCTAGTTCCATTATCCTTTTTGAAGTGCTCAATAGGGATATAGAGTTTGTTTTCTTCAACTTATCTCTTTTACTTATTGTTTATTCTTATAAAAATCAGATCAGAAATAATTTTAAAATATAAGTATTATCAGATCAAATTAGAACATAATCAAATCTGATCAAAACTAATTGGATAAGCTGAAGAGAACAAGTACATAATAACCAGTGGTAGAATGCCACCTTGCCGTGGCAGAAGTCATCAATTCGAGTTGGATTATGAATAAGTGTTTCTGGTTGGAAATGCTTGTGGGCTATCTTGGACTGTATTGGTTGAAGTTATGCCTTAGAATAAATTACAAATTATTGAGTTTAACGAGAACATTATCATTTCTCTTTCTTTCTGCATTAATTTAAATTACACAATTTTACATTTTAAAGATTCTGTTTGGTTAAATGTGTAACCCTATTCCAAGACCAAGGGGTAAAAAAAAAAAGAAAATAGTGAAATTATGGTTACACAAGTGTATGCTTCCAAAAAAAAGGTTACACAAGCTTGGGGGTACATTTTTCATCCATACGGGTTAGGCTTTCACGTCGAATTGGTTAGATGCCGAACAAACATGGAGACGTAGACTTAGGTATAAAACCCAAGTGTTATTTTTAGAATTTATAAAGTAATAAAATGTGATATGATTAATTGGCATTACAACACTTGACCATGGTAGAGACTCAAACATATCTGTCTTGTGAACTTTTGTTCTAAGAAGTCCCAACTTCATCTCTGAAAACTATACATTTGTTAATAACATAGTTGCAGTTTCCATTGGAGAAAAGGGCATATTATGCCTTGAATTGGATAACCTTTCCCATGCTATATCTCTCATGCTGCAACAGCTCACATCTCTTGCGCCTTGAAAAACAGCCGAAAATGTGATGATACTCCATAGTCAACCCCAACTATGTACACGAGTCTTCTTCCTTCACACAATGGTAAGGGGCATACGCTTTGGCTGCGCAATGACAATGAAAAACGCGCTTAACACTCGCACAGTGGGTCATTTGATGGGTTCTGCGATGTTCCATTCAATCCTTGAAGTGATTCCTACCCCCCTAGTCTGCCCCCTTCACCCCATGTGAGTGACAATGCACAGTCAAAACTATATATATATTTTTTGGGGGTCGAGGGAGATAGAGGGCTAGAAACCACTTCAGAATCGACCAGAGCAACGTAGAGCCCTCAAATAGACTTGGTGTCATATTATAACACCATATTATAACACCTAAGAGAAATGGTAAATAAAATAAAAAGTTTTAATAATAGAAAATAGAAAAAAATGTATATTTGTTCCACTAATTAATTAAAACAACAAAAGCAAGGTCAAGGGAGGATGTGTGTACGTAGACATTATAAATAAAATAATATATAACAAGTATTGAATATAAATGCACTCACATATTTTCTTTCGACTTCTTGGAGAAATTCCTCGGGGTAGTCGAGGTAAAGTTGGCAATCTTTCTTCACTCTTTTGACAATTTTTGCATGTTTGGTGTCTTTAAGGTTCCTCAGCATGATTGCCAATGCCAGCTTATCAGGTACACAACCCGATTCCTTCAACAGTTCATATGTCTCTATTCCCTTTTCTACCATACCCACCTTAAAGTAAGCTCCCATCAGCTCAGTGTATGCCCGCGTGTCTGGTTCTAACCCGTCTTTCCTCAGTTCACAAAACATCATCTCCACTGCTTCGACCGCTTTGTTCTTCCCCAACATCCTTAACATGTCGTTGTACATACAAAGATCCGGTGCGTACCAGACTTCTTTCCTAGCTTGATTGAAGACCTATATAGACCCTAAAGGCATTTCAGATATAGTTTCATGCGGGATTGAAGAAATGCTAAAGAAAAATCATTAGACTCAGACTAAAAGAGAAATCCCAATAATTCTTTAATTTGGGTGTCATAATTTTAATAATAACAATAATAGTGATAATACCTTGACGGCTAATTCGACTTCATTTTGCCTCTGCAACTCAGCCAGGGCATCCAACAGATCACGTTTCAGCAGTCTGCTCACTCGGGTCTTGAAAACGCGGTCCAATGCATCAGGTGTCGCTGCGGCTAGTTTCATAGACTGAACTGCTTGAATTGCCTCAGTGGACAACAACCTTGACTTCCACAAGGGCGTTCTCGCCCTATTTCTCAAGCCACACACAACTTGCAAAGAAGAAGAAGAAGAAGAGACTTGAGATATGCTCAAGTGTTTGGTCTGGTTTTTGGGAAATTCAAATTTCTGGTTCAAACCCAGTTGAGGAAGAAGATGAACAGTTCTCAGTCCCATTACACCTAACATCATATGCGCAGTATGAGTTTTAAAAACCAAGAAAGAAAATTCGTCCCAAGAATCACAAATACATGTCACAATTTGGACCTCTTAAACACAATATTGCCAGAAAGATGGCAACTTTTAATCAGTGAATCAAGAATTTTGAATTTTTCTTAATCTCTGGAAAACTGAAACCCTAATTGCACTAGGGGTGTTCATCGGTCTAAGACCGGACCGGACCGAAGACCGAACGAGATCAAATGTAGGACCGAAGACCGGACCTAAATGGTATCGGTCTTGGACCAGACCGAACCAAAATTTTAAAGACCGAATCGGTCCACACCGATTGGACCGACCCTAACCTAAGGGACAACAAAAAAACAATGTACTCCGTATAAATCACTTTGCAACACCTCAATTTGAACAGTTTTAAAAATAAAAAAAAAAAAGTTGCAAACATTTCATACATTTTAATGTATTGCAACTTGAAATTTGAGTAAAAAAGACGGAATAAAGTTTGCTCTCCACTGTCACTAATGGACATTTGAACATAAATGAATTGGAATAAATGGCAGCCACTCTTGAAACTTGAAAGTGTTGAGAATTTGAAACAGCCACCCTAAATTCAGTACCGTACCTGATTCATTTGGGATTGAGGGAGTCGGCGACTCGGTGCTGGGCAGTGTGCGACTAGGCAGTCGGCGCTGGGCAGTAGGACTGACGGCGAAGGAAGGCTCTCGGCGAGGGCTGGGACTCTGCGAGACGGCGAAGCCTCTCGCTCGGCGAATCCTTTGCTCTCGAACAACACAGGCGATGGCGATTAAGGTCGGATAAGGTTGGGCTGTTTTCATAATCCTATAATTGGGCTCTTAGGCCCAATTTGTAATGACCCGCCCCGGTTCTGATCGGATGTACAATATCTGTCCATCCAATCGCCGGCGAAATCAGCTCCATTTTCTTCAAATTCCGACCCCCCGTTTAGCCGGCGACTAATCACCGGAGTTACATATACGTCCTCCTTTTTTTCACCCCGCCGCGGTGCAGATACCGATGTTACATCGGAGGCTCTGCACGATTCTAGCAAACCCTAACCCTAGCCCGCTTCTCCTTCGCCGGAAATTCACAAACCCTTTCCCGTGTTCGGGTCGGAACCCGAGGCCCCTCGCTGCGACGAGACTCTTGAATCACAGGTTCCAGACGCAGATTCCGGCGATTCGCCGCCTCATTTCTTCAACCTCGCAGATGAGCCACGCCAGAAGACCGGAGGCGGTTCATATTCCTTCCCCTGACAAGGCGGACAAGAAGGAGGTCTTCCGCGCTTTGGAGGCCGCGCTGGGGTCTCCATTCAGCTCCTCTCCCACAGCTCCGAACCCTAACCCTCTAATCATCGTGATCAGCGGGCCCAGCGGCGTCGGCAAGGACGCGGTCATCAAACGGCTCCGGGAAGTGAAACCCAACATCCACTTCGTCGTCACAGCCACCAGCAGGCCAAAACGAGCAGGGGAAGTGGACGGAAAAGACTACTGCTTCCTGACCAAAGAGGAGTTCCTCTCCATGATTGAAAGAGACGAGCTTCTGGAGTACGCGCTGGTTTATGGAGACTACAAGGGGGTTCCCAAGCAGCAGATAAGGGAATTCATGGGGAAAGGGTGCGACATCGTGCTGAGGGTGGACATACAGGGGGCAGCAACCCT
Source organism: Cuscuta campestris (assembly GCA_900332095.2). Taxonomy (NCBI): domain Eukaryota; kingdom Viridiplantae; phylum Streptophyta; class Magnoliopsida; order Solanales; family Convolvulaceae; genus Cuscuta; species Cuscuta campestris. Next base: position 3,006,534 of record OOIL02000450.1, on the reverse strand, counting down.
GAGGAAGATCCTGGGGAACAGTGCAGTATTCGTGTTCTTGGTTGCAGAGAGCGAGGAGGCATTGGTAAAGAGATTGATAGAGAGGAAGACAGAGACGAGGGACACTCTTCTGGTGAGGATTGCGACGGCGAGGGAGGAGGTGAGGCATCTCAAGAAGTTTGATTACGTCGTGGTGAACCGAGAAGGGGAGCTCGACAGTTCGGTGAAGCTGGTGGAGGCCATCATTGATGCAGAGAAAGCCAGAGTCTTGCAGAGGAATGCCACCATCTGAAGTCTTGCAGAGTATGTTTCTTTCATTTACTTAGCTTGCTTTTATGTTTTTCTTGTTCTTGTTTTGCTAGTGTATGTGATGTGTTTGGGCTTGAGGCAATGGTGTCTGCAACTATTTCGGTTTCGGTGTCAACCTAACACTTACACTAACACTAACACCAACATTGTTTGGAGGATATAGTTACCATGTTATCCATTGAGTAATTTTTTTTGGTTCTTTTGAAGACTTATAAGTTCTCTCACTTTCTTGTCTACCTCATTGTTTGTTATCCTCTAGTTGGGGTTAATACTTAATAGGATTTAGATTTCGAGTCATCCGTTTTCAGATGAAATTTTAAGTTTAAGGTGAGACATCGTTTACAAATTACGTTCGAACTATCTTAACTCGGAGCTGTTTTAATGGAAATACTTAAACCGAAAGATCGGTTTGATGATATGTTTTATTGGAAGGGAAGATCAATATTAGATACTAGTATTTAGTTTGTGCACTTGCATCTGTGAACCTTATATTGTTTGCAAGTTGCAACTTGCAAACAATACACCCTTTGTCTTAAAAAGATTGGATGCCTCACAAGGAACTTCACAATTCTATATTTGTTTTTTTTAAATGAAGCAAATGACATATATGCCCTCACTATGATTCAAAATTACGGAGTAGATAATATTTTCAAAATGTTGAAGTTGTTGTCAAACAGATCCATAGTCCAACGCTTCTTAAAAAACACGGATTTGGGCACGGACATAGTTTTAAATTTTCCGTGCCTATACTGTTTGGCACGGATAAAATGCCGTTAGGAAAATACATAAAGGGAGGGAGAGAAATTGGGGTAAGAATGAATAAAATGGAAATTTTGTGACCACTATGTATTTTTTCTTAATTTTTTTCACCAAATTAAACGGAAACTTATTTTATTTTTCTTTTTTCAGTTCACTTCTCCTTAATTTTTTTTCCCTTCCACTTTTCTTTAATTTCTTTTATTCATTAAGCATACAAGAAATTATTGTTTTTATACCATTTTTCTTATTTTCCCTACTAAATTCCATGAGCCAAACATAGGCTTAATTTTATTTGCTTAGTAGGGGAATTGATTCAATAATTTCTTTATTTGGTTATTTATTGTAGAGAAAAGAAAAGAAGATATTGTTCAAAGACGGTGAGGGTAGGTGTGGGGTACAAGCAGGGCCGAGCATCCCTACCGGACTGGGCTCATTTTGTTTAAGCACCCCATGTTTTTTTATTTATAGTGTGTGTGTATTAAAAAATAAAAGCTTAAAAAATTCTAAATTTGATTCATTATTAATTATCGATTTAACAAAATTATTTTACTATGTATATATGTAAAAAAATTTAATTAGTTTATACAACATAAATTTAATTCATTATGAACCACGTATGTTCTGGGCCTTTGAATCCTCAAGACCCACATCATTTAGAAAAATAAAATTTCTAATTTTATTTTTATTATTCTTTTCATTTCTAATCAAATACCAAAATTGTTTTTTCTTTCCAATTTTTTATTTCTCGATTGTCTAAAAGAAGACATTGTTCAAAGATGGGGAGGGTGCACGAGAGACTAAGCTTGTTGTTTTCTCTCATTTTTTCCTATAAATATCGCATATAAAAAAACAAATCGTATTTCCTTTTTTTCCTTCTCCTTTTTTTCATTTCTAACCTCATTAAAAAATATTTCCTACTATTTTTCCTTCTAAATTGTCTGAACTAAACATTGGGGAAGAAAAATGGTCTAAAAATGGTATTGATTACTCCCTCCGTCCCCCTGTATTTGTCCACTTTCATTTTTACACACCATCCAATGCACTTATTTAATCCATTTTATCTTGTAATTTGTATATTAAAAAATTATAAAAATTATATATTAATAATCTATATGTTAAGACAAATCAAACAAGATCACACATGACTATATTTAGGCTTACACATTGAGAGAATTTGATGAGTCAAAGTGCTTAGATGAACAGTTCCAAAAGTCAAATGTGGACAAATACAGGGGGACGGAGGGAGTANCCCCCTGTATTTGTCCACTTTCATTTTTACACACCATCCAATGCACTTATTTAATCCATTTTATCTTGTAATTTGTATATTAAAAAATTATAAAAATTATATATTAATAATCTATATGTTAAGACAAATCAAACAAGATCACACATGACTATATTTAGGCTTACACATTGAGAGAATTTGATGAGTCAAAGTGCTTAGATGAACAGTTCCAAAAGTCAAATGTGGACAAATACAGGGGGACGGAGGGAGTAGTTTTTTGTTACAATGGACCATGCAAGGGTACCCCAAAATGGACTACCCAACTTATACAGTGGACATACACAGACATTTAATGTCTATAATCACATTTATTAAGTGTCTATATTTGTCTGATATATAAATATAAATAGAGTACTTCATTTTGGTGTACTCTAGGTACAATTGGGTGGAGATTGAAAGAGGGGGTAACATCGCAGGTTATCGTTTCAAATTATTACGTCATATATATACTAAAATATGAATCGTGCACTCAAAGGGAAAATGAAAAGGTGTGGGGGCATTTTGGAGACTTGAAACAAACCAAGACTCTTCCTGTAACTAAAACCTGCAAACCAAACATATGCGCATGGCCAAGTTTGCCATATTTACACACATTATCTAATCTATTTACCATTTTGCCCCTGATCTTACGTCTAAATAGATTTTTCGGCCCAATACGTTTCGAACTCGCCCGCCCCTGCGTCATCCTAACAAATTTGCCGTTTGTAATTATTCAAAGAGGTAATTAAGCGTTGTTTCCTATTTAAAAAAATTAAAATAAAATAGCTCAAAATCTCATCTCTCTCTTCTAAAATAAATTTTTATTCCACATCTTCCATTTTTTTGAATATTCTATAAACTTTGTGAAATAACATAATGAATTTTACACATGATTAAATAATACTTATAGCGTGAAACGAGTGCATGCAATGCGTCTACACACACAATAAATTATACTCCGTACTTATTAATACGGAGTATTTGAGTATCAATTATTGATGGGTCTTGTTTGGTAATCGGTGGATGAATGAGCGCAAGTGATATTCTCCATTTCCCCCAGCCTCTGGCCCGTTGGGTCTTGGTGCGCTCGGTCCCGACGGTTGATCTCATCGGGGCCCGAGAGACGTATGCCCGGTGTGGGTTTCGTGGGCCGTTTTTGAGCCCTCCTTCATTATGAGTCCTTATCCTCTGCGTGGTGGGCCTCTATCCGATCAATGATTATTATTAGTAATGTGAGTCCAATATGCACGTCTAGGCCCGTGATAGGAGCCCAACAGACCCAACCCGACCCGATAAGTGACCCATGAGCCAAGCAGGCAAGTCAACTTGTCTAGGCCACGATCGAGTCTCGCTAGGGGTGTAAACGGATATTAATCGGATCGGATGTGCCATTACCAAATCCGTATCCGTTTATTTTTGTCGGATATCGAATTCGGATACGGATCTTGACGGATACTGAAAATCAAAACCGTATCCGCATCCGTCGGATATCGGTCGGATATCGGATATATCCGTATCTGTTTCCAATTTTTAAAATCAAATTAAACAATACTTTGATTTTAAATTAGATTAAAGTCAAACTACTATTAAATCAACAATAATTTGGTATGAGATAATTATTTTCTTTGTTTTCATGATTTATGATCTTCTACGATAACTTCATATGATAAAAAGATATACACATCACACATATACACATATTTTTATGTGTCTGTATATATTTTTATGTGTCTACACATTTATTTTGTATATAAAAATGTCTTATATTTTAAAATATCAATAGAGAAACAAATTATAAACATAAAAAATTAAGAAAAACTATATATAACGGATCGGATATTCGGATAAACGGTTATTTAAACGGATGCATATTCGGATCGGATTTTAAACGGATCGGATATACAATTACCAAATCCGTATCCGTTTAGTAATCGGATATCCTTAATCGGATACGGATAATATCCGTTTAAAACGGATGCGGATATTTCCTTTTTAAACGGATACGGATGCAGACGATAATCAGATTTTCGACTATTCGTTGACAGCCCTAAGTCTCGCATGTGCGAGGCCGGGAGCACATTAATATTTACACCAATTACTGTAATTGGTGCATGTAAATACCAATTACTTCGGGGTACAATAATATTTACACCAATTACTGTAATTGGCGCATGTAAATACCAATTACTTCGTTGACAGCCCTAAGTCTCGCATGTGCGAGGCCGGGAGCACATTAATATTTACACCAATTACTGTAATTGGTGCATGTAAATACCAATTACTTTGGGGTACCATTGTTAGATGGAATAAAATAGAGGGTGCATACGTGTGCACATGCATATATATGATACGGAGTATTGTATTTTTTACCTCCCAAAAAGAATTATACTCTTCACTATTTAAAAATTACAGAAACTTTTATTTATTTGTGCATTTTGATTGATTATTTGATAAAATAAAATATTTTTGTTGTCTCTTGTTTTATAAAATTTTTGATATAGTTTATATATATATATATATATATATATATATATATATATATATATATATATATATATATATATATATATATATATATAGAAGTTGGTTCAAATGAGAATAGAATCTAATGAAAGAAGTAGGAATAAATATAGGCCGTCGGATCGTCATCTGCAGATCTAAGATCTCCACTTCCGCTGAGGGGCATAAAAGTATTTCTAGATCTCCTTCCTTCTACAACCTCTACGTTTCAACTCCCGGACATCTCACCACTTACCCTGTTTTTTCTCGCCTAATTTACCTTCCATTCCATCTTCCAGATTTCCGTTTCCTTTTAGGTATGGATTCCATTAATATTAATTCCTATATTGTATCCTACGGAAGGAAGGGCTTTCAGAATCCCTTGATCAGTACAGCATTGAATCTTCACTGCAATGACGGAGCCCTCAGCCATGGACGCAGGTACCAGCCCGACCAATTCAATTTTCTGGATTTTGGAAAATAAATTTGTAGGAAAATAATTATTTGGAACATATTTTCCTGGTTCTGCAATTGTACTATATGAAATGTTTGTGCATTCTTCACTTTTGTTGGTGAAATTTTTTATTGTTGGTGAAATTTGTTGGTGAAATTTTTATTTTTTATGCATAGGGGGATATACGAATACATTAGTGGAAGAAAATGCCGAAGAAATATCATTTTTTGATCCAAATATATGCATCCCAGAATGCCCAGCAGATTCTAAGCCCAAAGTGGGAATGATTTTTGAGAAGCTTGAAGATGGGATTTCGTTCTACAAGAACTACGCGCTTTTGGCAGGTTTTGACATTCGGTTGGATACGTCTACAAAGTCTCCGGATGGTGTAAATGTATGGAAGTATATTTTATGCAGTCGTGAAGGTCATAAACACGCTGCTCAGCTCTCCAGCAATGCTCCCAGTATGTCTGCGAGCACCCCAAATGGTAAGAAAAAGATTCGGCGTCGTGTTTCCAACCGCACTAGCTGTAGAGCACTGGCTTTAAAATCACACACCATGCATCCAACACCTTCTTTGAAATGTGTTTCAATATGTCCAGACTACAAATATCTTCTCTACTTAACCAAAACTTACCCTTTTTAAAAACAACTTCCTCCCTGCGAATGTAGAGAACATTGAACAAATAAACATCTAGCTATTACATATTTAGACACAAAAAACATCATTCGCACCGTTGTTTACATCATACCTTGGAGCACTACTGTTTTTAAAGATCCATCTCCCCAATCTCTTTTCCACAGTACTCAAACCATCATTCAAATCCACTGCTCTTGTCACGTACGGAGACCGTAGAGATTCTGCTGGTTTAATTACCCGAGCGGGTTTCAGCTGTTCATTTTGCTTTTCCACCTCCTAGACATCATTAACATAGCAGTTTCATTACATATTCACTAGGACTCCAATACTAAATGACCATTTTAACACAATAAAAATTAGTCAGAATGCTCAAAAAAATTGAACCAATTAACTATTACACTCACACTTTTGAAAGGCAGTGCCTCTCCCAAAACATTATCCATCATGCCCTCTTCATTTTCGTTGACCTGTGCATATACCAACTACCATCACACCCATTCATCTAATTTAATAATCAAAATTCAAATAATACACATACTACTGATGTATCATGTCTTCTTATGGCAGCACTGGCAGACCCTTGACCACATGCTTCCCCACCTTTCTAAAATGCAAAGAAAAAGTGATCAAAAACATTGTCTATTACACTCATTCATAATAGAAAAGTCATGCATACACGAAAACATTAATTAACACATTACACACCGTATGCAAGTTAGTTCCAGGTTCACCACACCCTCTCGGTTCATTCGAAGCATTGGCGAGTTCCTGATTCACATTACTAACTCCAAGCACAGGGGTAAATGGACTGTTGCTGCAATTACCAACATCAACCACATGGTGATCACCACTTACTTGCAAAGCACCATCCTGTGTGATGCCAAGGCTAAAGGAGGGTATATCAGCCACCATCTGCTTGAACTTCCTCCTCGCCAACTCTGCCTCCTCTGATGCAACCAACTTAGAGATATTTGAAGGATCGCTCCAAATGAACTCATCATAAGACACTTCAGAAAATGCACATTCCGCAGGCTGCACACCATCTTTTGGATTTTTATTCACTAATCCCAGTAACCTTCCAGCAGCAATCTGCAATTCCACATAAACATCGTTCTTCATCGCCTCAGCTGGTGC